>CM035225.1:50679097-51236231 GCA_020226215.1 Sindora glabra
GAAAACTATCATAAACCTTTACTAAGTTTTAACAATCACCCTCATACTTGGAATTTTCATTTTAAATAATAAATTTTCCTTAATTTTTTGATAAATTTTTATAATTAATTTAAAGACATTACATGTCATTTTTCAAATTTTTTCATAATAAAAACATGTTGTGCAACTTACTAGAACAATCTATTAACAAATAACATTGAAAAAGGTAAAACCTTTTTTAAAATACCATTTTTTATGTAACTTTTTATGAAAAATTTGAGAATTTTCTAGCCTTATTTTAGTTATTAGTGGGCTTCTTTTCAACCGCTTGTGTACTCAAAATAAGTTACATAAGTAACTAAAATGTTTTGCTAAAAATGCACTTTGAAGGAGATAAATTTTCTTTTAAAAACATAAGTTTTTAATGTTGTTCTTCAGCATAAAACTAAAACCATTTAACCATATGTTTAAACATGCTTTTGTTTCAAAATATTTATATAAATGTTTAATAACATTTCCTAAATAGTTAAAACATAGTATAATAATTTTTCTCATAAAAACATAACTTCCCCTTCAAATAGTAACATATTTGTGAGCTATATACATGGTTTTTAACATGACTTTCACTTTAAAACTTTGATGTAACTATTATATAATATTAATTTAAGGATTTAAATAATGTAAACTTAAATTTATCATAAAAATTAAAGTTTTGTCATAGGTTACATTATGTATCCAAGAGCATCATATGGTGCCATTAACTAATTTTTTGTTTCTTTCTTGTATAAATCCTTATTTTTTTAAATATTTAACATTTCAAAAATTAATTAAAATAGTCACTTTCTCAAATTCTTTTCAAAATCTCTTTTTTTACTTTCTTTGTAAATTCTTTCTTAAACATTCTTTTTATCTTCACTTTGCAAGAAATCTTTCAAAAACAAAACTCTTCTTTTCTTAGAAATGGAAATCAAATCATCTTTCTCAAATAACCACTTTTAGCATCTCAAATAGAAGTTTTAAGAAAAATATTTTTTTCAAGCAAATTCACCATGAACTTCATGATTTCAACACACCATCAATCAAACATAAATATATATGTCATAGATAAAGATATTCTAAAGAGAAAATCAAGAAGAAAATTAGTAAATATCTACTCACTTGGATGATCTTGGTTGCTTGATCTTCCTACATTGATGATTGAAGTTATGTTATTCAAAATAACATGAAGTTAGTAAAAGAACATTTTGAAAAAACTATGAAAAGAAAATAAATGACTAAATTAAATGAGCTTTTATCTTCACTTTAATAAACAAGAGAGTTTAATCTCCAAGAACTCTAACAAGACTCTTAAGAACTCTCTTAGAATCTTATAAGAATGCTCTAAGAAGATGAATAATGCTTGCAAAAACACAAGAGACTTTCTCACTCTAATTCCTCTTTCTAGCCATGAGCTTTATGTTTGATATGGTAGAAACTTAAACTAAGCACTCCTATTTATAGTGGTGGGATAAAATAACCTTTGAGCTTTATCTAACTAAGATGACATCATCTCTTTCTATTTCCAAGTGTAGTTACACAGTTCTATCTTCAAAGTTGAAGTAAAATCTAACTAAAATATTATTATATCTTAAATGTTATGAAATTCTTCTTCATTTAATGCATGCTTATCCAAGATGAAGACTAAGTTTATGACTAAGCTTGCTTCATAATACATTGGAAGTTTCTAACTTGTTCATAAAAAAATGCTATAATATGTTAAAATAACATATTCTATTCAAAATCATCATCTTTTAATTTTTCTAGTAAATTCATAATTTGAAAACTACTTAAAAATTACAATAATGCCCTAAAGTTAAAGCATTTTTCCCTTTTATCTTTACAAAACTATGAACCCCACTTTACTTGTCTAAAAATTTACCATTTTATCCTCTTGGATTTTTATAAGATGCTTCTAGGCAAAAACCTTAAGTTATTCCAAAATTCTATCAATCTTAGATCTTGAATAAATTTCAAAATTACTCTAACTTTTCCTAGATAATTTTCTAAAAAAGTTTTCATTTACAAAAATTAATACACAGTTCTACTAATTACCCATTAATAAATACTTTCTAGTTTAGTTCTACCAATTTTTATCCATTAAGTTTTCATTGAGTATTACAAACATTCCTAAAATTACTCTTAAGACTCAATACAACCATTTTTAGTTCCTAATCATGTCTTTAGGATGCTCCACTTGCTTTCATGAATTTGATGAATTAAGTATTCAAACCATATCTAGATAAGTTCATTATTATCTTTATAGATGATACCTTGGTGCATTCAGAAAGTGAGATGGAGCATGTTCAACATCTTTAAGCAATTTTACAATCCTTATGAGAGCATCACTTATATACAAAATTCTCTAAGTGCTAATTCTAAACAACTAATGCTAATTCTTAAGGCATGTGTTATTCCAAGAAAGAGTTTTAAGTGGATCCCAAAAGGTTGAGACTATAAAAATTAGCTAATGCCTTCATTAATTACCAAAATTTGTAGTTTCCTTAAATTGACAAGACATTAGAAAAGATTTATCTAAGACTTTTCCATAATTTTAGCTTTGTTGACTAGATTAATGCATAAAGGAGTTAAATATAGTTGTTAAATTCATCCAAGAGTAGCTACTAAAAATTGAAAACATGTTTGACATTTACACTAGTGTTAGCATTACCTTTAGGAATAGAGGATATGTAACATACTGTGTTGCATCTAAAATTAGGCTTAGATAAATTCTTAAGCAATATGACTAGGTGATAGCTTATGCTTTTCGATAATTGAAGAAACATCAGTAGAACTATCCTATTCATGATCTAGAAATGGCAATAGTGATTAGAGACATTATCTATATGGAGAAAACATTGAAGTTTATATAGATCACAAAAGTCTAAAGTATATTTTCAACCAAAAAGATCTTGACTTGAGGCAAAGAAGATGGATAGAACTTGTTAAAGATTAAGATTGCTTATTTCTATATTATCTTAGCTAAGTTAATGCAGTACTAGATACTTTTAGTAGGAAAATCATAAGCAAAGTAATGGAAACCTTATCAGAGGATTAAGGTATAGTATTAGCTCGCGTGGTAGTTCGATTGATTTTCTTAAAAAGGATTGAAGATGCTTGAGAAGTGATATGAGTTATGTTATTTTTGTGAAAAAGGTTATTAAGGAAGTAGATTTCAACTTGGCCATTAACAATGGAGGAATAATGCATCGATAAGTAAGGATTTGGGTCCTTTCAAGTGAAAAGAATGAATTGATGTACTAAACTCACAACTCAACGTACGCTATTCACCATAGAGCAATAAAGATGTACCATCAGTTGAAGGATATTTTTTAGTGGAAGCGAATGAAAAAGGATATGTTAGATTATATGGTGAAATATCTAACTTACTAATAAGTGCAGGAAAAACATTAGAACCTAACTAGATTGCATCAACCACTTCCAATACTAAAATGAAAATTAAAAAGTATCACAATACATATCTTAATCAATTTTCCTAGAATTTAAAAAAGGTATGATTGCATATGGGTCATTATTGAATGGTTAATGAAATCAACATATTTCCTACCTATTAAAACTACCTTTACAATGGCTTAATATGTATAAGTCTATCTTAGAAAGATTATGCCTTTGTGTGGAATTCTAATCACAATTGTGTCAAATCATTATGCCTTGTTAACATCTTATTTCTAGAAATCCTTCCAATAAGTATTAGGAACTTAAATGCATTTTAGCATTGCTTTCTACTCAGTTGCATTTCTAGGATAAGTATCTTTAATTGATGAAATTTATATACAATATTCATCTATCCAACATTTAAATGGCTCCATACAAAGCATTTTATGATAATAAATGCCATTCTCCAGTAAGATGGATCGAGTTAGGAGAAGCAAAACTCCTATGATCAAATCTAGTGATTAATGCTTTGGAACGAGTTCAAATCATCTGAGATTAACCAAAAATAGATCAAGATAGGTAAAATTATTATACAAATAAGAGAAAGAGGCAACTAGAGTTTCAAGTAGGGGATATGGTATTATTGAAAGTTTTGCCTATGAAGATTATGATGCAATTTGGGAAGAAAGGAAATCTAGCACCTCACTTCATTAGATCATTCCTAGTTATCAAGTGTGTTAGAGTCATGACTTATCATTTAGATTTACTAAACAATTTTAAGCCATTCACCATCTATTTCATGGATTAATGCTTCAAAAGTGTCTACTGAATAAGTTTATGTGATTTAGGAGGAGCCATGGTAGCTAAATCTTAAGTTAACATATGAAGAATAACTAATTGAAATCTTAAATTATCAAATTTGAAAACTAAGATCTAAGAAATTCCATCTATGAAGCTTCTTTGGGAACACCATGGAATAGAAGAGGCAACATGGAAATTAAAATTGGATATGCAATAAAGATATCTCTAATTATTTAGTGAGTGATAAGTTTAATTTCATCATACTTTAGTAACCTTATTAGGAATAAGATAATGAATGTTAAAGAATTTAAAGACTAATTATTTTGAAGGGAGAAGTATTGTTATGCCTTCTTCAAAATATAATAATTTGGATTTTCATTTTTGTAAGGAGAGAAATTGAAATAGCTAGTATGCCTTTGATGAAAATAAAACATTTATGCATAAATGGAAAATTCTTGGTGAGTGACTATGATTGAGTAAAATAAAAATTCAATGTTTTAATAAATGTTCGAATGAGAATTTTTGGAGAAATAGATAAGAAAAAATAACTAGCATATAAGGTTTAAGGTTTTAAGTTATTATGAGTGAGTATATGAATATAAAGGAGATTTATGGAACATTTTTATAAATGCTTCTGGGCTCTATTCCTTATTTTTACAACCACCTTTCATATTTTCCCTTTTATTTTTCTTAAATCTTACAAACTCTTTACTTTTCATCCCTTCTTCATTATCTAATCAAAGTAAGGGAATACTAATGTTCTTCAAATTTTTCATCTAATTAAGATAAGAACATCATCATTGTTAGATCTCCTTTTCATTTTCTTTTAGTTTGATAAGGATTGAGATTTATTTTGAATTTCAAAAGGGAATTGAAATCTCAATTGAAAAACTTGTTAATTTTGGTATGATTAAGGTTAAGAAGCATCATATCTAACCTTCTAACATCCTTCTTCATACTAAGTGGGTAGATATTATAGGTTAAATTGATTAATTTCAAGATAATTTAATTCCAGCCATATATTTTGGATATTTTTTATTTTTGACAATGATTACTTGAATAATGTGTTGACTGATGAAATTGATTGAAATGAGTGATAAAAATCTCTTTATTAAAGTGATATATGGTTGCATTTATGATCACTTGAAGTTTGGTTAAGTATTAAATGAAATTGGAGGTTTAAGTTTCAAGTGAATAGTTTTATTTCTTATAAACTTTGCAAAATCTCAAGTGATAGTCAACTATACCCCAAAATGTGCAATCTAGAAAGGCATATTCGATTATAAGACCATAAGTTGCTCTTTGGAGGTTAATTGTTCACTACATAATCTACTATAGACCTCCAAGATTATTCTTTAGAGTTTTGAAGTTGACTATATAATTAACTATGTAGTTTTAGAATTGCTTTAAAGTTTTAGAAGTCAATTATATTGACCTAAGAATTTGTTCTTGGTTTTCCTATAATTAAGTATATAGTTAACTATACCTAGTGTACTTCAAGATATCATATTCCAAAAGGGTCCAATGTGGAATGCATGGTTCCTAAGCACTAATAGAGTGTGATAAATTTGAGTTATTTGCATGAAATTGTGACATGAAATAAGAATTCTAAGAGTTATCCCATATCATAGGCATTAAAAATATAATTGTTGTATTGCTTATGTAATAAAATGAGGCTTAAACATAATGTGATGCATAATATGGGTTATGAATGAATTTGTTTATGAAATCATGAGATAAGATAAGTTATGTGGTCATATGTTTGAAGCATAGTGTTGTTATGGAAATATGATGACTATGGCTTGAGATGTGATATGAGAAAGAAATAAATTATGAATTATGATAGGGAATGATATGATTATCAAATATTAGATCCGATATATTACTTATGGAAGGTATAAGGTTAATCTTAAAAGATAAGGATATATTTATGAAAGGTATAATGATGATCTAAGAGTAGTTGGGGTTCACAAGGGGATTTATTTACTTTTACTATTACTTGTTGTGATATTGTCATGAAATTGGAATTGAAATGCCGTTGGCTACTATCATGGGAATAAACATGATGATATGGCTATTATTGGTCATCTTATTGTCATTTTCAATTGAATTGACAAAATTTAGTTGATTATATGTGTTGGATTTTAGAAGAGGATAGTTTAGATAGCAATATTAGTGCATTATTATGTTTATATATTTTAAAGTGCATTTACTTTTACAAATACATTGGTTGATCCTCCACTACCACCTCCTTAAAACTAAGCCTAATGGAACCTTCTTCAAAGTGGTTTGGTAGCACTAAATATTTATAAATAAAATTATTTTAAGGGTTTATTCTTTGTAGACATTAGGTAGAGGATTCATGATTTAAATCCATCACAATTAATTAGATTTGCTTATCCTTAGTTTAGAAGGATTATGATCAAATGTAACTTTCTTTTATTTTATAAACATTGTTTTTTATGATGGATGGAATATTTCATCTTTTCAAAGATTGTTTCTTTATCATATTATGATATTATTCAAATAACCAAGATTGTAAAGAATGAACGAAATTAAGTTAATGAAAACTAAATAGCAAGTTTCACACCAATTATGATTAGATTTAGGCTATGATAAATTCATTTGAGGGGAAAGAGTTGTCACACTTGATTTCCTAAGTAAAATTCTTTTAAACAATTTGTAATGCTCATTCTTTTTTTAATAAATTTTCTTATGATTTTCCTATGAATAACTTTTTCTTAAAATTCTTATACAAATTTTTAAATATGTTTAGAAATTAAAAATAATAAATTGTAAAAAAATCTTTGTTAATTTCTTTAGCATTTTACTATTCCTAAAATTTGGAAGCGCTACCTATTTTATTAATTAGTAAATCAATTAGTTTGATTTATACTAAAAATGTGTATGTCTTCAAAATTATTATGAAATGCTTAAGTTTTCAAATTCTAATTTTGTAGATTAAAAGTGTATTACTGTACAATTTTAGCAAATTATAGATTTCATGTAAAGGTATTAAAATGGGTTAGATTTAATAAGTTGGCTTGGAACTGGTATAATTTTATTTGGCTTGAGACTGGGATTGATACATAAAATAATAACAATGACCTGACTTAGTAAGGGATTGGAACTGACAAGTATTAACCCGTTAGATTATTGAGTTAACCTGTTAGCCTGATAATAGTAGTAAGTAATAAATAATTAATTTACTATTGTATATTTAATTTTCATATAAATATTAAAATAATAACTTTAGTATATTAAAACTATACTTTAATATATATAATATTAAAATTATATATATAAGTAATATTAAATAATTTTTAATATTAAAATTAATAAATTTATATATATAATATTATCAATATATATTATATAAGTTTATCAAAATAAATAATTATATTAAAATTTGAATTAGTACCTTAATATTAAAATTTTAAATTATTTAAAAATTTTAAAAAATAATTTTGATATTAATTTTAAATATATTATATACATACATATAACATAATACATTATTATTTATTATTTATTATTATTTAAAAATTATTATAATTATTTTTATTAATACATTATTTATGAAATTATATATTTATATATTTGATAATATATAAATTATTAAATATATTTATTTTTATATATAATACTTTAGACTTGATCAATATATATTTATTTTATTAAGTAAAATAATTTTAATGTAATTAATTAATTTTTATATATTTAATTGTTAAATAAATATTAAAATAATAATTTTGATATATTAAAATTATACTTTAATATATATAATATTAAAATTATATATATAAGTAATATTAAAATAAATAATTATATTAAAATTTGAATTAGTACTTTATTATTAAAATTTTAAATTATTTAAAAATTTAAATAAATAATTTTAATATTAATTTTAAATATATTATATACATATATATAATATAATACATTATTATTTATTTTTTATTATTGTATATAAATTATTATAATTATTTTTATTAATATATTATTTTTAAAATTACTTATTTATATATATTTGATAATATAAATTCTTAAATATATTTATATTTATCTATAATACTTTGCACTTGATCAATATATATTTAATATTATATATTTATTTTATTAAATAAAATAAATATATGAAATAAATATATAACATAAATATATAAATATATAATATAAAATAATATATCTATTAAATAAAATAAATATATAATATAAAATTCTTGATCAATATAAAATTTAAATTATTTTATTAAATTTATATATTATTAAATACAAATTCACATATTTACTAAATTTTAATAATATATTTTGTTTCATTAAATATATATTTAATAACATATATTTATGTTTATATATAATATATATGCTCACTAATATATATAACAAAATTTTAAGTGATAATAATAAAATATAATGATATTTAATAAATAATAATAATATATTTTAATTAATTAATGATGTAAAATTAATAATAAACAAATTACTAATATAATAATAACAAAATGTAACGGATTATAAAAATTCGTCTGAACCCACTTTGTAAATATTGATTTAGGATTGACTTGACATACAATTTTTACCTGTTGGATTAATTTGAAAGAGTTAAGTTAGTCCATTTTAACATATCTAACTTCATATTTTACTCTCACTAAATTCCTTACTTCATATTTAATAATATTTTATATATTACCTCATCATTTACAAGCCTCATTTTAAAGTATTTTCTCTTTTATACTCTAAATTTCTTTTGCTTTAGAATTTCTTCTTTTATTGAATAAATAAAACACAAGCGGACCCCACTTTGTTTCATTCGAATCAAAGACCCCCGTAAGTTCATTCTTGTTCATTTTATTGAATGACGGCGATAGTACAATGATTATGTAGAGTGCCCTTTTTCTCTCCAATAATTTTATGCGGTTGGACCTCTTCTTTTTACCACCTGTGGACTCCACAACAACTTCTATATTCTCCATTTCTAATTCTTGTCACCAATAATCCCCATTTTTTAATGTATTATTCCTCTCTTCTTTTTTGTTAAAAAAAGAAAGAAAAGAAAAGTACAAACGTTACCGTTTCATTGGACCCTTTAAGCATAAAACAGAACATCTAGAGTCCGTTTGAATCTGTTTTTATTTTTTTATTATTAGAAAATATTCTAAAAAGTTATTTTTTAAAAATATTTTTCTAAATTTATTTTCCATTTTAAATATAATAAATAATAAAAAGTATTTTAACAAGTAAATAAAAAATATTTTATTTAAGTATAAAATTATCATCCAAATTTAAAATAAACTAAGAAAATATAAATTTTTTATTTTTGTGTTTAAATTATATATTTAAAATTACAATTTTAAAAATAATTATTAAATAAAAACTTCTATTTTTAGAAATAAAAAATAAAAAATTATTTTTACAAATAATAAACAAATAGATCCATAAATCCCCTTTTCTATCCTACTCATGAACCAAACTAGAGGTCAACGTTGTTTCCTCTTCTTTGCAATGGACCTGTTGAACTGGCCTTACACTGCCGTCGCTGGTAAGCGGCGGCAACAGTGCTTTCACCTTTGTCACTCACTAATTTGCTGCCGGAGATCCTCGGTGAGCAGCAGACATGAAGAACTCGCCTGCCCAACGGGTTTGAATGTGGCAGTTTAATTATTGCCCAGCTCGAACTGACCTACCCTTGTAATCCTAACCAGTAAGGTAATGACTTCTATAGCATTATATCTTAGCTATACTAAAGTTTTATTTATTCAATTCAAGTTATATCTATAAAGCCCAAGCCATTATAGTTCTAGATGTTGAGATTTGATTTTATTAGTTGAAATTGGATGACTCTATTAATGAATCAAGAGAAATTACGTCATTTTTGGCTCAATCCTCAGATTTTAGGTATATATGATTCTAGTAACCCCAAAACTGAAGAGCCTTGTACGTTGTCCTGTTAGTGTTATAGTAGGATAGAAGAAATTAGCTTGGGAATTTTAAGGGAAATGTAGAAGCTGATTTTAATATTAAACCTATTCCATTTTTAGGTGGGTGACCTAATTGGAAACTTTGGACTAAAATTTGACCTCAAAAGGAGCCCATCAGGTTGAGTGAATAACTTATCCACCCTTGAAATTTCTTGCCTAAAGATCACCTTATCTTTATATTTAAATTGAATTTATATTTAAAGTATTTCATTTAAAAGCTTGTTTTTTCAAAATTGCTAGAATTGAAAATGTTTGTCTTCAGTAACTATTTTGGATTGAGTTGTATGGAAAGAAATTGATATGTGATATTTGAGTTTTACAAATGTTCATTCACGTAAGTATTTGCTAAAGGATATATTTGAAATTATGACCATTAATTGTAAATGGTCTTGACATGTATGCCTTGGTTTCATGATTAGAATTAAGTCTTGGATTCATTTGAAATATGAATTTTGATTTACGCTAAATTTTTATGTATATGGTTCATAACCGAAGATTTTGCATATTTATGGAAACTTTTGAAAATTTTTGGATAATGAATATCTATTTGTGAAAAGTAAAGCCGTTAATATTGAGAATGGATCCTTGGACGTTTTACTTAGTGAACCCTAAGTGCATTGCCATGGTTATTATGGAAGGCATATTAGATGACTTATGTATGGAGAGATAAGGGGGGAGTTCAAATGGATATCAAGACTTATGACTATTGCTTTGAATTTGACATTGACCTTAGATCCCTTTCATACTACTTACTTCTAATTAGGGTCATAGATTTAATATTGACCTTAGAAAGATATTTGAAACTTTATACTTTTGACTTGGGACTAAAATCTTAGATTTAACCTAGATCTTAAAAAGGGATTTGTTTGATTAAATATGTGAAAATTCTATTAGATCCAATCTTTTGAATTGAAATGATTTTTTCCTACTACTATATCTAAATAGAGTTGAAGTTGAATTAAATTCTTTTACTTTTTGTTTGTAAACTTGATGTTGTAGTTGCTACTATTCTATAATTCAATCTTACCATCTTATTACATTCTTGTTTTTGCCATTCACATATTATTTATGTATTACAAATTGAGATTTTCCTTTATACTCCTTATTTAAGCTATGAACATATAAATTTATATTTTTTAATGTTAAATAGAAGTTAATTTTGGATGTTGATTTTCAAATCACACGTGAGATTTTAATTATGAAGCATATAAATATTTGTGATCTTGGGTAAGCGATTCACTCATTGAATTTCTTTAATTCACTATTCTCTTATAGTTTCTTTTTAAATTGCTTTATGCTTTTAAAGTTTTAAAATTCTTGATTACCCACGTTTTAGAAAGCAAGCTTAAGGCCATTTGAGGGTTATAATGCAAATGGTAAGGTATAAATTTGGGCAATTAGAATAGGAATTGTGGTTTTACATGTGCTTTGTCAATTATGCATGCTTGTTGTAAAATGTGTAGTCATATCATAATTTTAATACAGATAGTTATAAGTTTTGTATAGGCATGTCACCTTTCTAGTTATTGAGTTGTTAACCCCTGTTTAGTGTTGAAAAATGTGTGAGACTCTGTCAAAATTTTGGCAATTTTGATTGGAAAGGTATTTTTGTTTTGTGACCACTAATTAATGTCTTGTTTGTAATTTACATAAGCTATAAATGAAGTCTATTAGGCTTGTAAAAGGCTATTCCATAGTAGGTTCCCATGTTGGTCACATATACATAAATTGGGCTACTATTTAATTCCTCAATTTTTGTATTACCCTTTAGCACTAGTGATTATTTTTTTAAAGTTATACCTTTTAGTTTTGTCTTCAATTAGCATTGGATTGCCATCAAGATAATCTAAAGTGCCATACCACCAAACCTATGTCTAATTGATGCTAACTAAAATAAGTGATTTGATCTAGTTTCTGCACATATTTTTGTTGGTGTCAATTCAGCTTTGACATTCATTACTATTGAATAGTTGGTTAGTGTCAGTGAATAAATGTTGGTTATCACTACTACTAACATTTATTTTGATATGGTAAAATTTTTTAAATTATTTGAAAAACTTAAGATGATAGATATTAATTATAATTGATGTTTATGTTGACATGGTAATATTTTTAAAATTAGTAGAAAACTTAATAGTTTGGGTTTATAATACAACCAACATTTAAAGTTTTATGCAAAAACATAAGATGTTAGTGTTCCTTTCAATGATCATTTAAAAGGTATTTGAAGTGTTTTATTGGAAAATGTGAAAAGTTACCACATTGATTTTGAATTTAACTAACATATAAATGTATGGCCACTATTGCTTACTTATGAAATGGTGAAACTTATGACATTGGTCTTATGTTAATAGCTAACATCCATTACTTCTCATATTTACTATAAATATTGTTCACACTCTTTTTTTGTAGTTATGTTTGGGTTAATGATTAGAAATTCTTTGAATTTATTGAAAGCACCCCATCCAAATTTTAATTTCTCCTACTGTCAGATATTCTTTTGATTGAGCAAAAAGCATCAAAGTCCAAGATAGGATGCTTTTATGATTCTTTATCACCTTTTAATATTCTAATGAGATCTTCCTTGTGAGACATTTATGACATCTCACTCTCCAATATTCCAAAGATATCTTTCTAGTGGTCTTCCACTTTCATTGCCAATGTTTGCATGGAAGAATTGTATTACTTCAATTCTTTTATGCATATATTTATAATTAAAATGGAGAATATTAAGTAATAAATGGGAATTTCCATCAAGATTGATGATTTCAATGCCAAAAATGCTATATGTATTGAAAAAGGGAATCCAAAATTAAGTTCTAAATCTTTTATCTCTATTGGATTAAGTTTTACAAATTTGCTCCGCTATCTTGTATTTAACACAACCCTTGATTTGTGTTAAATACCTAATTTCAAAACTCATTTTTGGTGCATATAGCATGTATTTAATACAACCTTTGATTTATTAAGTATCCAATTTCAAATCTTATTTTTGGTATATAAAGCATCACTATATTGATACATAGGGGTTTGTTGTACTTTTTGTGTATTGTGTAAACATTTATTTTTTTGGTATTGAAGATTTAGTATAGTTTATGTATAGGTTATTTTACAGTGATTTAGAAAGAAATAAAATTACAATATAACTATATTAATGATCTAGTGTAGTTTTCATACATGCATGTTATTATATGAAATTCAATTAGATGTAATAATTTTAAAAGAACTAAAATGTCAAAATAAATTTGTTGAATTATTTGCCTCTTTTCTCATATAATTGTACTTTCATAATAAATTTTTAACCTTAGATTATTTACCCTTTTTCATTTGATTTTACTTTAAAAAATGTTAAATGAAAGTTAAACTAATTGTAATTTTCTATTAAATTTGTGATTTGATTGCAAATTACGCAACTGATGTAAAAAGCTTAAATTATCATTTAATATTAGTTATTAATAAAATTGATTATTAAAGACAATCCAAACATCTCTAGTGAGAAGATCAAACTTTAACATGTCCATTTTTGGAATTAACAAATGTTAATTTATGGTATTTACAATTTTTGTGAAACACTAAAAATTTAAGACATTAATTATTTACATAACTATAATTCAAAAGGCACTTCAAAAGTCTTTTTCAAAAGTGCAAAATATTTACATGTTGATTTTAGAGATAATTGACATCAAAAGTATAATTTACACATCAATTTTAGATTAAATAACCAATGTCTATTATTTTGTAAATTGCCTATAAAAATCTACTTGTACTTTCTATATTATACATCTTAATAATATCTTTGCCTCAAAAATCTAATTCTAGAGTTTAGGTCAAATTTAAAGATAGCCTACCTTTCATTCCATTTGGAATATTTAAAAATGTTACAGATATTCTTGAAGGACTTTCCTCCTACCATTGAGAGATGGGATCCTCTCTACACCCCCGCCATGAGCAAAACCTCCCCTTATAGTAATTAATCATAAGAGAGACTAGTTTGTCAATTTTTCTTGCTATATATTAGGTATATAATTAAAATTACATACTTCACATACAGCAAGTAAAATTAAGTTTGAATAACAAATTGGAGTTTGCATTGAGGATAACGATAATTTTCATACATAGTAGTTTTGTTGTCCTTTTTGTGCATTGATGAAAATATGTAACATTTTTTATTAGTGATTTATTGTAAGTTATTTTATGAATTACACATATGTGTGTGTGTGTGTATGTAATGATTTGGAAAGAAATAAAATAATAATATAAATTTGCAGAATTGTTTCTTTTTGTTAATTTGTTTGTGCTTTCATAATGAATTGTTAAATGACAATTATATGTTAAAATTGCATAATAGACATTTGGATTGCAAAGATTACTTGTAATACTTGGTAAAAAACTCAATAGTTAGAGACAGTTAGAATTAAGTCAAGCAATGACTATTAATAAGTAATTAGAAAAATTACTTATTCATACCATTAGAAGTATTTAGTAGTTTTAATAGATAGAAAATTTATTTAGAGTTATTTAAGAAAAATTTGAGCAAATTAAAGGTATATAAGAGATAATATTGATAGGATTTTGGAGTAATTTAGTATTTTTATTCAAGAACATCTTAAAATTAACCCAAAGTGAAAAAGAAATGCAATTTTTAGCCTATTTTAAAGGAATGAACAGTTACATAATAGTAGGAAAGATGAATTTGGCTTAATTTAAGGATCTTAGGGTAATATGACTTAATTTTTGGACACTAGAGTAAGTTCAAATTAATTTAGGATTTATTAGCAATTAAAGAATTGACAAAGGATTTAATAGCAAAACTTGGGCATAAAGAAATATAATGAAATATTCTTGGATGATGTAAGCCTTAAGTAAGCAAAATGATGTCATTATGATAAAAGCATGATGTTATTTACTTAGAGGCTACTCCAAATTCTTTTATAAATGGCTCACTTGAATTCATTTTCCTCCCACACCCATGAGTATGCACAATTAGAGAGAGAAAGAAGAGAAAGCAGTTGAGTTCTTGAGTGTTATAGCTATTTTCTAGAGAAATTCTATTAATTTCTCAAGTGTTCTTCAGAATTGGTTGGAAATATAAGCTCTCTTATTGTTTTAGTGAAGGTAAAAGCCCATAAATCTTCATGAATTCATTCTCTTTTCATAATTTTTTTAGATTATTCATTAACTTTATGTTATTTTGATACTACACTCTAAATTCTATGCAAGGAGAATCAAGTTTCTCAAGCTTTCTTGAGTGAGTAAAGATGCACCCTCTTTCTTTTTGGTTTTCTTTAAAAATATGGCTATATATGTGATGTATCTATGTTTGATTATTAATTGATGTGTTGAAGCCATGATTATTTATAGTGGATTATATATTATTCTTGTTCTATAGTTAATGGTATGTTGAAGCTCTGATTATCATGATGGATTATTTTGAAAAGTTTTATGATAAAAGGATAAAATAGTTGATTTTGAAAATAATTTCTTTAATATAGCATAATTCTAGAAACATGATTTTAAATAAAAATAGAAAAGAAATTTTGATAAGATAAGCATCAAGTAGCCCATGGTTTTTTTTAGCTTAGAATAAGCAAAAATCATGTTTTATCACTCAAAAGATGTCACATTATATTCTGCCTTGAATTAAAGATTATAGAATGCATAAAAATCAAGTTTTGAAAAAAATAAAAAAATAAAAAAGGATTGGTTTTGTATAAAGAAAGCTTTTTGGGTTTCCTATGCTTTCATGGAAAAAAATTCTATTTTTTCTCGTTAAAAGTTTAGTAAACATTAAACTAAACTTTGGTATGGATGTTTTTAAATAATTACATCAAAATTTTCAAGCGAAAACTACTTTGAAATCAACCTATGTAGCTCATGGGCTCTTTGCTATTTTGTGCAAGAAAATTTCTATTTTGGAAGAAAACTTGCTACATTATATTCTAAAATATTTGAGAAATATTTCTAAACAATTTTATGAAAAGTGTATAGCAAGAATATGTATAAAAACATGTTTGAAAATTTATGGTATAATGTAGAAAAATTATTTCTAAAACTACTATTTTCAAGTAGTAAATTTCTCCTCCAAACTATTTGGAATGGCAATTATTTTAAGTGAATTTTGCAATTTTTTATGACTAAAAATGATTGAAAAATTTTAATTTATGTTTAAATAACAATTCTAAAAATTTTCACAAATTTTCACTAAAGTTTGATATTTTTAAAGGAATTTTAAAGTTAAAGGTAGAGACTTTGAGTAGTTTTGATAGTTGGATATAAGGTGAAGTATAGTATTTTGTCTATATTATTTCTTTCTATTTTATATCTAGTGTGTTATATATGCTTAATTTTATGGAATTGGCCTTTTAATGTGATTAGGTGTTGGTTTTCTAATGTTTTGAAGTTATTCAATTAATGTTAGATTTTTACATTGTTTCATATTTTTAGCTATAACTTGATTTTTAGATATAAAATTTAGGTGACCTTTATATCTTGAAAATCTTAGAGAAAGTTGTAAAACTTTTATGTTTTGATCAAATCTCAGTTCAAATGTTTGGATATAGAAAATGGTTATGAAGTTAATATTATGTTTTTGTCTAACTTAAACCAATCTCAATTTTTATGTCACATCTAGAGCTTTAAAGGTCCAATCAAGGTCAAACTACTATACAAAGTTGCCTAATGCCTAAACCAATAACTTTCATATTTAGAGTTTAATGAAACTACATCATTTGGATGGTCAAACATGGGTTGGAAGCTAAGTGATTAAAATTATTATAGTAAAACATTGTTAGTAAATTAAATTGTAAATTAGACTATGAGCTTCTAAAATTAGCAAAGCTCCATTCTTTATAATCTTAAGAGGCATATTAACTTGGCCTATTAGGTTTTGTAAGGGAGGAAATTAGATTTGAGGATTTATGCATCTAAAGGTAAGAATAAACATCTTTAGACAATTTTCTTCTATTCTCCAAGTTTCTTCTTTTTCATATATGGAAGACTAATTTTTTTATTGATTCAAGAAATTTAAGATTTATCTCAGTTTGGATTATGAAATCTTTAATTGTTATGTTGACATTTGCCAATTAAATTTCCTCTTTCTCTAGTTCTTTTATTTGATTTTCTACAATTGAATGAATTAGATATCAATTTGGTATAATATGTGTTTAATATTCTGATTTATGATTTTTATCTAGTTTTATGTTGAATGTTAATTGGTTAGTCATCATTCTTCTTATAAGAACAGATGATTAAATGATTAAATTAGAAGTTTTTAGTTCAATCCTTCTATTTAATTAAATTCTATATTCAAATCAATTTAGATTCACTTTTATGGATTATAATAGTTTCTTAATTCTACTAATTTAGTTTGATCAAATCCTAGATGGTTGTCTAACATAAAATTCATGAATATAAGGGATCTGAATGATCCTTAGCTAAAAAATCAATTATAATTGTTAAATATATTGTGATATGTGATTTATCCATTAAAAAGTTCTCAATTCCTTTGATCAATTGCATTTCTATATTTTGGGTGTTAATTTTGCATTTTGTTTCTAATATTGCTTTTTATTTAATTTCAAATCAAACCATATAATTTAGTTCTATTTATATGCTTGTATTTTGTTTGCATATTATTTGTTTAATTGCTTAATTCTATTTCCAATTATTTCTTCTATTTTTTTAATTTTATAATCATAGTCAACAATTAAATATGAAAGGATGTATAAGTAGATCACTAAGGGTTTGACCTAATTTGTTACCTTATGCTATAAATTTTTTATTAAACTAGTAATTTCTAATTTTGATTAGGTTCAATAACCATTATAAGTGTAGCTTAAATGACTTGCTTTGAGTAGGGAAAAGTTCAAAAATGATGTTTGAACATTAATTATTAAATCTATAAATTTTGAGGAAAATTTTAAAAAATTTAATATTTTAATTGAAATTTTCAAGATAGGGAAGCCTGTTGAAACCTAATAAGTTTTGTACTTGTTTTCTTGTTATTGCTAGTAATTGGTAATTTTGTGTAGTTTTATTATTGTTCTATAGCATCTATTTTTTCTTGAATTAGTTGATAAAAATAGTTTTTTACTTGTTAGAATGATATACAAGGTATCAAACTAAAACTTAAAATTGTAAGTTATGGAACTTGGAAAAATCCAAGTTGTACTCTCTATCATTTTGTTGTAGAAACTGCAAGGAACATGGTAATTTATATTGATATTTTGATTGCTTAGTAGCTTGCTAATATGTTAGATCAATGGTTCATAGAATACTTAAATGATAATAGATATTTTGTGAAAAAAGGACACTTCCATAGGCTATATAGTTAAGCCATAAGCTTGTTATATAATTAAGGCTTGAAATTATGGCATGAATTAATATGTGATGTGTATATGCACTAATATATTTATATAAAATTAGTTGTGAATAAGGCTCATGAAAATGACTAAATGTCAATAAGTTCTTAAAATAATGGTATAATAATCTAACATATAGAATGAAAACACTAATATTGGTTATGGTCACTAGAAAAGTGATAAGGTAATCATAAAATCTTCTTGCTAGATTATTCTTCTTATATTTTAGTTATGGTTAAAGAATGTCATTTTAATCTTACCTTATTTTATATTATATAAGTTAGAAAGTGCTTGACATGAAAAAGAAAATTGGCTGATGAGTGCTTTGTGCTAAAATTAGGTTGGTGAGCACCTAATGAGCTAAGTGCTTTATGTTATGCCTATGTGATTTGAGGCTTGAATTCTTATGTGATGATATGACAATTTGATATGCTATATGATATAAGACCTTATGAAGATAATAGAAGTTTCAGCCTAGTACCTTGTATTTTGAGTCATATGGAATGACATGGAGGGTAAAAGGAAGGGGTAAGACTGGAATACATATGGTTATGGTTAGTACAAAGTAACAAGAAGAAAACTATTTATGCCACCTTGCCATATAATTATTAATCTAATAATTATTATGCTTGTAATTAATTTATGTGATTAAATCATATTGTGAAGTATATATAATTCCTAATATGAAATATTTTTTTAGTAAGAAAAGGTTTTAATATATATCTTTTATATTAATGATTTTCTTAATTAGAACTAATTAGAAAACTTGTGTGATAGTTATCTCACTGAATAAATTATTACTTATTCTACATGTGGATATACTTTTTCTAATACCTTAACTCAAATGACATCTAGTGAGATCTTTAAGCATATGGTGGCACCTAGATGAAACTACACTTGGTTGGTATAAATTTTAATTTTGTAATGGCCTCCTATAATAGCTATAGTAATAGCAATAACTATACCACTTATAATAGTTTATAAGGAATTGCCACCATTGTCCTCATCCTTGAGATTTTTTTATTCTAAAATATATACAGTTGATGGTTAGTCTAGATTGATAACTCTCATACTTATTTATTTTTAATTATATTTTTTTAAAACTTTATGTGGTATAATTATAGTTTGACTATCATTTTCTATATAATTATTTTAAGACTCCATCAACTAGGTTACTACATAGCCCAGGTAACTTTTTGTATAATTAATTAAAGTTTGTAATGCATATCTTATACATATATGGTTTTTGATATTATTTTGATTGCATTATAATCACTACAAAATGATTTTGTGATGAATAGTAAGTTAGCCACACGATTTCTCTCTAAAGGAAAAATGATTTTCGTTTCTATTAAAGAAAAATGTGAATCGCTTCCAAAGCATCTTCTAAGAATTTCCTTCATGACTTAGCTTTAAAGTAAATTCATGATCTAGTACTTGGAGAATTTCTTTCAAAAAATATATTTTCTTAGTTTATTGAGGATTATTCCTTGGAAGAAGTTATTCAAACAATTTTTATAAGTTTTCTTTTCTTTAATCCTCTATCATCTTACTTAACAAATTATCTTTCCAAGAAATAATTTCAACTATTTCATAATAAAAAAAGAACTCTTTCTCTATTTGTCTTAGATTTTGATGTCAAGTTAGATTCTAGAAATTCCTTTAAAAAGGAAAAAAAGGAAAGATTTTTTTTAAATATATTTGATTTTCTAGTTTTACTAACTATTTTCAAAGAAATGTATTTAAAGGATCAAACCTTGTCCATTGTTAAAAAAATGACAATTCTAGATTTCATTATTTTTTTTAAAAAAGGTTTGAAAATGATTTGCAAAGGAAAAAAAATTCAACTGTGTTTCTACATTATGCATATTTTCTAAAAACAATCATATTAAAAAGTTAATTTGGTTTAAAAAAGGCTTGTAATGACATCCAATTGATATCTTTACATTGGCCATGATAGTCTAAAAATTCAATCATGATATTGCTAAGAAGAAGAAAAAGAAAAAAATTTAACACTTTGTTTAAAATCATTAAAAATTAACTTCTCATTTACAAATTAGACCTAAAACATTAGTTATAGATGATTATGATGTCGGTTGTTTGCATAACGAACATTTAGGCTTTGTTTGGTTAGAGAAGAAAATGGGGGAGAAAGAAAATAGAGGAGAAAGAAAATATGAGAGAAGTTGTTTTCTTTAAGGTTATTTAGTTGTAAGAGAAAATAAGGGAAAAAAATAAAGAAGAAATTAGTTGTGTTTGGATAGAGGAGAAAATAAGAGAGAAAAGAATTAGATAAAGTCATTTAATTTTATTTGAATACATATGAAATTGATAGAAAAAGTTTTATTATACCAAAATGACCTTCAAACTTTAAATATTAATTTAATTTACACTTAAAATATTTAATTAATTATAATTCTAAGCCTTCAACTTCAACAATTGAAATATGGCTAGTGGTAATATAATCTACAACAATATAAGATGAAGACAAAGATAAGCCACCCACCTTTAAAAATACATATATAAATTATTGACATCTTGATAATCTAGGTAAATAAGAATGATAAATAAGGTTTGTTATCTCTATATATATTGAATATTGTGTATCCTACTATGAGAAAGGAATTAGGATAAATGTTAAAAAATAAAACAATTCCCATATTGGACAAAGAAAGTGTTATTTTTAAACATTACACATTTATACAAGTTAATTATTATAACACATTATTATAACTACCTGAAATTAATTAACATATTACAAGTTAATTATTTCATGCAATATGCATTTCATTTATAATTCATGTAAAAATGTAAATATTTACTCATATGTGTTTTTTTTCTAAAATAAAAAAAAAATAGAGGATCCGAGTTTGTGTAACCTAACAAAACTAGGTTGGATAGGAACCAAATCCAATTCCATGTCCAAACTCAAAAATTGGTCATCCAAACCCAGCAAGCCATCTAGTTGCACAAAACTGGCATTGGAGCTATAGATCCATTCGACAATAGGGGGGACCTTCTCTCCAGTGGCTGTTTACAGTAACTTTGGTCGCCGATGAGAGGTTGCGCTTATCGCAGAAGGCAACACTGTAACCATCACAGGTCTCTACCAGGACCAGCTCCATCCATCAACTCTGTGTAGCAACAAATAGCGAGGAAGAAGGAAAATAGAAGACTAATGGCATAAATAAGGCTTACCGGAGCTTCGTCGAAGGCAAAAATCACTGGAAGATGGCTTTGTTGCTTGTCGCCACTGGTCTTTCCTTCCCCTGCACTGTGGCTCTACTTTTGGGTTTTGGTTTGTTTTTTCTCCTAATTTCTCCTCAAAATTGAGGAGAAATTCATCAGGTGAGACCTACGTATGGTTTTAATTTTTTTCTCTTCTCTCTATTTTTCACTTGCAACTAAATGGACGAAAATAGTAAAATTAACTCCATTTTCACCTCATTTTTTCTCTTTTCTCCTATTTTCCATAGACCAAACAAGCTATTAAAGATATTCCAATGTTTTCTTTATAAGGAAATGATATACTTAAAAAATATTTGTTTTGCATTTAATTAATGTCTAAAATAATAGCAATTATGAATTTATGATGAACATGTGAAAACCTCAAGATATGTATTGAATAGCATTGATGAGGATATAGGAAATTATGAAAATTGAACACTTCAATTTTTTTAAAAGGACCATTATCTAAGATCATTTCAATTGTCATGATAGTTTATATCAAATGTTTACACATTAGTGCTGTACTTGACCAATATCTTAAGATATTATTAAACTTTAGATGTCAATTTTTTTATTATTAATAACTAATGTTTAAGGGTTGCCTACCATTTATAAATATAGATTTAGAGATATTGAGAAAATGTAAAAATGACTTGCAATTTGAAGATAAATTAAAATGACAAAAAGTTGCATGTCCATTTTGCATCGATAGCTTTGTAGATACATGAATGCTCATATGGCATTGTCTTACTATAATTTTTTATTAGTTTGTAAGCCATTTAGAAATGTAAAAAAAAACACACAAATATATTGCAATACGAAGATATATTATAGTGAAAAGAAGCAATATGGCTATTCTCACATTAATAGGTTTACAGATGTATGAATGATGATGCTACTTCTTCTTACTATAATTTATCATCAATTTGTAACTTATATACGCCTTTCATGTCAAAAGCTATCTATGTTCATGGATTCTAGAAGCCATTGATCTAAACCTTTTATCAAAAAGAAGAATTTTGATTTAATGGTTGTAGATTATCATACATTACTAGTACTATTATAAAGGTTTTAAAATTTGTAAAAATTCCTTCAAGAATTTTTTGGTTGACTTTGAAACCTTCTTAATATCCCTAGTGAATGCTAAATGATAATTTACACCCTTTATCTTAGAGTTTATCCTTGTTGATGGATTCTAGAATCTTTCTATCTACACCATTGTCCATATCAAAATTGTATCTAATGTTTTTAGTGTTTTTATTGTTCATTGTAAACTATATAATTTTAGGTGTATATATTAATGTACTAATATGAAATTATAGAATATACTTTTGTAATTATTTTTCTCTTTTGTTATTTGGTTTTACATTTACATTTAATTATTTGTTATCTGTATTTGTTTAGTTACATAAGAAAAATGTAAAAATGTAATAAAGAATTTTAATGCTATCAATTTCTCTAAGAAGTAAGTTGAAATGAAAAAAAACATGATCCTTTCATAAAATGATATTAATGTTCTTACAAAATTTATACTTAAACTCTAAAATTGTTACTTGATACCACTTAATTGGTTCCTATGTTTTGATATATTGTTTATAAGATAAATATAAATGAATTTTAGTTCTAGATAAATGTAAATTTTGTAAAAATATGTGATAGATATAAAATATGTTTTGCATTATAGTTTAGTTTGTATAATTAAATAAATTTTCATAAAAAGATACTAAAGAAAAATAAATAAATTATTTTAATAATCTACATTCAATCATTATAGCATTGGTTCTTATTTAGTAATTAACATTAAATATCAGTTAATAAGATAACTTTGTAATGTTTAAGATGATAGTGGATTTTGTACTTAATCAATGTCTAATATCCGAAAGGCTAAACTTAAACATCAATTAATTGTAGTAACTAATGTGGAAACCTTTACCTTTAGGTGCAATTTGAGAATAAAAAAATTAAAGCGCAGTGCACATCAAAAATAAAAAGAAAAAATAAAGTATGGCGCTATTTACAAATTTCATGTCAAAGCTCTTTCAACCCTGAAATGATTTTTTGTTTAGCAAGTTAAGCTTTCTTTCCAACCTTAAAATAATTCTCTTCAGTTTTATATTTTTACTTACTAATTATTTTATAGGATTGAAGCTTCGTTTGCTATAATAAAATTGCCTTTCAACACTGTTTAATAGATTTAATATGGGTTATTACCTAACATATATAGAGGCATTATTATGTGTTAAACAATTTCATGTTGATTTTATAACCAATGTAAAAAAAGTAAAATAATGTAACTTTCCATATGTATAAAATTTTTGTCATTTCTTTAAGAAAAAAACACAAATAAATTAATAACATTAAATTTTAATTTTTTATAAATAATAAATGTTATATTTTATATATCACTTTAGTTAATAAAAATAACCAATGTGATATGCTATTCTCTTTAACTCCCTCCCCCCAAAACTCTAGCCCCTTCCCACCCTCTTGTCCTCCTGATTGCTTATATTTCTTATACCCTAACTAGACCAACATCTCTATTTTAATTTCAACAATTATCAGTAAAAAAAGTTTGAAAAATGGTGAAAGTTTATTTCAATCAAAGATGGGTGCTTTATCACAAGTAAATATTGCTCAATATATAAGGTTTGCACTCTTAAGAAAGATAATTGAATGTAATATCCCATGTTAATGTTTAAAAGTTTATAAATTTTAATGATAGAAACTATATTTATTTATTTTGCTAATAATTATTTTTAAAACTTCTATTCTTTAATATTTGAATTCTATTTACTTGGCCAAAGTTGGTTTAAGATTTGTCTTGATATTTTCTATAAACTAGGAATAATTTTAGTATTTATGGATATAAGAATATATAAAATAGATCATTGGTATTTTAATAAATTATTTTTGAAAATTAAGGAAGTTTGAAGTAGATTTATTTTTAAATGGTTATTTACATGAATGGCTTGATATTAGAAAGTGAGTTCTCAATATGAGATACATGGAATATTATCCCACTCCCTTTTTTAATACTTCTATAACCTTGTATTTTCCTTATTTATAATAATAATAATAATAATAATAATAATAATAATAATAATAATAATAATAATAATAAACTCTCAGCTTTCTCCTTATACAAAGCACCAACTCTTTCCTTCGTTTTTTAAAGTTTTTAGCAGTTTTCTTGCACACACAACAGTACCAATAGCAGTACCAACTTTAGTTGTTATCTTTTATTTTCATTTTTATTACTTCTCCAGCTCTTCTCTAAAAAAAAAAGAGAAGAATACCTAGTATAGTAGCTTACTTTTTCCTTGTTTTTCTTCTTTTCTTGGTGTTGTTGCAATTCGCTCTCTTGATTTTTAACTCCTTTTTTTATTACCATATTGTTTCTCTTTGCCCTACCTCTCTCTCTTTGATTCCAGCCAGCCCTTCTCTTTCATTCTTCTTTCTCTTCTTCCCTTCCATTTTCAGTCACATGGTACAAAGAGTTGTGAACTACAATAGGAAAAGTGTGGGCTTATTTTTTGATGACTTCTTACTTCTCTACTCTCTAGCCTTACATTAAGGACAAGGTTCCTTCTTCCTCTTCTAGCCACTAGAATGTATAGGGGACCTTAAATAATCACAGATTGAAGACAAGCTAGCTGCAATAGGTGACACTCTCAAGTTGTGATAAAACCTTTTATGCAGTTAGTTCTTATGATCTTTACTGCTTAGAGGTGGTTTCAAGATAAAGTCATTTGTGTGTTTTTATATACAATAAGGTTCACATGAAAGAAAAATATAATTTTTATGTTATAAAATATTAAAATAGAATAATTAAAACATAAATGAATCATTTATTCCATTATTTTGACAAATTTGCATGTGAATTAGGAATTATTTTATGTATATTTGAAATACATGAAGAAGGTTTTAAAAATAGGCATTTTATGATATAAGTGGTCAAAATAATAGATTTAGAGCATCGCTAATATGTTTTATTTAATTATTTTATAGATTTGAGTGTGATTTAGAAGGATTCATTTTATGCTTATTTAAGCATTTAATGATGGTTTTAAATAAATTTGAAGCAAGTGTATGAATAGTGAAGGGAAATGATAGGAAGATTCAATATTTTTAATGGTCTAAACTGTAATGGGTAAAATCCCAAATATACGAAATATAAGCTTTTGAAATATTTCCATGTTACGATAGATTTTTGGATTTCTATGATCAATCTTAAATGAGTTACAATATAGCTATAATTAATTGTATATTATGGTAGATTCTTGTTCATATGTCAATCTTAGAAACAAAGTAAATTATGATTGGAGACTCTAAGATATTGGGCTAATTTATCCAAAATGCATTTTTATCATAGAAATTAATGTATTGGTAATCAAAATTGATCTAAATATAAAATGTGGTGTTTAACTACATAAACTATGTTAGGAAATACCATAAGTTGATAGTGAGAAATATTATTATATGATGATTTGAATAATGATTTGTAATATATGAAAAGAAAATGAGTATTATTATTATATAATTATAATTTATCTTTGTAAATGGTATTAATAGGAGGAAAAGATAAAAGATGATTATGGATGCTTTAGATTCTTCAAGAATGGATTAAGGTTATTAGGTGAGTATATATCTCACCATATATCTTATTAAATGATGGTTTAAATATTGTGAATTATATTCTTTTACTTGATAGTACAAATTTCCTATTCATACATATAAATTCATGTATAAGTTCAATGTTGTAGAATAAGAATAGTTAGCTTTTTAAGTAAATTTTAATTAATTAGAGTACATAGTAGAAATGTGGTGTTATTATTATTATTAGAAATTGATTGATTGATTGTGATAGAGTTGTAATAGATTGCATTGTGATTAAGTTATAAACTATGCTAAAGCAATAACATCATATATTGTGATTTGTGATGGAGCCAATAATGTGAAAGTTGAATAGGGAATTCCCAATAAATAGTTGTGAAAGATATAAGATTGATCTGAAAGCTAGATGAGAAATTCCTGACGAGTAGTTAAGAAAGCAGAGAAATGGCCCTAAAAATAGAAAATTGCTATATGTATATTTATTGTAACTATATTCATGATATGATATGCTATTGAAAATTATCTATAATTAAATATTACTATTCAACTTGATGTGATTAAGATGATTATTTGTGTTTAAGCTTGAGTGCCTGTTTATGATTGTGATATCTATCAAGAATAGGTAGTATATAATATGATAACAATTTAGTGTACTAGTGAAGGGAATACTATGATCCATGATATGAGATATGAAATCTAGTTATGTGCAAGTGCATATTCAACTTGAGGTTTGGTGTTATGTAATTCAGAGATCCAAGAAAATGAGTTTGTGATTAGTTATAGATTAAAAACAAGTTTTAGTATGTAATTTTACAAATATATAAAGTTAAATCTCCTACAAGTAATGATAGATATATGCTTACTGAATTCTCATAACTCTTTTATTTAATTTTCAATGTCTTCAAGTTAAGAGTTAAGCTTGTTACATTCATAGAGATTCAAGGCCGCCTTACAAAATAATTTTGACAGTTAGATAGGGATCAGAATTAGAGAATGAGATCTTGTTGATTTATAATTTGATAAGTTAAATTGTTAGTTATGCATATATGATGGAATTATGTATTATTGTGTATCTTGTGAATGTTGTCATATTTGAAAATAACACATGTTTTATATATTTAGAGCATGTGACCCTCAGGAAGTGTTTAAAAGTAAGGGGGACTCTATTCATTTTTCCATAAAATTTTAAAATAAAATTTCAAGTCCTATTGAAATTTGAAAATTCTCATTGAATAGAAAAGGTAGAAAGTGTTAAAACTTGTGGAAACCAGTAACAAAATCCATACCGATCATGATCAGAAATGGGTTATGACATTGAATTCAATAGCTACAGATACAATGAGCAATATTCATTAAAATTTCATGTATGATATAACATTGATTGTCGAATAAGATGAATGAAATGAAGTTTCTTACATGTACAAACTTATAAAAATTATATTAAAATAAGAAGTAATAAAATATTATCAATTTGAAAATAACACATGTTTTATATATTTAGGGCATGTGACCCTCAAGAAGCTTCTAAAAGTAGGGGAGACTCTGTTCAGTTTTCCATAAAATTGTAAAATAAAATTTCAAATTCCATTGAATTTTGAAAATTCTCATTGAATAGAAAAGGTAGAAAGTGTTCAAGCTTGTGGAAACCAATAACAAAATCCATGCCGATCACGATCAGAAACAGGTCATGACATTGAATTCAGTAGCTATAGATACAGTGAGCAATATTCATTAAAATTTCATGTATGATATAACATTAATTACCGAATAAGATGAATGAAATGAAGTTTCTTACATGTACAAACTTATAAAAATTATATTAAAATGAGAAGTAATAAAATATTATCAATTATTAAACTAGAAACTAAATTATATGAACAAACACAAAATATGAAATAAATCTTAACATTTAAATTCTGCACTTTTTCCATAAATGCTAGACCTCACATATTTCGTTATAAGCTAATGGAGCTTCAATCTTGTAAAATAATTAATAAGTATAAATACAAAGTTGAAGAGAATCATCTTAAAGTTGAAAGGTGAGTATACCTCATTAGAAAGATGGATTTTAGGGTTGAAAATGCTTCAAAATGAAATTTACAATTGGTGCCATAACTTTACTTTTTTTATTTTCGATTCATACTCTATTTTTCACATTGCTTTAAGTTTACACATCAATTATAGAAATAAAACCCAATATCTATAAGAAAACTACATCATTTTGCATAGAATTTTGCATGTTAACTATTAAATAAAAACAAACATCATAACATAAAAAATTTGTTTAGCTAACTTTTTTCATAATCTTTCAAGGGACAATTTTTATAATTTTAGCATAAATCTTCTAAGAACACTAACATCATTTTATAAACTAATGATTTTTTTTTAATTTAGCTTATTCTAAGTGAAGTCAATAGCATTAAAATAGTTGCTTGCATTATGATATTTTTCTTATATAATTGAATAGTACCAACAATAGATTAAATGTAAACATAACAAATGAGAAATTAAGATCAATGTTATTTTGCCATTTAATTTATCCTCATGTTAGTATTTCCATATGTACAACAAAAAACTATAATTTACAATAAACAACATACTTTAAATGAAAGGAAAAGTGAGTACCATTTTCTCATAATTTTTCCATATTGCTTGAGAGCTTCTAAGTTGAAGGATATACCTAAAATTAAACTAATAATAAATCATAGTGAGAAGAAGTAAAATAATCATTTTTTGTAATGAAATTAAGTTTTATGGTGCAAAAATGGTTATTTTACTTCTTTTTACTATAATTTTTCATCAATTTTCTCATCCTTACATTTTCTTGACATCTTTAATTAATGTTATTTTAGAGATGGAACCCAAATGCTATAATTTAGAATAAGCAACAAAGATGACTTTTAAGGGTGTAAATGTTTGCAAACTAATGATAAATTATAGTAAGAATTAGTAGATCTATTTTTGCAATAAACTCAAGTCTTCTAATGCAAAAATGGCCATGCTATTTCTTTTCACTATAATTTCTCATTAGTTTTCTCATCATTTTTATTTTCTTGACATATCTAAATGTACTTCTTGAGATGCAACACAAATGCTATAATTTAGAATAAATAATAAAGATGACTTTGGAAGGTGTAGGTTGTTGTCAACTAATGACAAATTACAATGAAAAGCAACAATATATCCAATTTTGTAATGAACTCAAGCCTTCTAATGAAAAAATAGACATACTATTTTTTATTACTATAATTTTTCATCATTTTTCCCATAATAAGGCATAGAAGTTTCAAATGGAAAGTAAGAATAAATTTTATAGGCAACATGTAGAGCTTTAAACATCAGTCATTTATAAAAAATTGACGTATTACATCTGTTTTAATTCACATTGCTTGACTATTGATACGCCACAAAATGTCATAATTTTTTACCTTTCCCCGATACACATTTTTGGTAAATGCGCTTAATATTTAATACATGTTAAAGGCCATTGGCTTACCTCTAGATGTCAATTATATAAGAAACTAATGCGATAACACATACCAAATTTCTAATTCATCTCTTTATCTCTTAATGCAACTTTTGCATATTGTAAATTTTATCATTGGTAAATATTTGTTACACATTAGTAAGTAGTTAGCATAGTTTTAGAAGTATGTAGTTCAAAAAAGCTAATATGATGTCTATTTATAATTTTTGTGATCCACCATTGCATCTAATTTGGTGGTTTCTTGATGCCATATGAATGCCATCTTTAGTAAATGCTTATTACCATCCTTAGTAAATACTTATCATTTATTACAAGTTAGGTGACTGGTAATATACCTTTATACATTAGTTAGGTAAAAAAATTGGCATGATAAGTTTACAAAAATTTTTTTGATGTAACTCTTCATCTTTCCCTCCATGTTTTCAAAACCATATCATGCCTTTAATAAGTAACAGATGTGATTTATTCTTTTTTTATTGTAACAAAATTTCTATATCCTGATATTTTTCTAATAATAGATACCAATTTTCTCAAATTACATTATTAACTTTCTGCAACTTGACATTTTTTTCTAACAACACATACTCATTGCGAATCATTTTTATAACATTATCAATATTAATTAGTAAATATTGCACATTAACATCACAATTAACCATTTGATATAATTTACAAATAACTATACATTATATATTTCTTATAAAATAATGACCTTAAAACATATAGTACATTAGTGATTGAACTTACAATGTAACTACTTATTCCTTATGTTAAATAGATTAAAATCCATTTTATAGATTTTTGTTTGTTAAAGAGATCTAAACTATTTTCATAATATTAAAGTGCTTAACTAGATTTTGCAAATATTAGTTATTCATTTCTTAAGGTAACGAGTGGAATATGAGGTAAAGACACATGATTAATGCTGCATAATTGAAAATATTTTGAATCTTATGTTTATATGTCTCTTATTAGACCATAAATATCATATGATCATAATTATTCCATCTTAGTAGAAAATTATTGTGGTTTTATAGGAAAGTTATAAACATAAGATTTGAAGAACTTCTAATTGTACAACATTGATGGTGTGTTATCCTCTTATATCACCTAAATAAAAAATGGAGTTAAATAAATTTATATATAATGGGAACAATAATAGACATCAATTATTAAAGAAAAACTATCATGTAAATATTTTATGTTTGAGAACAAGACGATTTGAATGTCTTTTGGATGACAATTATAAAAAAGTAATGTCTTGACTTATCAATGAATGACTTTTGACGTCAATCTTTTATTTTAACCAATGTGGTAAATTTACAACTACAAAGTAGTTTATTGATGTCAATTATTTGGTAGATTACACATCAGAATATAAACAATGTCTTATTAAGCCTCATTGTAAATAAATTGAACATAAAGAAATAAAATAACAATAGTTCCTCTATCAACTAAACCATCAATGTTTCTTTATGTATTATATAATTTAGTTATGGGTAATAAGTTAAAGATATTAATTTTTACTAAGTAACTAATGTAAAATGTTTCAATAATATTTTTTTAATGATGGTTTTCTACTTCTGTGCCAAAATACTTACAATAAAAATTAAATAGACTTATCATCTAGTTAAAAACGTAAATTTTGAATTAAAAATTTTGAAAGGTCATAACTTTAAGCTTAGTTATCCATTTAAAGTAAATTTTATGTTGATTTTAGATAACTTTTTAAGATTTATTCATTTAGGGTTTTACCCTTCCTATACTTATAAAAAAAACTATTTTCATAGACTTTTTTCACTTTTCCATCTATCATCATTGTTTAGTCGACTTTATACACCATTGTAATATTTTATTAAACATATAATAAGTATCTTAAACTTAAATATAACTTAAGAAATTATATAAAGGAAACACAAACAAAAATTTCATAAAAAATGCAAAAAATTAGAGAAATGAAAGAGGTGAAAAGTATTTACTTCATGATCGATGTTAGTTGGGAGAGAATTGGTAGCTCACTAACATGTAGTGAAGGTTAAAGTGACATATAAGGTTCTATAAAGTGAATTAAATGAAGATGGAGATGAAGCTTTAACAAATAAAAGGGAGGGTCAATGGAGCTTTAAACAAATAGGGGGAAGGTTAAAGTGATAATGAGGAAAAATGTGCTTTATTTTTAGCACAAAAAAGTCATTGACTTTAGACATTGGTTATTAGCATAATACTAACGTCCTTTGTATCATCATTTTTCAAGTAGCTAATTGTTGTCATACTATTAGACAATGATTAAGTATAAAGTTGATATGTTTACTTTTTATATTTCCTAACCAGTCATTTGAAAAACCTTTAGATAATAGTTGTAAACAAAATTGATGTCTTAAGTTTTCATATATTCCTAATAACTTCGTAAATGTTATCATTTTAGATGTTGATTTAGTTCAAAATAATGTGTTAAAGTTTTGAATTTTTCTTATTACACTTTGCAATGCATTTAGACATTAATTAATTCTAAAACTGACATTGTAAGTTTCTTCATTTTCATAACAACCTTTGAATGTCATACATTTTGGCATTAGTTAAGTGAAAATTTAATATTTTAAGTTTTCTAATAATTTAAAAAATGTTACCATATTTACATAAACGTTAGTTGATTCTAAAATCAATGTTTTAAACTTCCTTATTTTCTTAACAACATTTAAATGTCTTATTGTTTGAAGTCAGTTAAGTAAAAATTAACATATTAAATAATTTCAAAAATACTACTATATCCAAATAGATGTTAGTTAATTCTAAAATTAACATTTTAAGTTTTTTTATTTTTCCTAATGCTCTATATTATGATATCGGTTAAGTAAAAAATTATTATTTTAAATTTTTTTAATAATTTTAAAAATATCATTATGTCCAAATAGATATTAGTTATATTTATGATCCATTATCTTAATTTTCTAAAAAAATTTAAAAATACTATTACGTTAATATGGACATCATTGCTAACTTGACCCAACATCGATATAATGACATAGTATCCCATTTCTATAATAGTAGTTGCTCTTAATTTAAAAAATGTTATTATACTAACTTATCATATTGGTTTTTTTTTTATCATAGTCAACATGAGAAATTACTCATAATTGCAAAAATTCCATTATGCCATTATATAGGTTAGTTTTTAATATAAGTAACGTCAATGTGGCATCATTATAAAAGAAATTTATAGTAGTGTTTAGCTTGTAGCTAAATACATGAGATTTAATACTTACTAAAAAAGTTCATAATATAAATGTAAATATTTTTTTAATTTTTGTGTTTATTCCTAAAATTTAGTTTTTGATTTTATAATCGATTTTTGTTATCTATCATTTTGATATACCATTTACATGCTTGTACATGTAAGAAACTTGATTTCATTTATTTTCTTTGGTATTTGGTAGTATTGTCTACTATTTATTTATATCAAATATATAATATCATATACCATGTTTTTATGAATGTTTGTTACATCTATAGATATTATATTCAAGAGTGCTTTCCTAGGGATTGAAAACCTTAGATCTTAAGCAATGGGTATAAAGATAAATTTAGTAAAGTACTTATCTTTGATTAGGTATTGTATATAACTTTTCACAATTTTCAATCTTTTGTTATTTAATTTATTCTTCAAAATCATTGAAAGTGAGATTTTATAGAGTCATGGAAGAATGTCGGTTTCTATTTCTAGTTAGGATAAGCTTGAATATAAGGGACATATAGAGGATGTAAGAGTGACGGAATGGGGGATAGGGTAAGGGTTTAGGGCCATGGATGAGTAAGTGAGGAACATGGTGATGGGGTTTGGGAGGTGAAGGTGTGATATACCACATTAGTTACCAAATACAATTGATATGGTGTTGAGGAAATTACACTTTAGTTGTTTGAAAGAAAATAACATTTAATATTATTTCCCATATACTAGAAAAACAAATAAAGTCAATTTTTGGATAAAAAAATGATCTTATTGTTATCATTTCCGACGATTATAGAACTGATATTAAAAATGGATATACAACGACACTTAAGTAGACATTGGTTGAATACTAATGTGTAATATTCTAAACACTTAATGTCAATTAGTTATTCTGTAATTGTGATTCATCGACTTACTTTCAATCAATTGATTTTAGTTTACTTAATTGGTTTTAACTAGCCAATAATCACCTTTAACTCAAAACTTGCCATGCTTGTAAGGTTGCACTCTTCAACCAGAGCAGAATTGAAGTTTTGATCTTCTCTTTCAAAATGTTGGTTTTTTAGCTTTATCTTCAATATTCCATCTTGTATATATATGGGGTGAAAAGTATGTTGGAATGCATTGCATCTTGAAATATACCGATAAATGGGTAGAACACTCATTCAACAATGGATGAGAGAAACTGGGTTAAAAGTGGGATGATAACTTTGATCATAACCGCCATGTTATCAAGCAGAGAGTAGAATATAATACAAGTACATCGTAATGTACATTAATATGAAATAAGTTGATGACTTATAATCAATAATTTGTAATGTTTGGGTTATCATTATCTTCTTAGATATTCCTTGTCATATTATCTTGGTAGTATTATAAGTTACTTTCATATTATAATAATTTATACTTCTACTATACATTTTAAAAGTTGAACCAACGTTCAGTTTGATTATTTGCCCTTATAGTCATACCAGTGTGGGTGTGTATCTCCTACATCTAGAATATGAAAGAATTTAAATTTATGATATTTTTTACTCATAAAAATATTTATTAAAAAAATAAATTATTTAATATATTATAATTTAACTTTTATGGTAAAATATGATTATATGATAATTTAACTTAATGTTTATCATTTGTAAAATTAATTTATAAGATAATAATATATACGGGAGTTGGACCAGACATAAGTTTTATCCCATCGTTGGCACACCGTTATCCTTCCTCCAAGTAGTAGGCCTAATCCTTGATATCAACATTTTAGTGAAATAAAACCATATTAGTCTATAAAGCAGCGGGTGCCACTGTATTACAATAAGTATTGACAGCCTGCTTTCTTTAGTTAAAAGCAGTTTTGTTTAACTATGATCTGAGTCAAACATTAATTTCCGATAAAAACATGATTCAGACCATAATAGAATAGTTATTTAAATACTGGTTCCACTCATGTATATAAGCACCTATATTAGAGGCATGTAATTATTTTTATTATTATTATTTTTACGCTATCAGCTGATGATTATTGTAATATATTATACTATATAACCACTTTCATAAGTGAGCATTATATGTCAGAGACATTGCATCCATGAAAAATGATTTTTCCAAGCAAAACAGCATTGGAGTGACCGACCCTTTTTTCGTTTACTTTCAATCAACATTTGCAATGTCAAAGGTTCTAATCACATATACAAACACACAGACAACAATTTAAAAGCACCATATCAATGTTTTTACAACATTTACCTGACCCAGAAACACAAAACCACAAATCTAATATCATCTTATTCTTTTAAATAATCTATTCAATCATGTTACAAAATTATTATAAATACCTGCCAAATGATTCTAGAAATACATAACAATTCTTAATTAATACCAGTTCTTGCATTTCTTGCCTTTGAACTATAACTTGAAACTGGCAGAGGTGGGATGCTCTGTTCGTGCCTGAATACATTTCCTGGATCAACCTTTGTCTTTACCTTAACCAACCTATTGAAGTTGTCCTTAAAATACAAACTTCCCCAGCTGCTTGCCTTTATGTAATCTGTGCTATTCTTCTGGTTCATCCCAAGATCAAGATCTCTGTAATTCACATATGTCTCCCTCGGGAACTTAGATACATATGGACTCATGTAGTTATAAAGCTTCCTAATCCAATCTTCATGCTTTGAGGCATCTTCTTTTGCATCTTGCCACATGGTTAAGTACTGGATTTTGTATAGTGTTCCATTTCTATGAGGGAAAGGAAGTTCGGATTCCGCGAATTCATTCATCTTCCCTCCATATGGAGTCCAGATCATCAAGGGGCTATCTTCTTCCAGCAGCCTCTTCCACAAGCCCTCTAGCCCGGATACCGGCACCGGATCCCTCACGAAATCCGACTTTGCCTTGAAATAGTTCTTGAATGTTGATTTGCCCTGAAGCAGAACTTCAGGGGGTGTATCGTTTGGATAGCCAGCAATGTAAAGCACGGACTTGATCCAGCTTGTTTCCAAACAGTCCTTCCTTGTCAAACCCAATTCGGGAAAAGATTTCTTCGTTACTTTCAATAAGTTTTCAACCCCACCAAGAAACAAAGCTTGGTAAGAAATTGTCACAGTTTTGCCAACTTTCTTATCTCCGCTGCTGCCAACGGTAGTTATGGCTCTAATAAAAAGATCATTATCAATAGTTGGTGCCACTTGCTGCCATCTATAAGCAAGATTTGCGGCTCCTTCTTCATTTAAGCTCTTTGAAACTGTGAAAACCGTAACAGTTTCCGGCACAGGAACAAGTTTTATCTTCCACCAGAGAATGATACCAAAGCTTGCACCGCCACCACCTCTAATTGCCCAAAATAGGTCTTCCCCCATAGTTTCTTTGTCAAGAATTCTGCCATTTGCATCAACAATTTTTGCATCCAAGACGTTGTCGGCTCCAAGACCAAATTTTCTCATCATGGAGCCATACGCGCCGCCGGTAATATGCCCACCAATGCCTAAGCTTGTGCAGAGACCGGCCGGGAAGCCGTGCACCGGACTTTTCTCGAAAATCCTGTAATAGACTTCGCCGATGGTGGCGCCGGCTTGAATCCAGGCTGTGTTGCCCTCAATATCAACGTTGATTCCGCGAAGCTTTGCCAAATCGACGAGGATGAAAGGTGTCTCGATTTCGGAAACGTAGGAGAGGCCTTCATAGTCATGGCCTCCACTCCTGACTCTGAGATGAATGACAAGTTGTTTGGAGCAAAGCACAGCAGACTGGACATGAGAATCAATTGTGGGTGTGAATATAAACTCCGGCTTCGGCACCGATGGCAGCAGATATTTTAGGTTCTGTGCAGATGAATTGAGGATGGTGGTGAATAATTCACTGTTTGGAGTGTATATTTCCTCAGAGAATGGGAATGCTTCATCATGATTGGTATTGAGACAATGAACAAAGCTTTCTTGGAGTGAAGTTGAAGAAGCTGCGAAGGAAAATATTGATAGAAGAAGGACTAAAGTTGCTAAGCATGAAGTTGAAGAGAACATGATTTTGAGTTCTCAGGTTTGGCCCCTGTTTTGTGCTGCGAATGCGTCTGAATTGTGCTTCATATATATACATGAGCTTTGGCGCACTGGGGCTAATATGCAGAAACGTATACTTGAGCTAAGACAATCGTCATAGACCAACACATATCATGTGGTAATTAGGTAGCTCATCTCCTTATTCTCATGCATTTAAATCGAAATATTTTAATAAAATTAATGTTATTGAATATATGAGCAATGACATACAGTTTTTATCTGGTACAACATAAAATAATTTTTAAATTTTTGAAAAGACTAATGTAAAATTATTATATCTACAAAAATAAAGATATTAAAATTTTTTGAGAGTCAATTCCCACACCGCCCCTGTCTCTGCTATTGTATGAGTTAAGTTTAGAGAATGTGCTTTGGTCTTGCCTCTGTATTTACTATTGATACAATGACTGTTACTTTGTTTTTTTGTAATTAGTGACCGATAATTTTTTTATAACGATAATAGTAAGTCGTTTAATACATATATTTCAAATCCTGAATCCAAATTCAAGATATTAAAAATAAATTGTAAAAACAACAATAGCACTAAAGGTGCTAGCAATAATCATCAAATATTGTTGACGCTATAATCAGTTTGCCAGGATGTCAGCAACACACAGAGAAAGAGTATTGGTATTAACTTGGGGACAATGTTCTAACAATAATTATTTTAACGTTGAACATGACCTATCTCACCTTAATTCCAAGAACATTCACCAGTTTCACATCCAAAATAATGTGAAAGCACCTGTTTGCTTCGCCCCATAAATCACGTGAAAAGCACAATGTAGAGGAAAATTATACGTTACCCAAAGGTGTCTTGGAGAAAAATAAACTGGACAATCAAACTTATATTATGAAATAAAAAAAAAATGGAGGACGTATTGATTTCTCACATCAAAGAACAGGAAAAAAAATTGATGCCAAAAGAGCTTTAAAAAAACTAGGGATCTTTAATGGACTTTATCTTAATTTATGAGCTTTTCTTACTATTATATAATGATATAATGAAATCTAAAATACCGTATTACAAAGAAACTAGATTTCACTTACTATACTTTATCTTTCACTCTAATTTTTACATCTTTTTATCCAAAAAATATATATATATATATATATATATTTCTGGTTAAAAAAATAGGTTTCATTTTAAACTTTACACCCTCTATTGAAATTTGCAGTATTATCATTAAGATTCTAAATTATGACTGCAAAAGTGATGTATTTTTTGTTATTATGAGTATTGCAAAAGTAAATATGCGTTATTGTGTCTGCACAAAATATAATAGAATTCATATAATCACTACTAATTATATTATTATGTGATATTAATTATTTTAACTTGACATAATATCATATTAAATTAAATAAAATCTATTTATAAGTACAATATTAAAATTTTCAGCTTTTATTTTATTAAAAAAATTCATAAATATATGCATTGTAACAGTTGCGGCTGCAATAATGTGCAATGTTGCAACCCCAACTTACTATTGCAGTTGTGACTTCTAAAAACGCTATAATTATGATGTAATGCAATGTGATTGTGGCAGATAAAACGATCATAACATTGCAACGGCAATTCGTGATTCAACCTACAATTCAAATCTTTGATTATCACATTAAGTATGTTCTAAAGGTTACTCTTCTTTTTCATCGATGGAGCCTCTCTCTAATTCCCTTCCTCCAGCCCTCTTTGCAAATTTGTACGATCGATTCTTTGTTCAAGAATGAGAGATAAACATATCTACATTCAAGCAGCATTACGTGGTTATGCAACCAATGAACTAATTAATAAAGGAAATTCTGTGCAATTTTATTTTACTAGATTCTCCCTATATATATATATATATATATAATGGGCTGGTCCCTGGGACTTAGCAAAGGTTAAATTTGTTACTTTACTAGATTGTGTTTGCGTAAAGTGTTGTGATGGCTAAAGCTGAAGGTTTAGAGTTATTTGTTTGCCAAGATTTTGTTAATTTAAGATTATATAACCCATATTGCCACCAAACCAAGCATAGTTGAGGTAGATAGTGGCCTTCATATGTTTCTTTTTCTTTTTCCATTAGAAAGTCACCGGCTTATGAAATGAAAGGGAGAGATACGCAGGTTATTATTTTCATAAGATGCTTAGGAAATGGCAAGCAACTTCAGCCCAATTTTAAATATAAAAATTTACATTTTTTAGATGGACAATACTTTCATAGACACACTGACATGCTTCAAACGTATTTAACTCACTTTATAGTTTATTACATTCAAATGGTCTTCCGGTTGAGGCGATCACAACTTTTGGCCGTGATTAAATGTACTGATACTATTTGTCATGATTTTAATTTAATTAACTCAAAATAATTATTAAACTTTGGTTTTGTTTGATGTAAACAATTAATAAATTAATTGATAATCAATAATATAGTCAGTAAAGTTAATAAGCTTTGGAAGTATTTGATAAAATTAACTATTCAATTAGTAGAAAAATATAAAATAATATAAAATGATATGTTAATATAAATGAATATATAATGTACATTACTTCATATTTATTTTGAAACTAAATTATATTGATGCAATTGAGATATTTAAAATAAAAATATAATTACTTAAAATTTAATTAATTATATTTTATGCTATTTACTTATGTAGCTACTTAATCATTATTTGTTTATTTACTATTTAAAATAAGAATATAATAACTTAAAATTTAGTTAATTAAAATTTATGGTATCATATAGAACTTATTTTCTAATGGTAGATGAAGGGGTCTGACATAAACAAACTTAAGATAATGGCTTCATATTGAAGTGGCATGAGATGTTGAATATGAATTATGATATTAGTTCCTAATCAACCATCATCTAAATGAATACAATGAGAAATATTAGACATTACTTTTACACAAAATCATAGTTTAAAAGAATGTCTACAATAATTAATGTTTCTATTTATGATATATTGGAAATAATGAAAGTTTAGAGATTGATTTTAATTTGTAACCAATGTCTAAAGGTTATTTAAAACAAATTAATATTCATATTTAAGGTGTTATTGAAAATAGTAAAACTTATTTGTATTTTAACAAACAACTCATTTAAAATGCACAATGGTATTTATGAAGGGAACTTTTACAATGTCGATTTTTAAAATAATCGATGTCTAAAAGGTATACTAATGAACAGAATATGAAAAATCCAATTTTAAGATGTCACTCATATGATAATAATTGATGTATAATACACTATGTTGCCTATAAATTGCATTCCAATCTTTATTTGATATATTTTTGTAATGCCTTAACCTTTATTGTTTAATTCTAGAGTTTAGTTCTAATTCAAGAATGGCCTTCCCATCCATCTCAACAAGCTCAATTGGAGGAGGCTGTAAATTTTTTTGAAAAATTTACCTCTCATTTGACATTTTAAGTCCATAGTGTGTGTCCTTTGATGAGATTTGCATGTTTCTCCAAATAGGCTTCTTGAAATGGAAAGGAAAACTATCCTTGAATTCATTCCAAACTCTAGTGTAGGTAATATAGACAAATGTGTTGCTAAGATATTGAACTTGGTTGCATTTGCTATTATCGAGATGGAAGCCTCCTTCCACCATTGTTTCTCCTTGATGGTAGTGGAAGGCTTTCTTCTTAGCATTAATAAGTTATATAATAAATTGGTCCTCAGGTTCAAGCACAAAGAATATTTAATATAAGAGAATTGGTAGTGAGGAGCCAAGTTAAAGATAACTGGCTTTTAAATAAAGCTCTATATTGTATTAATTAGTGCATTTACTCACTAGATTGTATAATAAATTGAGATGATTTGATATATGTAAAGAAGTTTATCACTGTTTATTTTATTTTGTTGATGTAATGGTGTAGAGAAGTTCATAGAAATGAACAAAACTACAATTTCATATATATTTCTTCTTTCTCATACATTTCTTATCTCAAGTAAAAAATGTTTGAAAACATAATAGGTTAACCATGTTATTCTTTCTCTTTAAAACATTTTTTAATAAATATTTGATTAATATTTCATGGCATTTCATATATATTGATTTATTCTACATTTAGTTTGTGATGAACAAAATATTTTCCTAAGAATAAAATATTTTGTTATAATATGAAAAAAATAAATCATTATTTTTTCTTGTTAAGAACCAATGTATCAAACTATATTTCACATACTCAAAAAATTATTTTGCAATAAAAAATTATGAAACTAAATTGGTTGGTTAAAATGAATTGATGTGGAAAGAGTTATATAAGATGGTGGTTATTTATTAACTAACATCTTATATGTATCATTAAAATTTTTACATCAAACATTAGTTTTAGTATATAGCCAACATAGAATATTCAACAGTACCATTTTACTTTGCAAATAATTTACTAAAATAAGGGCAAAAGTTGAAATAGATATTAATCTCTTACTTGGTGTGAAAGAGCAAAGTGCATTGTTCTTTGATCTTCCTCCTGAGCATCATTCTATCCTAAAGAGATACTCTCACCAAAGTGTACAAAAAGTCATGTTCAACTTATCGTTGATCCCTAATTCATTAAAGTCTTCTTCACTACATTCAAATGCATTCATGATACTTATAATTTTTTTAATCAAAAAGAAGAACTATATAATGTTGTGATTATATCACTCTATTTTTATTTGGATTATATGTCTTTTATCTCTTTTTCTTTATTTGTAGGTGGATTGAGTATTGTTATATGTTTAGTAGCTTCATTAAAACTTTCATTTAGTTCACATGTTTATACATGTAATCTTTCATATGTACATGGATTTCTTTTGCATTTGTCGTATTTCTACTTTAGATAAGGTAGTTATAGACCATGCATGGATGTCTCCAAATTGTCTAACCCTTGAATATGCTAAAGGTGTTAATAAGTTTATTAGATTTGCTATATGGAAAGACAAATAGAAGGAAATTGGTAATGAGCTAATATATGCCCTTGTAAAGAATGTGTTTATTATGATGCTTAATCTAGTAAGAATAAGACCACATATATTTTTTAATGGCATTAACCAATGGTATAAGTGATAGATATGACATAGGAAAACTAAGTTATCTAGTTCATCTTGTTCCTATGGAGGTGAGAGAGCCTAAGATAATGATGACATAGATGTAGGAAGGGATGATCAATTCGGTGACATTGTTCATAATATTGAAGATAATTTCATCATGCACCAACACATATTTTATAAGCTATTAGGTGATGTAAAGAAGCCTTTGCATTCAAATTGTACTAGATTTACTTGCTATTTACTATATTAAGATTATTTAACTTGAAGGTAAGGAATGATTAAAGTGATAAAAGCATCATAGCATTGTTACAACTATTGAAAGAAATGTTTCTTGAAGGTAATTAGCTACCAAATTGTATTTACGAGGTTGAGAAAATTATATCCCAATAGGGATAAAATATAAGAAGATATATGTTTACTTTGGTGATTATACATTGTACCAAAAAAAGAATAGAGACTTAGAAACATGTCCAAAATGTGGAGTATCATATTACAAATTGAGGAAGAATGATGACACCAACAATATAGGGGCTCCAACTAAGGTATTGTCATATCTTTTAATAATACCAAGGTTTGAATGAATGTTTGACAATGCAAAAGATGCTAAAAACTTAACATAACATCTGTACAAGACACCATTTGATGGCAAACTTCAACATTCATATGATTCTTCTTAATAACAAATAATTAATACATTGTTTCCTATTTTCGATAGTGAGTCAAGAAAACTTCAACTTGCAATTTGCACCAATGGAATGAACCTTCATGGTAACTTTTTAGCAAACACAACACATAGAAATGCGATAAATGTGTTTTTAGCACATCATGTTATTGTTGTTGATTTTAGGTCCAAAACAATCTTGAAATTAGATAAATGTGTTTTTAGCATTGCTTGTTGAAGACTTGAAGATAATGTGGGAAGAATGTGGCTTAGTCTTTGATGTATATCATTAGGAGTCATATGTTTTGCATGTCATGCTCTTTTGCATAATCAATGACTTCCCAGCTTAGTGTAACTTGTCTAGCTATAGCATCAAAGGGTATGAAGTATGCCTTATTTATGAAAATGATATCTATTATTCTTAAATAAAGCATAGTAGGAAAATGGTGTATTTCAGTCACTAAATACCTTTGCACTCTAGCTATCAATATCTTAAGTTAAGGAATGTTTTCAATAGGTTACCAGAAAGAAAAAATGGCTATAACTCACTTAACTCACAATCAAGTATGGATAAATAAGTCCAATTATCATTTATTATTGACATTCAAATTATGTCTTTGATTTATTAATTATATATGATTCCATATTTTAAGTTTATGAATAGGTTAAAAATATCAATATTATTCTTAGCAAACTTTACAAGCCTATAGGGGGAGATACTTCATGAAAAAAAAGGTTAATATTATTTAATCTTTCATCCTAGAAAAAATTATTTATAAGACATAATATCAATATCATATATGTGAAGAAAAATATTTATCATACTCTTGTTAGAATATTGTTAAACACATCAAGGAAAACCAAGGATAAAGTTAAAGATAGGTTGGACTTGATTGAAATGTTCATTTGGATAGAGTTGACACCAGAAAAAAAGGGTCAACATATGTATCTTCTACCAACTTGCCACATTCTATCTAGAAAGGATAAGACAAGGTTTTATGTGTGTCTACTTAGTATTAAAGTGCCATAAGGTATTCTTCAGACATTAAAAGTCTAATCTTAATGAAAAACTTGAAACTAGTTAGTGTGAAATTTTACAATTACCATGCTCTAATACAACAAGTATTATTGATGGCTCTTTAATCAATCTTACCTAAACATGTTAGACACCCTATCACTAGAATTTTTTTCTTCTTTAGTGCAATATGGAGCAAGATCATTAACCTTGAAAAGTTAGATAACTTGTAAAGATAAGTTATAGTTAGGCTATGTTAGTTGGAAACATATTTCTTACCTTTATTTTTGATATCATGGTCTTGTTGTCCATTTGGTGAAAGAGATAAAACTATGTGGGCTAATTTACTTAAGGTGGATGTATCCCTTTGAGTGATATATGAAAAATTAAGAAAGGCACATCAGGAATAGGCATTGACTAAAAGGATGCATAGTTAAAAGCTATATTGCTAAGGAGGTGGTTGAGTTCTGTAGTGACTATTTCTCAAATGTTAATGCTATTAGATTTTCAAGGTCTTATCATAAGAATAAAATTGTAGGTAAAGATACATTGAATAATTGATTGGTGAGCATAAGCCCTAAAATATGTCTATAGTCCTACCTTTGCATCCTGTATAATATTCATAAAGTTTAACCTTATATGGATAAGCATATGTTCCATATAAGGGAATAACATCACATAAGGAATGATCATTGGATCCAAGTTGAACATAATTGATCATTCCTCAATTAGTTCAATAGTCAAGTTCATTATCCTATGGCCTAAGAACCATCAGATGCTATTTCTGAAACCATCAAATGGCTAGCACAAAGGTCAGGCATGGAGGTCATCTCTTATCATAAATATGACATTATTTGGTATTATTTTTATACAAAAAGCTAGGATGACAAGAGCATTATATAGAATAATATGGTTACTTTGGAGGATTAGGCCATGCATGTGAATATTTCTAAAAATAGGAATCTTATCTATGTTAATATGTCATATTATGAGGTCATTGAAAAAATTTAGGAGCTTGACTATGTTATGTTTAGAGAGTTTATGTTTGAGGTAAATGGATTAAAAGTAAAAATGATATTTGAGTTAATAAGTTAGAATTTATGTTGGTAGATTTTAATAAGAAATATCACAAAGAGGAACTGTTCATAATGGCATCCCAAGCAAGATAATTATTTTATGTCATAGGCCTATCCAATCATAAGTTAAGTGTAACTTTACTAAGAAAGAGACAAATTGTTGGTGATAAGGATAGAGAAAACTTAGTGGATAATATTAAGGAAACTCATCCATTCTTTATAGGAATGCCTTTGATGGACGATAAAAGTGATGTAGAGGATTTCTATGTGGGAGATGATCATATTGAGGGCATATGGGTAAAGGGCCTTCCTATGCATGTTAAGAAAGATTAAAGTTAATAGTGCTCATATTTCTTGTGCCTATATTATATGTATAATAGGTAGCATTTATGAAATATTAAAAAGTTTTTAATACATGTTTAGGTAGAATTTCTATAATAATACTACTTGAATAATAATATGGTGATTAGATTCTGTAGTTAAGTTCAAATACAAATTTAAGTGTAGTGGGTTATAGGTGCATACAAAATTATAAAAAAAATAATGAATAACATCAATTATTATAAATTGTCATCTTTGATATGAAAAATAATGTTAGTTCTTTAAAAAACTGATATTATTGATCATTTTTATGTTATAGTTAAACATCGAATTTTCAATGGTGGTTCCTAAACCATTTATATTTCACATCAATTAACTTTGGAAATTACATTTGTTATGCATCAATGTTATTACCTTTATTCCACACTGGTTCGAAAGCAACATTGAATATATTAGATTTACAATGGTGCCTATATAAACATTAGGTAAGAATTAATGTTAAAGCTTGAAAATAATCGACATTGAAAGGTTATTCTATAATGATGGGTACATAGTGTTAATTAACTCTAAAAAATAGGCATAAATTTGGAAAAAAATTGTTAATTTATAAATCACTTTATGAAACTTATCAAAACATAGTTTATTTCTCTTAATAAGTTAGTATATCAAATACTTCTAAGAGTTACCTTACATATATCTTATTGATCGAATTTATAATCTATACATTAGATTATTCATAATTCCAAAGACATTATTAAATCATTGCCTAATAGACTAGGTGGAAATTTCTAATGCTTATATACCATTCTTAAATCTTGAATCTAATTGATGTAGAGTCTTGTAAATATTCCTTTTACTTGTGGATAATTTTGATGAAAATATTTTTATCTTTTTCCATATACTCCATAAAATGTCAGAATTTTGGATTTTTTTAACAAATAAATAATAAATGGAAGTTTCAAGTTAAACTTATAGCAAAATAAGTTTTCAAAAAATTATATTTTATGAAAAATGAATGCGAATTTATATTTATACACTAGCTTAATTATATTTATAGTAACACGTGTTTTTTTAAATATTTATATCATTTTATTACACTTATAAAAGAATACAAAATACATGACAATGTTTTATGTGCCATAAAAAGCTAAACTACAATGAAATTAAATGAGAGTTTATGGTGCATTATTAATATAGTAATGCACCAATATATTATCATATCAAAAGTTGGTATGTTATCATGTAATGTGTAATAGGACTTGGTCAACATAATTTACCACCAAATTTGATAGTATATTGGTGCACTATTGTATTAATGTTATAGCATAAATTTTTTGAATTAATTTATTAGAGTTGTTACTTTATATGCTCTATTCATTTTTTCTTCTTTAGTAAAAATGAAACCTTTTTCTTATTCCAATCCTTCATCTAGTAGAGGCAAGGCTATAGTTAAGGTCCCAATTTTGTGTTGTGGTGTAACTTTAGGATATTTACAAATAATGATGAAAGATTTAAAACTATAAAAGCCATATAAATATAAATATAAATCGATATAAAAAAAGAGAAAAGAGAGGGGGCTTCATTCTTTACATTTAAGTTTGCATTCACAACTAGGATAGCATGGCTAATTTGGCTAAAACAATATCAAACAGGCTTGAAGAAATATGCAGCATTCACATTCTAGCCTTTTTCTGCAGTAAATGAAAGATCTTCAATTTGGATTTTTCCCTTTAATAAATGGCATTAATTGTGTATCGGAAATCTTCACACCAACCACTCATGGACACAATAGATTGTTAGGAATGGTTTGATTCATATAAAAAATAAATTTGTACTCAAAGTTAATTTTTTTATGAAGTAAATTTTCTTATAAATATTTTAGAAAAGACTTATTTCATGAAAAACATTCAAATTCATTTGATTGATGTTAAGGAATAGTCATTTTTCATGAATTAATTTCTATATTTTATTTCATTTAATTTGAAACTTCTTAAGAAGTATTATTAAAATGATTAATTTGCTCTTCATGTACTAGAATTTAAAAAATTAAAATATTAATGAATTTTAATTTTTTCTAATTCACTTTTTAAAAATCATGTTTCTATCATAATTTTTCAAAACTTATAGTTTTCTATTTTTCAAAATTTATTACAAAAAATTGAAATGAATTTATATAAAGAATTAAGATAACTGATGCACCCTATAACACACACTTATGGTGAATATAAAATATAAAGTGGTCATTATTAGATTGAATAAAAGTAATTTTGTATGGCTATTCATAAATGATATAATAAGTTTTTATCAAAAAGGTATGTGTAAGTAACTTTCATTTTATTAATTAGTAATCAATGAAACAATTTATATACTTTTACTTTTCAAAAAATTGCATTTTTTCATATAATTTTTTTGTCAACCAATTAACTTTAACTAAGATTTTAGGTCTCTTGATATAATGATTGAAAACAAATCTTGAATTAGAGGAAAGAAGGATATACTCTATGAAGTCATAACTAATGAAATAAATATTATAAGTAAAAGACCTAGGTTAAAATTTAACATAGAATGTCTTTCTTCAACTTGGTTTAAATGTATACTACATGATGTAGGGTTATGTATTAGTTAGGACTAAGTGGTTAATACAACTTTAATTAGTTGACTATATACTATTATAAAATAATTGATTAATGTTAGAGGTGTAAGGGATTAGACATCAATTTACAATTGACATTTAATTAAGCATTCTTGTAAATAAGATTTCACTTTGATTGTGAAATAATAGTTAAAACTATCAATAATATCGATTATGATATACAAAAATCGACATTGGTTCTTATGCTAGAGATGTGGGAAGTAACTTGTAATGCTAATCATTTATTAATAACAAATGTTTAATTTAAATTTACCTTTTCAATTTATGTTAATAACTACTGCAATATATTCTGCTCCCCACTAACCTTATCCTAGTTCCTCTTTCCTAAGCTTAACCTCCTTTGCCAGTCCATCCTTCTCAAATCCTCATTATTCCCTTTGTATTTAGCTGTGTAGAACACTATATCTAGAAATAGAGAATAATATCCCATATGAAACTACAACATCCTAATAATAGTAGTTTTAAATAATAAATCTTGTAACAAAATTTTGAAAACTATAACAGCTAATACCAAATGCCCGAATTATGGATGAATGATGTGTTAAATACTATTTTAATGCCTTTCGCTCAATATGTGAGGTTGACACTCCCTAGAAAAGTATTGTTGAACCTAATCCCTATAGATACAATTAGCATTCATTAAATTTTAAGAAAATGATGGCATACATTTCATATAAATAAATAGTAGATAATACAATCAAATGCCAAAGAAGATGAATGAAATCAAATTTCTAACTTGTATAAACATATAAAAGATGCATTAAAATGAAAGGAAACAAAATATAGTAGATTATGAAACCATAAACTAAATTGCAAGAACAAAAACTAGAACTAAACAAATTTTTACTCTTAAATCCTATATTTGTCTAATGAGTGCTTAACCTGACAAATTTATGGATAGGTTAACAAAGATTCAATCTTGTTAAAAAATTTGGTGAGAAAAAATACAAAATCAAATAGAATCATTTTTGAGTTAGAATGAAAGCATATCTCATTAGAAAGTGAATCATTTTAGGGTTGGAAGAGTCTTAGGATGAAATTTGCAAATGATATCATTATTTCACTTTTTTATTTTCAACTCACGCCAATGATTTAGGCTTAGATGTTGGTTATTTGTAAAAAATTGATATGTAAAGCACAATGACATCATCCTACTAATAAACAAAATAGCATTGATTTTTATGTAAACAATTAACATTATAAATTAAAAGATGTTAATTTTAAATAGAAAATTGACATCTTTTTGTGCACTATTGTTTTCAAAAAAAGCACCAGTCACAAAACCATTAACTAACAACACGAGAAAGTAGCGAGTAATTGACACCTATAGAAATAAATTATATAATAATTACAAAATGAGATAAAAATTGATAACAACATAACCAATTATAGGAGATTTTATACAAAGTTTCCAAATTCTCATTTATGCATTAAAATACGAGCTATAATAAATCATTTACAACCAAGCTAATTGTCAACAACTAATCTACAACAACTTAATTAATTACAACCATTAGTAATATTTAGAAACTTCCAAGGTCATTTAGTACAATTAAGCTCTGGTTAAGGGGAAATATAGTGCCTAATGCTCTTTAACCTCATCAAGATATTTTAAAGTGCATGGTCAATGCTAGCTTTTAAAGTATTATAATTTGTACACAATTAACATATTGTCATTAAAACTAATTTAGTTAACTAAGCTAGCATATGCTAAGCTATAAATAAGTGAGTGATTACTTTATTGGGAAGTTTATGAATAAATAACAAAACATAGATATACATATGACATAGTAGCCACACTCTATATTTTTAGGTTATTTTAGGCACTATAATAAAATTCAAGATCAATTTAATCCTATTGATACACAATCTTTTAAGTCAAACATGATACAATTTTACTATTAACAACATGCCTCTAATTTTACCCATTGGAAAGCTCAGCTTAGCCTTAGTTTCAAGCCTTTTTTGTAAGCCATGGTCAGAGCATATTCCAAGGAAATCTTCAATATGGATTACATAACAAAGGATTCATTTGGTAAATAAGCCTACTCTCCAATATCACTATGACAAGCATCCAATGGTGACTATAATATAATGGTACAACTAAGTTATGAAAAAATTATTTTAAAAAATCATAATTAATGCATAATTGAGACTTACCCTCATGATATGACACAAAGTGGCATTTTCTTAGGCTCAAGCCATAAAGCCTTGATAATGTACCCCTAAATTTTAGCCTTCTCTAACATAAATTATACATTAAGTTGATATAGATCTAGGAATCTACATGCAAGATTCATCAATGGTAAAATGCCAAAGTAATGCCTATAAAAAAATTGATATAAGTTAAACTTATATTTAGATTGTAGTTCAATTAATTTGTGTTTAGTCAAAGAAAATAGCACAAACTTATATAATTTAGAGCTAGATGCAATTATGTTAAGCTCTTCAAACTTTAATAGTTGATTGATGAAACCAATTTCAATGAAAACTAAATTTCCTAATCCCACTACTTCCTCCCTAATTGAAAGCACATCCTGGCCTTTCTTACCCTAGGAGTTATTAGGGCACAACTACAGTTCTTTTCAAGAATGATTAGGAGATTATTGAAACATTACTAAAATAACTTTAAAAAATATATAAAAAAGTTAATGATAGGGGGAATACTTAATGATACCTTCATTGGATACTGAATAAGGGCTATTGGCTATATGATGAAAGTCTTGTGGCCTTCATCTATTGTTTGGACAATATGATTTAGCATCAATACATCAACCTTACAGGCTAAGGGCTTGTCCACCACCACTTTAACTTGATTGTTAGGAAGTAGTTGATAGTATAGCTAATAGCCTACCAAAATTCACCTGTCTATAATTTTTGGTATAGGTGGTCTTGCCACCATTAAAGTACATTAAGCTTCACCTTGTGTAATGTAAACCCCTACTATAAGAAAGCTAAATCATTCATAGACATTTATGAAAAAAGTTTTAGGATTAAATATGACATTTACCTTAGGTACGATCTTCAAAAGGTCTTTTAATATAAGGTCTGGTGCTACAAATGTTATCATCCCTTCCCTATCAATCACAAGAAGGGTTGACACACCCTAATCAAGAATCTACCTTGTTAATTAGAAATTGGTCATAAGAGCTAGCTTATTTGTAGAAGTAGTGGACCTATAGGTCAGTTGGATAAATGTTGCAAAACTTGAAATTATGGTATACTAACTAGTTATCTATTCTTATAGGATGCAAAATAACTTGACTTATTGCTACATAAGCTTGTATAAATATTGCTCCTTTATCTATGCATTAAAGTTTGCATTGAGTTTCTATATCATTTCTTCAATGACTTTTGCTTCAAGGAATGCCAAACCAATGCTTAAATATCATAGTAGAAGGCACCTTGATAAGCTAAAGACCTTTTTTATAGCTAATATCACATTTAATTGCTTAAACATGATAGGGAGGCTCTTTAGTTCCAAAGCTATAATCTGGATGTCATTCATCCTAACCAGCTTAAACTTACCTTGGGAAACATGTTGCATGAAAGTGTCCTATATCAATTAATAAAGAATAAATAATTAAGACTAACTCAATTTAAATGTAAGAATATGAAAAACCAACTTTTAAAAAAATTATTTTGTAAATTTTTCACATTAGTTTTTTTTTACTAAAAATTAATGTGAAAAGTAAAAAATTAAAATATTTTTAAAAGAAAACATGTCAATTTCTTGGTTAAAAATTTGACTTCATTACATATGTTCCATGATAGTTCCAAAATTAACTTTGACTATATTGGACAGATAACTATGTTTATATATATGATGGGTAGTAATTAACATGAAAAACTTAAAATAACTTATGCGAAAGGGCAAATTTGTAGTAGTGATAAAGAAGGAAATCTAAGCGATCATTGTAGTTAAAAAACAAAATTCTTATATTAGAATATAAAAATGGTCTTCCAATGCTCCAAAATCCAAATCAAAATTATGAGTTCTCAATAGAGTAAAAGGTATAAAAAAAATTAAACATTATTCTTAACTTCATACAAATGCTATAACTCAGTGAATTGGATTTTATGTCTTCAATGGAGTGAAAAATGCAATAATTTTAACCAGTCAGGTGTTTTCCTGATGCTGGTAATAGCAAAAAAAGAAAGCAAAAATATGTTTCAATTGCTCTGTTAAGCTTTCTTGGTTTTAAGAAAAGAGGGCAAAATGGAATCTTGGTTTTGGGAAATAAGAGCAAAATAGAAAATGAGATGAGAACACATGAAGCATAAAATGCTTAACTCATTTTTAGTTAAGCTAAAAACCAAAATGATAATGTTTTGGGTGCACTTAAATTAATTTACTCTAATATAATTCAAAGCACATCCACTTGCTACTAATAAAAAATCAATGAATTCTACCATTTTCTTATTATCCCTTTAGATTTCTTGCTGTCACCCACCCCTAAGCACATCCACTTGCTACTAATAAAAAATCAATGAATTCTACCGTTTTCTTATTATCCCTTTAGATTTCTTGCTGCCACCCACCCTACCTATACATTATCACTATGCACTAAAATTAGTTAGAAACTGGTTTGCTGGAAAATGATGCAATATAATAACACAAATTAGATCGTACCCCAATTGATCCATTGATATTATTTTTTACTATGAACTACTAACATTATGCAAAAATAAAATGCATAATAGAATACAAAAATAGATATAAAACAAAATGCAATAGATAAAAATAGAATAGATGCAATATGTTGTATGCAGAATGTAAGATTATGCAATAACAAAATTAAGGGGTTTGTATGAATTTAAATTGAATTGAATGTATCAAACAAAATAAAAACACAAAGCAAAAAAATAGAAAGAAAACCAATATAGCAAAATAGCTAATTCGAGAAGTTGAAAACTCTAGTTTGGATTAATCATTAATCAATTAGAATTTAACTTTTCTAGTTAATTCTTCGACCTTGGATTACCTAAAACCCCTACAATAACCCATTAATCCTAAGCTAGATTACCATCTAAGATTTAATCAATTAAGATTAGTCAATTAAACAACTGCTATAGTCCTTATGCTAGATTAAAATTGATTTAAAGAAAGAATTCAGTTGAATTGAGAAATTAAATTAGAAATATCTAAATTAATCCCTTAACCTTCTACCCCTATGTGTAAAATTGTGATTTACCAATCATAATTTAACATTAAAATAACAAAGAAATCAGAAGTCATAAGGATGAACATCAATTATATCAAATAAACATCTAACACATGTAATCTTAAGAAATCAACACATAGAATTAAAGAAAGAGAAAAATTAAAGAAAGTAAATATTACAATTCATAACCTCATAATCCAATAGAGGAGAGGCTCAAATTCCTTGAATCAATTGTGGGTTTAGGCTTCCATTGATGAAGAACAAAAGAGAAATAAGAAGAAAAGCTATGTTGTTATATGTTATATAAAAGTCTGAATAGTCTAATGAGTTCTCCTATTTATTTGATCTAATTAAGCTAAAACCTTATTGGACTTGGATTATATGTCTTTTAGGATTACAATAATAAGGCTTTCTTAATTCTTAGAAGCATAGACCTATTTTTAGCAAGTCAATTAACTCTAATAATTACATCAGTGAATTCTTGCAGGTCTAATTTCTAACTACTTTTAGACCATTAAGACAAAATAATTTAGGTAATCCATAGACATCAAAATTTTAGGCCTATATGTTAAGAAAATTTGGGTATTGACTTTAGGTTAATTGGACCTTTACAGCTTTAGATATGGCCCAAATACAAAGGTAGACTCAATCGGGACAAAGACATGACTTCAACTTCTCAACCACATATGGCCTCCAAAATGTTTGAACTGGACTTGGAATAAAACATAAAAGTTGTAGTCTAGCAATATAAAGCTTTCCTTAATGTAACATCTAGAGCTCAAGATATAGCTGAAAAATAGAAATAGTATTAAAGTCCAATATTAACCAAATAAATTCAGAATATTATAAAATTAACCACAAATTATAAAACAAGGTCAATCTTGTGAATTAAGCATATGTAACCTATTAAAAGACATAAAATAGGAGAAAATAAAATAGTAAATATTTTTCTCATTAATAGTTAATTACAATTAGGTGATTACTATTTGCCTACCATTAAGTATCAACAATAAAGGTTAAAATTTATGTGAAAGATAGATGTTCAATGAATCTACCTAGATTTAAGTTAGGAATGTGTTGATTTAGATTAAGTTTAGGTTCAACCTATAGAAATTAAAATGGAATAAAGTATTAAAGCCTAGTCTAGACCTAATTTTTTTTTTAATTTTTAAGGCCTAAGTCTAACTTTATTTTGAAATAAGGTGCTTAGTTTGATCCAATTTGGTTTAGTCTATGGCTATATCTATTTTTTATCTCTTACTTACCTTAAAGATAAATAATTCAAAAAAGGAATCACTTCAACATAATCAATATTGAAAAATGTGCCTAAATAATAAAGTCAAACAATGTAAAATGCTTCAAAATATGATAAATAAGTGACCTATAACTATTATAGAATTGTGATTGTATATTAGTAGATAGACATTAGTTAAAAGAAATTATTAGAACTATTAAGACAATGGTTAGTAAATACAATAAATGTTTATTTTGATGTAGTAGCATTTTTGAAATTCTAGAAAAACTTAAGATGGTGGTTTTTACTTAACCAATATCATAATTGTTGAAACAAGAAGATCATTCTTACTTTTGACAATATATAATTATTAAAGTACTCATCAAAATTCTAAGCAAGTGTTTAAGGAAACTATTAAAATTATTTAAACTCCTATCTTTATTTGAAATACAACTTAGTATCACTTTTTAATTGTACCATTAATTAGATAACATATGCAATTTTTTATTTTGCCCACGTGTTTAAGAAAGAAGGCTTATTAATTACTTTCCAATGATTTCCTATTCTATACCCTTTGACTTGGAGTACTTAATAGTTAATTACATAAATCAGACATATATTTGTTATCAATCCTTCCCTCAAATATAAATCATATCCTTGATGTGCAAATGAAACTATACACGACATTGAATTGAAAAATTAATTAACAAGCTACAAGACTTGATGTTACATTGACCAAAATGCAATTTTCCCTTTTACTTTAATCTATTTAAACATTTACAACTAAATTAATTTGGGTGAATTAATTTATCCACAAGATAATGTAGCATTGGCTTGTGCAATGAAATTGTTGAGGAAATTTCCATCATGGGCTTTACTTTTTTTCCCTTTTTTTTTTAATGGTAGAAGTAATAATTCATTTAATGCATAATTATAAAGTCCTAGGTTTGAACTTTGGACACAATAGAGAGTAAAACCCTCAAAGCAATATTAGATGACATTGTACTACTAAAGCTCTACATGTTTTTTTACAAAAAAATTTTCACAAAAAATTCCATTTATTTATATAAAGAATCTTTTGATTAATAAAATAATTCATGTTGTCATATTAATAGAGGAATATAATTTTATTTCTAAAATTGTGAATGTTAGTTTCTACCATACTCTCCACATGTAAAACTTAACAAATAATATATTTTTTATTATTTTAATGATTTTTTAACTATAAATAGAAAATTAAACCCTCAATAATTAGCTATAAAAAGAAGCATCAATTGAGATCTACTCGAAATGAAGGGTAAAGTTGGCATGTATGGAAAAGAGCAATTTATTAATACAGAATGCAGCCTTGTTCCTATTTTTCACATTTCAATCCATTAATGATTATCTGTGAAAGCCTTGTCAAGAGTCTCTAGTGCGAGTCATCTACAAGAAAAGAAACAACTTTGTTAAAAGGCTTTAGTGTGAGTCGTCTACAAGAAAAGAAACTGTGATAATGATAATGGCTAAATTACTAGGAAGTTCAAGTGTTGGCAAAGTATTTAAGAAATGATATTGCAAAATAAGGCAAGTATTGTTTTTTTCTTTGTTTAGACCTAAACATTTTCAAGCCTTTTTTAGTAGGTACGAGATTAATTTTATTCGAGCAAGAGTAGTAAATGATGAATGTCTCCTAATAAAAAAAGAACAAGTATTAAACTCAATTAAACTTCAAAATTAATAGAGTTAATGATGCAAAATAAGACATTTCAACTAATTTAATTTGCATGAAAAATGCAGGAATTTGATATTGGAATTTCATGTACTCAATTGATATGTAAACAATTCCTTGAGAATTAAATTGCCGGTAACTATTATGATGGATAAAAAAGGTTTATCCAACAATGCAAAGGGTTATCTACCTAGTTTAGGATAAATGGATATGTCTTAATGAAGTTCTTACAAGGCATATATACCATAATTTGGCCATCTATAGATATGTTTAGGAGGGAGATTAATAATAATGCTACCTTCAAAAATAATTTTAATTCTATTCTAATGCTAGGATTTTAATATTACTTTCATTTATATTATGATAAATAACATGTTTTGATAATATAGTTAAGTGATTATAAAATTTAGGATTAATGTAGTTTTCTCACTTATTAAAATATAATAAACAATAATATAAAATTTCTCACAATTAAATATAGTTGGTATAGAAAAATGATGCATGTTAAACAAATCAAAACTATTAAATTTTTTTATAATAGAACATGGTATTGATAAGTCCAAGTTGAACTCAAGGGAGTAGTTACTAATTGGTGGAAATAGAATGTAAACATTGGGCTTTCAACAGAATTAATAATAGCATAATGTAGATAATAAAAGAAAATAACAATAACAAAAAACACTCTACTTCAAGGTGATTTTATACTCCAATCCTTTGATTAATCCTTAACAATTAATGAAATGGTCTAGATTCGATTACTTAGCCAATGATTACCTAAATGTCTTGTAGTAAGTTATAAGAATTGTTTGAAATCACTACAACAATCCTTATTTGTTCTTAACATTGATTATTCAAATAGTTAGCTAAATTGATCCTTTATTACTAATTTTGATTTAAGTCACACACCTAAATTTGAATAATTATAGCATTAATCTTTGGAAATTGGCTAAGATTATATGAATGATTGCAATTACAAATCATCAATTTTATCTCTATTTCCTTTATGCAACTAATAATAATTCACCCATATATTAAATCATCAAAATCCTATTTCTACTAGTAACAATCAATCATAACAATGCTACATGTGAAAACTAATCATAATTAATTATCTAGTGTTAGATTATCATAGATAATCTCCTTTAGCAATTGTAAACATTAAAGAACAAAGAAACAAAGATTATCAAGTCTAGAACATATTAATAATGATCGAGTTTCACAAACTATATGAATTAAAGTACAAAATCATAATTTGGAATGGAAAGATTGAGCAACATGTGGTTCTAGAAGCAAAATAAGAGGAAGATGAAATGCTAAATTGTAGAATTTAGAGTGTTATTGCCTTAAAGGCTCTAGCAACCTAAAAACTAATTATAAGGGTTTTTTCCCTTTTAAGATTATTAAAGATAACTCTTAGGATTACAATTAATGATTTAAACCTTGTTTGATGTGATTATCTAGAGTTAGAACTAAAACATAAATATTTAAATGGAATAAAATCTAATAATTTATCTCCTTTTTCATTATCAAAACTATGTTGTTTTTATTAAACTTTGAATATGAAAGTTGTTGGATTGGACCTTAGCTATCTTGTAGCTTTGGGTTTGCACCATTTTAACCCTTAGAACTCTAGTTATACCCTAAAAATTGTGATTGGGTTAGATGGCAAAACAATATTGCATTGACTTTCTAGCCAAATTTGAACCTCAAAACAACCAAATTAGGTCCTACTATCTATATGACAATTATAGAGCCTTCTTTAAGCTTTCTAAATATTAAAGATCACCCTAATCAAACCTCTAGAACTCAAGATATATCTAAAAACATGAAATAACATCAAAATTCATGCATTAACCAAATGATTAAATTTCATTCCAAAGTTATGACTGGTTATAAAACAAGGCATAATTCACTCAATTAACCACATGTGTACCTTTAGGCCTAAATATAAGGGGAAAATAAGTTTAAAAATATTTTGCACATTAAAATATTTCAAATTAAGTGACGGAAGTGGATGTTGAAATATAAAGATGATTTTATGTATATAAGTCATATGCTCATGAGTAGTGTCACTGGCAAGTTGGTTTTACTTTTTAAAATCATTAGTGTTGGGCACTTACACATATATACATTTTAACTTATTGTGTGTATGTTCCTTAATGTTACCAAGCCATTTGTCTTTCTCTATTTTTTCCTTATATATACTCAAGGACAATGTTTTTAATTTTTTAGTTAATAAAAGTACTTTATCACAAGCTTGTATAGAAGCAATTAAAGTAAAAAAGGAAATTAAATTACTCTTATTGGTTACAGAAAGATTTCTACAATTTATTTTTTAAGAGCATGTTATAACGGAAGAGATGTTGTTTAGTTTAATCTATTTATAAGTTATTCAATTTCATATGATATAATATCATTTTATTTACCAATTTTTAATTGTTCAATGCCTCTGTATTCTTATTTGAAATTAGCTTTTTTTGAGGGGGTGTTCTTCACTGCAAATAAGAAAAGAAGGAAAAAAAGCAATATAAAAAAGAGAAAATTACTAGAAAAATGAAAAAAAAGGAGATTTCTCTAGAGAAAGTTCATTACTGTAGAATTTAACTATAGAATTACAAATGCTCCTCAGGTATTTAGAGGATTACAAGTAAGCTTTATATTGACATGTAATCAAGCATCCTTATGAATTAATTTTAACTTCAATTTTACAACTATAATAAACAATAACAATAGCTTCGATTATTATATAAAAGACACTTGACATTGTTTCTTTTGGAGTGTCGTAAGAAATAACATTAAACAACAATTATAAACAATTAACCTTAAATATCTCAAATACCATGTTAGCTTCACTAACTAAATAATATGACATATTTTGCCATCCTAACCACTTACCTATGTTTCTCTCATCATTGTTCTCTTTATTCATTTAGTATTCCTCCTTATAGAATACCTTAACTAGAAATAAATACTAGCATCTCCTATGACATGACAAAATCCTAATTTCAAAAATTTTAAAGAATAAATAAAATAATAAAAATTTTCAAAATGTTGAAAAATTATATCTAATACCCTAACTAGATATAGGTGTGCTTTGTTAAATCTATTTTAATATCTATTGCTTAATATGTGAGATTCACACTCCTTAGAACTCGAATCCAATACCTATAAATGCAATAAACATTCCTTAAAATTTGATGTATGATATTATGCATTTCAAATAAATAGATAGTAGATATATAATACCACCTAATACCAAAGAAGATGAATGATATTAAATTTCTTACCTATATAAACCTATAAAAGCTGCATCATAATGATATGTAACAAAATATTGTTGATTATGAAAATGGAAACTAAATTACAAGAACAAACATAAAAACTAAACAAATATTAACATTTATATTCTATGTTTTTTTTTCGCAGGGAGTGCACAACTTAATATATTTATTAATGGGCTAATAGAACTTAATATACAAACACAAAGGTAAGTATAAACATAAAACCGAATAGAATCATTTTAAGGTTGAAATGTGAACATACCTTGTTAAATAAAGAATTATTTTATGGATTGAAGAACTTTAAGATAAAATTTGCAAATAACGTCATACTTTATTCTTTATTTTTAACTTACACCATGCTTTATCCTTTTTATTTTCAAGTTGCATTAAAGTTTAGAAGTTTCCACATTGGTTATTAAAAAACACTAACATGTTAAGGTAGCTTAGGTAAATTGCATCGAATCTTAGACATTTATTAAGTCCAAGAAATGTCATTATCTATAATAAGATGATGTCATCCTAACATTGATTATTAAATAAAAATTGATGTCATAATACTTCAATCTTAGTTAATTAAAAAAACTGATGCCTTTTGTTTAGGGTACTTCCTCTATATACTTTGAAGTAATATTTATAAAAATTAAGTGTAAACTTCGAAAAACTTTAGTATCATTTTTTAACTAATCAATTTTTTAAAATTCAACTTTAAGTGAAATAATAACATTAAAATTCTTTTTTATATTACGATATTTTTCTTATACAGTTGAAATAAATAACAGCATTTTAATTGTAAATGTAAAAACAAGTGAAAAATGGGATAACTTATTACAAAAATATATTTTACAAATTTATTTATTTCTATATCACATATTGACATATACATTGAAAACATCATAATTTGCAATGAATAATAGACTTTTTATTTGCAATAAATATGCACTTAAAAGGCACAATATATTTGAATATGTCATACCTTAACACATTGCTGAAGTAATTAACTAATGTGTAAACTTTTGACATAAATTGTTACGATAATTAAAATGGTCTTGAACAATGGTTATTTATAAAAATCAATATCTTAAGTTTTTGTGGTTTCTTATAAGCTTATAAATACCATTCATTTAGATGTTGGTTAAATCTAAAACGACTACAAGAAAAATAAGGATTGGTGAAGGCTATTCCCATTGCTAATCCCATCATTAGACCCTAAAAAAAAACTTTTCTTATTAAATTTAGTGAGGTAATAAATTTTACCATTGTAAAAAATTACAAGGGCTAATGTATTTACTCTACCACCAAACAATTGGAAAAATTTCATTTTTGGCTATCTTTTTGGAAAGGGAGAGCAATGGAAATGTCCATCATTAAAATTAGCAATGGATGGAAACCATCGTTAAAAGAATTAATTCAAATACCATTAACCTTGTTTTGCTATGAATTGTCCTATTTCGCTAGGGTTATATTGGTCACTAAACCTTTGTAAAAAATATTAATGATAGCATTGACCATTACAAACTATAAATTTATTTTCATTCTTTAGTTCAATTTATAGCATACCCTATGTTCAAACAAAACCTAATATTATTAGGTTTATTAGCCCTGCATTTAGAACCATCTAATATGAAAAACATTTGAACCAATATTATATATATTCAAATTAACTAAACAGGTATTGTTTACAATTCAAATTGTTTCAAAGTACCAAATATCATCCAATAACTAAAATACACAATCCTATAAAAAAAACTCTAAAGATGCTATTACATAGCAAAATTCCCTCCTTATTTAATTTTTTTATATTTACCAATCATCAATTAAAGGATTTGCTATATTGGTGGTGTTAGTGAGGCTTGTGCACTTAAAGTTTGTAGGGCAAGAAATGTCAATGATGCTAATACTGTGGACAACTAGTTACTTTCACAGGTAAGCCATTTATTGATCTAATTGATGCTAACGCTTCATTATTTATTTGTTGTACTCATTTAATATTTATTCCAATAGAGTCTAAAAGGTAAGGCAACTATGATATCTTCAACTTTAAGCTATGGTGGCTAGGTAAACTATTGCAAAACAAATAATTCAAAATTTTTAGCTAATAAGACATAGCCGTCTCATCTAAGCCTATATAACCTCATTTTCTTTGATATACCAATTACCTTGTAACATATATATGCATCATTATCTTTAAACAATTGTGTGATCCATTTCTCACCACCACCATCACCTCCCCCTTCACCTTCTCTACCACTAGTTAAGTATTCTCCTAGCTCTTTTATGATAGCTGAGTATGCCTTTCTTGTGAAATGAACAAGACAAAAATGGATTAGGAAAAATAGAAATGGATTTTGAAAATAGATTGAATAAAGTAGTGAAACTTTGTTTATTTTTTAAATAAAGATTAAAACCTTGTATTTTAGGCTAAGTGATGAGTGAAATTCAGAAATTTAGGGCTATTACATTTTAACATATAAATAACATATTTATTGACCTAAATGAACAATGATTACAAGGTTTAGGATACATTGTTCATTGATTATAGGTTTCCACTCTTTTTAAAGGAATAAAAAATTAATATTTACCTAATACCAATTTATATGTTGTAGGAAGAGGCAAAATAAATATGTGTTTATGCATTATTTTTCCAGCAACGCACAATAAATAATAGATATGTATGATAACTAAAAGACTTACAAATGTTTATATAAAATAGCTTAAATGGTGTTGCATTTCTATTTCAACTCCATCATATATATTCAAATAGAAACTTGCAAGTTCTTCCATATACAAAATGCATTGACCATATAACTGAAAAGGAAATATATGTCCTATCAATGCATCGGATTTTCAAAGAACCAACAAATACTAAAGTGAAGTAGAATGCTTAAACATAATTTTAAAAAGCATATATTTTTCCTTGAATCAGAATTGCATAAAACTCTATGGCTTATGCATAAAACAAAACACCATATTGGTAGAGAAATCACAAAAAAAAACTTATGGAAAAAGATATAAAATTTAACACTAATTTAAGAACTATCACATTAATGGCAAATATAAATCACATGTGCACATAAACATGGCTTATATAGCCATAAAAAACCTAAGCACATAAATGAACTATCTTCTATATGGTATAACCATGTGGCATCTAAACAGTAGCATAACTATGATAAATTAAATAGCTAAACATTAGCAAATGAAGTAAAGTATGTATAAAGCAAAACAATTAAACAACGACTAAAATATAAAGTAGAATCAAGAACTTACATGCTACTAAATAATAACCAATTCTCATTTTGCAAGGCTCTAATCATATAATATATATTATTGCATGACAATAAAATTCAAGGACTAACTCTTAAAGCATGAGTTTACAAAAAGAACATAAAGATGAAATAAAAAATTCATCAAAATAAACTATGTTTGGCTTTTTATATCCTTAATACATTACTAATTACATAATTAAACACTTCTAATCTTGAAGCTACACATCCAATTTTAATCTCATTTGATCATAATTATGTATATTACATCCTATCATTAATTTTTTTTCCTTTTGATTTAGTTAGCTCTCATATTTTATCCTGTCTTAGTTATTGGCCTTTGATAAGAAAAATATTTATTATTTTATGTTCCCCTATTCTATGTCTCTTAGGTATTAAATGTGCTTAATTTTATAAAATTGACCTTGTTTTATAATTTAGGATTGGTTTTACAATATTATGAATTTATTCGGTTAATACTAGATTTTGCCACTATTTATTTTTTTAGCTATACCTTGAGCTTTGGATGTTGGATTAAGGCAAACTTTATATTTTTAAAAATTTTAAATATAGATCTATAATTTTCATGTTTTGACTCGAGCCCAATTCATGTTTCTATTCCAACTAAGCCTACCTCAATTTTTGAGCCATATTTAGAGCTATAAAGTTCAAATTAACATGGAACCATAACCTAAATTTCCATAAGGTATAGGCTTCCAACTCTAATATTCATGGATTATCCAAATTACTTTGTCTTAGTGGTTAAAAATTGGTTAGAAGTCAAACTTATGGGAATTTACTAATATAACTGTGGGATTTTATTATCTTGTTAAAAATAGGTATAAGCTTCTAAAAATTAAGATTGTAATCTTAAGAGATATAAAATCCAAGTCTAATAGGTTTTTAAGCTAATTAGGTCAAATAAAGAGGGAGAACTTATTAGACTATTTAGACTTTTACACAACATCCTGTAGCACACCTTTTCTTCTTTTTATTTTCTTTATTCTTCATCAGTGGAAGTTTGAATTCGTGGTTGATTCAAGGAATTTAAGGCTTTTTTCATCTAGATTGTAAAGTTATGAATTGCAATATTAATTTTTTAATTAATTTTTCTCTTCCCTTATTTATTTGTGTTGAATTCTTGAGATTAAATGTGCTAGATGTTGATTTGGTATAATTAATATTCATTCTTGTAATTTCTAATTTCTTTGCTATTTTGATATTGAATTGTGATTGGTAAATCATGATTTTACATATAGAGGTAGAGAGTTAGGGGATTAATTTAGAGGTTTCTAATTTAATTTCTCAATTCAATCGAATTCTATTTTTAAATTAATTTTGATCTAGTATAGGAATTACAGTAGTTGCTTAATTAATTAATCTTAGTTGATCAAATCTTAGATGGTAATCTAGCCTAGAATTGATGAGTTATTATAAGGGTTCCTGGTAATCCAAGGTTAAAGAATTAATTAAAAAAGTTAAATCTTAATTAATCAATAATTAATCAAAACTAGAGTTTTCAATTCCTTGAATTAGCTATTTTGCTATGTTAGTTTTCCTTCTATTTATTTTCTTAGTATTTTTACTTTGTTTAATACATTTAATTCAATTTAAATTCATAAACCCCCCAATTTTGTTACTTCATAATACTACATTCTGTATACAACATTTCGCATTCATACAACATATTGCATTTATTCTATTTTACATATGTTGCGTTAGCCTCTTATGTTTTTATTGCCTAATAAATTACATGATTATATTGGTATTGTTAGGAATTCAATTAGAAAAGATAACATTAATAGATCACTAGGGGTATGACTTGATTATTTCACTATTTTACATTATATTGTAGCAAACCAATTTTTAACTAATTTCAATGCATAGTAGCATTGCTATCAGTCTTTATGCATTTAAAAAAAGAAAAAGTTCTTAAAAATGAATTCACAAGACTCTCTAATAGTTTTAAGTTAATCAATAATCATAATATTCTCTAAATTCCTTTATTTGTTATATATTTCATATGAATCGGACATATGCTTTATGATACTACATTAATTGATGTAACTAGGTTTATAGATGTTTTTCATAGGCTTTTTAAGAAATACAGAAACATAACTTAATCATTATTGCAAAAAAGACTAATATATATTAACCTAAAGTAATAAATCACGATGACTTACTTATATCTATTGATATTTCTTACAAATAAATTACTCACCATCTTTATAAGGTTTTAGAAAGGGTTGTGGTAAGGTTAGCTTGATCACAAGTAGCATCTCCTATAACACCAATTATATGATCTTTGAAGAATAATGTATGACTATCAACTAACATTATATAAGAAAGGACCTCTTATTATTATAAGTTTCTTACATGTTTTTGCTTATACTCTAACATAGGGATTGACCTTTTTATATGTAAGGAAGGACCTAGACCTCCATAATTTGAATTTCTATGCTTGGTATTTTATTCTAAAAGCTTCTTGAAATTTTTTTGTCTTCCATAAACTAGAAATCCGTGACTAATTAGGATCACCTATCCATTTAGGAACCACTTATTTCTTATTGTGTGCTTACCTTGTCTTTTTATAGGAGATCAAATAGCCTTTTAATGCATTTATTCTCCTAAACCTTATGGATTTGAACTCAAAAGTTGGATCCCACTAGTACTCTCTCTTTAATATGGTATGCATAAATAAAACAATAAAGTTAGTGCATAATACTCCATAAAAGAAAAATAGAAAAACATAAGACAATATTATGAAATAAATTCAACATTGAATGCTATAAACTAAGTCCTTTTCATTTCATTAAGCACACTAGTGAAATTGATCAAAAGGTGATGAAAAGATGCCTTTGTGATTTTAAATAATTTCCTCATAAAACTAGTGATTGAGAATCTAATAGAAAGAAAAAAAGTAAATTAAAATTTTATCCTAAATTATATATTTGTATGCAACCATATCACATGGCACTTATGTTTTGCCATTTACTTTTAACATCGTTAGGGCAACTCTAAGACAAGAATCCTCATTCTATTCAATTTCACCCTAATTTGTACTTATAACCTTGTGCTCTTGTGTGTGCACCCATTAAGTGCTTCATTTTGGGTAGCAACCTTTCTTTCATGCAAGCGTGTGTCATAAACCCCCAACACTTGATTTTTCACTGCCACCTTTATCTTATCCTTGAGCCATAATTCTTACAAGACATTGAGTAAAGAATCAACAAATTAAATTGGAGTTCAAACATAGAACCAAATGATTTATAAGATATATAGAACTAAAATGCCAATATGATCACTATTGCAAAGCAAATTATATAGGAGATAAGATGCATACATAATCAATCATTATGAATAATCTTATCCTTATGAATAATGCATACAAATTATGTACAAATCACAATAATTAATCATTATGAAAAATATAATTAGTCATCATCTTTATCTCCAATGCCATCACTGTCATTTTCTATAATGTCATTTTTGTCTAGAATTTCCTCATTTTCTTTTATGGCATTGTCTTTAAATGAAGATATAAAGTTAGATTCATTATTATCTTCCTCTTTTATCTCTTCATTTATATAGACAGTTCATCTAGGCCTTATCTCTTCACTTTATCATTGTTGTGTATCAAATTTTCAAGGTTATCATTTATGTTTCTAATAGGTGTATAGTTCACTTCCTTCTTTTCTTATACTATGTATGGGGCATCATGGTGCTTCTTGTTATAATCTTTCATATAGCCTATAATCAACTCTATCATTCTTTTCACATTCACCTTTTTAACTTGAGCATTCTATATAATACACTTATAATGATTATTGTACTATAATGAATTGCTTGTACTTGGAGAACTTTTTTATTATGTAAATTAACTAAATCATATTCATTATCCCTAACCCACATAATGATCAAACTAATCATAATTGAATAGCATAAACTTAGTTCACTTTTAGCTTGGATTATAGTACTCTAACTCCATAATGTCTTGTAATACACTGTAATGGTCACTTTTTCATTCATTGTACGTAATTCTTTTTATACAAACTCCACTGTTCATTATAACTTTGTTTAAACCATATGTAGCCATATGAAACCTATATCCATTGACAAAATATTATGGCAATATGTAAACCTCTTTGAATTATTCATTTGACAAAAAATAAATACAAAATTAGGAAATGTCTTGATTGTTTTAATCAGACACTATATATCCTTACATGGTCTTGGAATTAACATTTATATTCATTAGTCATCTTTGATTCTATCTCCTCCAATTAAATATTAGGAAATTTGGCATGCAGTTTATCTTTAAAAATCCTAAACCCTATACTAAATTAAGAAATGACTTAGTTACTTTAATATAGTCTAGTCCTATCAAATTGTACTATGTTCTATGCTTTGATTATAGTTTTTAAGTAATCTATATATCCCGTATCATGCTAAAATTTTCATCCTAAACAACTTTTATAATTGAACTACTATTTTGCAACCTAAAACTAATTTTTATTAAGACTAGCACAAAACTTCTATGCTAGCTATACATATCTAAAAAAAATAGAATTTAGCAAACCATTATAAAGTTTATTAGTTTAAATAAAAACTCACTATTAAGTTAGCTTCATAAATATTTAGTCAAATGCTTTTATCATGTTAAACAAGAGTTATTTCTAAATTTCTAAATTAACTCCTAGTTTCTTATCATGCTTATATATAGCTTATCATAAAATTACATTCTCTCTTAATCTTATTGCCATAAATCATGCAAAAGAAATCAAAGCAATGACACCACTGATTAATTAAAAATATTAAAATAATTCCAATCACAAACATGTAAAAGCATGAAATAAAAGAAAGCTAGTTATTGAAATATAAGCTAGGTCTAGATAAGAAAAGCCCTTCAGCCAAAATTTATAGTTTCAAGATGAAATAATGTAGAACTCCTAGAAGTAAGTTGTGCCCTATTTTTATGCCTTTTTTTGAAGAATGTTTACCATTTCAAGTTTAATCAGATAAAGAAAACAATATTTATAGAGAACAATGACTACCAAAAATTAACCACTTAAGGCTATAGATAATTTAATTTGCATAAATAATCAAAAGTAAAAAGTTATTTCCAAGCTTAAATTTTAATGTATATAGGTAGTTATGACAATAAAAGCATTCAAAAATAGCAATAGTGAAGAAATAATTTGTTTTGAATTATTTTTTCTATGAAACCAATAACAATATAATAGAAGACACAGTAAACATAAAATCTTTCTACATTAGACTTTGAATCATGGTTACAGAGAGATATCAAACTTATGAAAAATTATCAAATTTCCTTTATGACAATAAGGTTTCACAAGCATAAACTAAAGTAAGGAAAAAACATTAAATTTAAGTAATTTCCTATAATCTTTTGCGAACAACCTAACCAAAGTTGCATAACACTTCTAATTTTACCAAGCTAACATTGTCATCATTGCCTTTGCTAAGCCATGTTCTAGTATAAATGCAATTAATAAGAACCCGGAAAGGTAATGCCAAACCAAGCCACCATGCACAACTCTGAAATGCTATAATGATTAACTATGTAATACATCATAATCTAAAATTTGATTTGAAACTTTGTATACTTAATCAAACAATAACAAGGCAAAGCCTAAGTTTAGACATGTCAATAATAGAGCATTACCATTAGCATTAATGAAATGTTTATGCTTAACCATTCCCAAATTCATCACAAGAAAATAAATAAAAATCTTTTCATTTTCTCAAGTAGCATTCAGTCAAATTTTCCTTAAATTTCAGAAGCAAATAAACAAAGAAAGAGAAGAAAGAATTTATTGTTTCAGTGCGGTGGTGCACAGTTAGCTTCCTTAGTTCTATTGCCATTGGCCCTCATTCAAAGCCATGCCTTATCGCCAAAGAACTAGTGCCATTGGTAAGTTCATCAAAGGTTCACAAGGTGTTGTAGTGAAAGTAGGGATTTCTACTTTCAATCATAAAATTGCTAATTGAAATTCCTAAGTTCAAATATATAATTAATGATAACTTAGTGAAGGATAAATCCTTCACAAAATGTTAGTGAGGATTTAGCAAAACATAAAGGTCTCATAAAAAATTAGCAAGGTCCAAGTCACAAACCTATCTTTAGCTAAGGGGTCTAAATAAGGTGGCAAGAAATTTTGCAAAAATTAGGCTCCATTTGTGATCCATTAGTGAGAAATTTGTGAGGGAAATGCCCCTAGTAAAAATTAGGAAAGGATAAGTCCTTTGCTAAATCCCTTATAAAAAATACTTTTAGAAAAAATCCATATCTAATTTAGCATTTGCTTATAAATCTGTCATAAAACCTTCATATTAGTGACAATAAACAAGTCCTTTGCTAAAACTATTTTTGTTATAGTGAACCTACATCTTAAGTTTTAACAATTTCCTAGTAACTTTATCAATACCATCATTTAAGACATCACTTAAACATAAAATCGATGTGTTTGTGCTTGTCATTTCTTTAACAAAGACATTTGCAATACCTTTTGACACCTATTCTATAGATAACTAATGTTATAAGCTTTTAAAATGTCATTATTTAACAAAATTAATGTTATATTCTACATTAAAATTATGAATAAAAAAGAAATATATTTTTAACTTTTTTAAAGAAGAAGTTATTTGTCTTTTAATGTTTCTGGTAAACTTCATAATTCAAATGCCAATTATACAAATTTTATGTGAAATTTAATTCTCATTGAATAATTTAGTATAAAAATACAAATAGATTAGCAAAAAGCAAATTTATTTTGGCATTTTATTGCTTTCCAAATATCATTCCATATATATATATATATATATATATATATATATATATATATATATATCAAGGTAGCAAAATGATCACAAAAACTACATGAAGACTATAGCATAACATTAAAATCAATATATTTTATAATGCAAAACCTAAATTGAATTTAAAAATATTTGTATCTAAATCCTTGAGGTAGATTCTTGTGTGTTATACTAAGCTTCATTTTGTTGCACATTGATCAATGCTCAATGAATATTTTAAAGATATTCATGCAAAATTGATGTCTTATGTGTCACCATTTTTAAAGTAAGCAATAATTCCCATATCTTTAAATATTGGCTAAGTTTAAGACTGACATTAATGTCTGTCACCATCATTTATCAATGATTTTATAATAATGGTTGCTAAAGAAATTAAAGAAGATTTCTTTAATGCAATATATATTAAATTTAAGGGCAATTTTTATTTTTTTTAGTTAGAACTAATATTTAACAAGAAGACTTACATTCAGTTAACAAAAAATACTTAATTAATTTTAAATGTAACAAATTTTAAAGTTTAAGGGAGGTTTATATATAGTTTAAAATTAGAAGGAATGTTTGTATAGTTTTGAAAAATTATAAAAGGGCCAGTGTATTTTCTTATATAAACATCACATCCCACCTTAGGCTATGATTAGTATGGAACCTAGTTGCTTGGTTTCCACCAACCTTCCGTACTAAGACATTACTCAACAACTTAAATAGAAAGTCAAAATAAGCATTAATATACTACTAATCATATTAAGAAATCTTATCATGAACTTAATTGGTTTAAGCATAAGAAGAAGAATTGGGTTTATATATAATATATATCTATTAAAAAATAAGCAAGTCTAACTCACACTCTTATATAAATATAAGAGTTTTGATAAATTGCAAAAAAGGCCAGTGTATTTTCTTATATAAATATCACATCCCACCTTAGGCTATGATTAGTATGGAACCTAGTTGCTTGGTTTCCACTAACCTTCCATACTAAGACATTACTCAACAACTTAAATAGAAAGTCAAAATAAGCATTAATATACTACTAATCATATTAAGAAATCTTATCATTAACTTAATTAGTTTAAGTATAAGAAGAAGAATTGGGTTTACATATAATATATATCTATTAAAAAATAAGCAAGTCTAACTCACACTTTTGCTAAGATTTACCTAGCACTAGCATTGTATACCTCAATATAAAACCTTTATAACATCAAGGCATTTTGGAAATAGTTAAAAATTCTAATCAAATTACGATAAAGAACCGAGTTTCTACTCATATCTATAAATGATGGTTCTAGTGTATCCACTTGTAAATCTATAATATCAATATGAAGAGCAATTCTGAGACTTAGTCAACAAGCATTCTAGAATAGAAAATATTTCAAGATAAATTATGCCTTACTAACTAGATTAGTCCTTTTTTAACCTATTATGTATTTTATGTAACTCCATAATTTAAAGCATTAATGACATCTATTATTCACATAATCAAACACTAGCAAATTCTACTCTTTTACATTTCAAGTTAAGGCATGCCAAGCTTACTCAACAATATATAAAAAGGTAATCAAGTAAAAAGCCCAAGTAACTTTTATCCATCTTTAACCTTCATAAGCCTATCTTTATCATTCTAAGTTATCCTTATTCCTTATAAGTAAATTTTTGGATCTGGTAAACAATTTAATCGATAATAAATTGTTCTATCTCATTTCTTAAAGCATACTACATGTAACATAATCATATTATGACAATAATTATACCATAAGGATAACCTATGCATTAGAGAGGAGTTACACTCTTTATTTCCATGTATTTAACTCATAGAATATATGAATATATCATAGACAATCAATTATACTTGATCTAATGTGAAAAATACAAAAATTTACCATGTGAATTGATTATGGAATTGATTTAGAGCTTTCATTAACTTTTTGTAAGTCCTAAATCAATTAGGAAATTACTTTAAGTCATTTAATGAATTTCTAGAAACCTAAATTGATTCATGAATTGACTTAGTGCAGGGGTGTTGGCTTTTAACCCTTTTAAATCAATTTAGCTTCCCTGATATTGTTTTTATAAAATAGTGAATCAATTTGTCAATTAATTCAAGGCTACAATTTTGCATACTAAGCCCAATGAATTAATTCACTTATATATTTATGTATTTTTGCAAAAAAAAAATTATTATTGATACATAAGTAAACTTGTCTTAGTCCTATTCACTATAAGAAAAATTTGAATTTAGAATAGAATTAAAGATAGATTTTTTTGTTAGTAAATATGATTCCAAGAGTTATATTTATCTTGTGAATCTAGTGATAGGTTTAGTGGTAGATTTTTAAAATTATCGCTAATTTCATTGCCAATTCTATTATATTTCTAGAAAATTTCATTCAAAGCTTTATTTTTTAATAATTTCATTAGTACAATTGTAATAAATTTAAAAAATTAAGGCAATACATTACTGATAGATTTAAAGATAGATTTTTGCACAAAAATTTCAAATTTGTTTCGTGGTGCAGTGAATTTTTTTTAAGTATTGACAAATTTAGCAATGGGTATTTGTAAATCTATCATTAAATCCATGGATAGTTTAAACCAATCATTTCATTAGCCATTGTTTAGTGATGGATATATTTGTTGTTAATTCCATTGCTATATTGGATTATAATCAGTCCTCAATGCCTGATATCTCATTTTCTCCCTTTTTTTTCCTATTCCTCTTCTTCTTCCCTCCTCTTTCACTACCGTAATGCCTTTAGCCATTATATCACCTTCGTCACCACAATTACATTCTCCTAGCCATAATGAACACTTTAATTGGTGAGTTTTTTCCATTTCATTTTAATTTGTTAGTTTTTTAATCTTTTTTATTTTTTGGGATTTAATTTTATGATTTATGATGAGTTAATATATTGTAGTGATATTCATTTTAATACTGAATATTTTGATTATTGATTGTTATAGTGGTGATTGTTTTGTTAAAAAAAAAACTTTTACAAAGTTTTTCAATTTTTTAGGAATTTAATTTTGTGACTTGTGATAAGTTAATATACTGTAGTAATATTTATTTCATTGTTGAATATTTTGGTGACTAATTATTGTATTAGTTTTAAAAAAATTAAACTTTTATGGAATTTTTTAATTTTTTAGAATTTAGTTTTATAATTTAAAATAAGTTGATATATTACAATGATATTTGTTTCATAGTTGAATAGGGTTTGGTTTTGTAATTTATGATAAGTTGATTATCATAATGATATTTGTTTCATTATTGAATATTTTAGTGATTGATTGTTATATTGGTGATTATTTTGTAAAAATAATTAAAATTTAGGGAGTTTTTTTTTTAATTTTTGGGATTTAGTTTTGTGGTTTTTGAATAATTTGCACCTATATAGTGATTTTTTTGTGATGTTGAATATTTTTAACTCATTTAGAGATGATTTTAATACTTTTACTTTATTTTTACCCTAGTTACGATAATGTTGGTGGGTTGCAAGGTTGGTAAATCAATCAATGCAATAGGTTGCATGATTAAGGTGATTTATTCTCACTATTCCTTAATTATTTATTAGTTGTTTCTACTAGAATGCTTTCATTCTAATATAAATTGTATTATGATGAATATGTATATTGCACGGTTGAGGCAAATATAAGTTATTTATTTATTTATTGGTAAGTGCAGGAGAAGTTAAACCACTAAACGCATACACGTGAAGATTAATGATCGAACCCTAGATGCAATGAAAGGCTAATAGCCTTTAAAGGACATTAGGCACCACTTGATTTAAAGGCTCTTGGCAAATATAAGTTATTATTTCTGTGAACCTAATACAAACTAACATATTTCCTATTTATCATGATATTTTGCATTTCTTAAATCATCTGTTTTAGTGAATAAATCAATATATGGATTCAAGGTTCCATCTTTTAAGATATACACATATAAGTTTTCAACAAATTAGTTTAAATTTAATTTATGTATTTAGTATGAGTGATATTTTATACACATTCCGATCTAGAGCTATAAGCTTAGGTCAAATGTAAAAAATTTTGATAATAGGTAATTGCATTATTAAGTAAATTAACACTTTCATAGTTCAATTGAAAATGGTATGTATGTCTAGTATATGTGAAAAAACCATGTAAAATTAAGTTTTGAGCTATTTACTATATTAGCTATTGTATTCTTAATAAGGTTCACCTTAATAATTAAAATTCATTAGAAATCCTATTTACTATATTAGCTGCAATATCAATAATTTGATATTTCAATAATAAATTAAGACTTCGAGGCATTTAATTGGGAATTAGAAAAGATTCTTAATTTGTAAGTTTTATAGATCTTCTATATATAATAAAGTAGTGATAAAAAAGAAGAAATTGGTGAAGACTTATAAAGTATACAAATTAAGAATTCTTTCTATTTCTTAATTAAATGCCTTAAAATCTTCATTTTTTTATTGAAACATAAAGTAATGAGTTTACGACACAATTAGATTTTGAATGTATGGGATTTCTAATGAATTTTAATTATTTTGGTGAACCTCACTATAAATACACTAACTACTATAATAAATAGCTTGGAACCTAATTTTATGTATTTTTACACATACTAGTTATATATATCATTTATAAAATATAATCTTAAATTTAAAAATTAAATACAAAAATTAAACCCATTAATTGTGGATTTTTTGCTTTGCCATTGATTGCCTAAAATAAGACATATAACATATTCTCTATTAGTACTAATTCCCTTTTCTTATATGCATTTAGTTTTTAGATCAATTCATTCATTGTCAACTTAATGGAATGAATTTAACATTAATATCATCAGGAATAAAGAGTCCAAATTTTAACTAGGTTTGCTAATAATTCTATTTCAATTCATTCATTGCTAACTCAATGGAGTAAATCTAAAAGTACCATTAAGTAGAATGAGTAGATATATCTATGAGGATTCACTAATAATAGCTCTAAGGATTAAAATGGTTGATATGGACGTGAGAGCAAGGAACTACTTTAAGGATATCATAATATAAGGAAATTTCTATGTTGTTTATTTTATTTATTATGTGGCGACTTCTAAATACCTAGTTATCTTGCACTTTTCCTTCAAAACTGTGAGACCTACTTAAGCTTATTGGCTATTTATGTTATACACATGTAAAAGTGGCTCTTCTTAGCATAATTAGGAAACTATTAAATAATCATCGCAATGAAATTAAAATTACTATTAAGATTGTAAAAAAATATATCATCTATAACATATATATAGTACAAAAGATCTTAACCCATAAAAGCATCACTTTCCTTTTTTAGCTTGAATATGTTGTCTCATATCAAGCAATGAGTCACCTTTTTCACTATTGCTTCCTTCACTCCATGCTTTTTGCTAGGAGAAGTCATCTTACTAATACTTTCTATGTTTACATTCAACAATACAAGTCCTTCACCATTTAGTTCTCCTATGAATGTGGTTGCATCTCTACTAATTTGATGGCTATATGCATAAAAGCTAACCTAAAATCCTCTTCAATCTATACATATGAATTGCACTTAATTTTCAATAGTTTAACAAAGATTATCTTGTTAGCTACTAAATGCAATCCATAAGTTAGTTAAAGAAAATCTTGGGTAGCTTTTTTGCCTACCGCTACTAAACTCAACACAAGTCTAACCTATTTTACAGAAGAATCAAATGGGAAAGAACTTGTATTGCTAAGTATTGAAATGTAGGTATTGGTGAGATAACTTCTCCTAGCAAAAGCCAAGGAGTGAGAAAAGGAAAAATGAAGGAGGTAACTCATTACTTGATATGAAATAACTTATTCAAGATGAAAAAAAAGGAAATGATGCTTTTATAGGTCAAAAGTATTCTGCACTATTATGTAAGTTATGGATTACATTTTTTTATAGCCTTAATAGTAATTTAAAATTCTTAACTATAATTATTTAATAGTTTCCTAATTGTGCAAAGAGAAGCCACTCTACATGCCTATGACACAAGTAACCAAAAAGCTTAGTATGGGTTTTATGACTTTGAAGAAAAGGTGCAAGATAAATAGGTATTTGAAAGTGGTTGTATAATAGAGGAAATGAATAGTGATAAAAACTCCCTTACATTATGATATCTTTGAAATAGTTCCTTACTTTCATATTCATGGCAGCAATTTAAATCCTTAAGGGTTTAAAGATTAAATGGTTACTATAGACATCGAAACAAGGAACTACTTTAAGGTTACTATAACCAAATTTAATTCTCATCACTATTTATTTCTTCCATTATATAGTCAATACCAAATACCTAGTTATCTTACACCTTTTCTCTAAAGTCATGAGACCTATATCTCATTCACTATTTCTTCCCTCATTCTCTACCCTATGCTAAGAGAAGTTGACTTAATACTTAGTATTTTCACATTTAGTGATATAGGTTCAACCTGATTTGGTTATTCAAAAAAAGAGGTTGCAACTTTACTAAATTTAGTGATGGTAGAGATAAGAGCTAATCTAAGAACAAATTTAGGTTACCTTAGGATTTCCCTTATTTTTCAACAATGTAAAGCTTATATTATTAGTTGTTAAATGCAATCCCAAAGTTACCTAAAGAGGATCTTAAGTTAGTTCCTCTCCTTACTATGACTAAATTCAATAGAGGTGTAACCTTTTTTTTAATAAGAACTAAATAGAAAAAACACCTATGTCACTAAATGTAAAAATACTAGGTATTAAGATGACTTTTCCTAGCAAAAGGTATAGAGTAAGGGAAGCAATGGTGAAAAAAATATAGGTCTTAAACTTTAAAGAAAAAGTATAAGATAACTGGGTATTTGGAAATAGCCATATATTAGAGGAGATAAACAATGATGAAAATTAAACGTGGCTATGGTATCCTTAAAGCAATTTCTTGCTCTCATGTCTACGATAACCTTTTAATTTTTAAGGCCTAAAGTGTTAAAATTGTTGCCACAGACTTGAGAATAAGGAACTACTCTAAGGATACTATAGTATAAAAGTATTTTTATCACTATTAATTTCCTCCATTTAATTGCTACCCTTAAATACCCAATTGTCTATACATTTTCTTCTAAACTATGAAACCCATACCAAGCTTCTTGGTTACTTCTACTATAAGCACATAGAAGTAAGCAAATTATTAAATAACAATACTCAATAATTATGTACTTCTTTGAATTTCCATATGCTTATTTCGTAAGATTTAAACAAATGAACAAGTATAAATTGCATATATGTATGCCTTAAGAAAAAGTATACATATAGAAATTGTTCTAAAAGATAAAGTGATAATCTTTACATTGTAACCCATTTAAATAAATTAATGGCATTCAGATGCACATTATATCTTTCATATTTATAAAAAAATATACACATTTACATTCTCTAGATAAGGGAAGCTTGTAAAAAAAAGTTAAGTGATATTGAATATCAAAGAAAGAAGGAAATTTCACTTTAAGAAAGATTTGTAAATAATTATTTTAATTTCTAGATTAAATCTGACTTCTTTTTGTCTTTTATGATATTAGTTTCACTAGAATTTCTTTTACAAGCCTCCTTTAATTATGGAATGTGGAAATGGATATTTCTAACAAATATGAAGGGTGTAATGTGCATGTGAGAGCAAGTACTTTCTTAAATAGGTTGGCAAAGCAAAGTGATCATTCTATCTTTTAGAATAATTTCTAAAAGTATCTTCTTTCTTATGGCACATATAATTTATGTTTATTCATTTATTTCAATCTTAGAAAATAAACATATAGAAATACTAGAAAGTTTGTAATTATTGAGTATAAGTATTTAATGATTTTCTAATTGTGAGAGGAAATTGCACTTCTGTATGCCCATAATACAAATAGCCAAGGAGCTTGGTGTGGGTTTTGTGGCTTTGAAAACTAGATGTAAATAATTGAGCATTTGAAGGTGGCCGCGTAATGAAGGAAATTAACAATGATGGAAATTTCGTAACACTTTAGTATTCTTGAAATAGTTTCTTGTTTTCATATCCATTATAACTATTCTAATCCTTAAGACTTTTATTGACAAACCTTCTTAGAAATACTTACTCATTCTTCCTAATGATATTCTCAAATTTATTCCATTAAGTTGGATTGAGTGAAATGAAATAGGGTCATTTTTAGCTATTTCAAAATGGTATTTTGACATAGATTGTATAGCCAAGAAAGGATAACAACCTAGGAGTAGTGATTTGCATCTTAACAGTTGATGATTGAGTAACATGATCGCGACATCAACACATTATTCAAAAGCTAGTGATTTTTTGTATTTATTTTTATTTTCATATGTATAGAGTTTAGACATCATTTTTTAGGATATATATTGAAATTTATTCATTTAATTGTATTTTTATTTAATAAAAATAAAATATACACATTCAATTTTGTCTTATGAATCAATTTTATTTTATGAAATTCAATTAGAGTATTTGATTATTAAAAGGGTTTAAACTTTATGAAATTTGATTAGGTAGGACTTTCACTATTTGGATTGCTACAAAAAATTCATTGATAACATGCATAATATTAGCAATGACATTTTCAATATGACATTGCAAGCTTTCTAAGAAATTTCCAATTTAGTGATGGATTTATCGATAGTTTAACATTAGCAATGGATTTATCCATCACTAAATTGAAATTTAGTGACAAACAAAAAGGGGCTACGAAAAAATTTGTTGCTAATTTGTATTTTAAGGATAGATATTCTATCACTATATAGAAATTTAGTGATGAAAAAATATGTAACTAATTCATCTTGTCATTCGTTCCTTCCATCGTTATCCTTGAAAATTGCAATGGCTTTAGCAATGAATGAAAATAATCTATTACTAATTAATTATAGACACACTCTTTGCTAATGCCTCTTTTTGTCATTATTTCCATATCTAATTATTTTAGTGATGAAATTTTCCATTACTAATTAGTGTAATTTTTTAGTGATTCTAGGTGCATTGCAACTTAAGCCAATCACCACCAAACATAAAAGCAATAGCCTAAGCACTCAAATCACCAAGTAAATATTGTATTCCAACACTTATCATCAAATTATGCAATTTCAAATAAAAACATAACTTTTGATCAAACAAGTCATGTAAATCACACTATTTTAAGTAAAATTTTACTTACAATATGTAAATATGTAAAGGAAACGAGAAATGATAGGGATAGAGGTTGGCTAGTTCCCAATGATTTTAAAAATCATAAATTTAGGGTTAAGGAACCAAAACACCCCTTGATTCAAATCTTACATCTTCCAATACTCAAACTGAGAAATAAAAAAGAAATGTTACTAAGATTAAAGTGTGGATGGACTTACATTTTTAGATTAAAAAGATGAGAAGAGTTGGAAATTTCCCTTGGAATTATCAAATGAAGAAGATAAAGATGTTAAGTAAGAAATGATGATTGAAAAATGAAGCATGGAGAAGATTAGGGAATAAATGTATAAGGCTAAATTTGAATGGGTAAAATGGAAAAAAGTCCCTAGATCTCCTCTATATTCACATACTCATATTTAAGAAGGGGTAAAATGGAAAAAGAGTCCCTAGATTTGCTCTATATTTGCATACCCACCTTTAAACATATTTAACTTTAGATTAGTTTTACTTATTCACCCATAAACCAATTCTTATAAAATGTAAAAAAATTTTTACTTTCAACCTTATTATTATAATTGTTTATTCTCAATATAACTCATTTTAAAATCTAATAAGTGTAATAGTAAAATGATAAAAGTTTTAACAAGAAAATTTGTGGGGTTATAGGTTTTTTTTTATAGATATATTTCATAGCATTTATTCTAATAGTAGTGAATAACACTTGTTAGTATGTAATATATACTAATAGTAGTTGTCAATATTACTTTTTCACATTGACTTTTAGGTAATTGCTATTACAAAATTGCAAGTAGGTGTTAGTGGAAAGACTTTTATCAAAGCTAACACTGACATCTATATTGATGTAGTAATATTTTTTAAATTATATGAAATCTTTCAATAATGGATTACAAATATAACTAATGTCCATTTTAATATGGTGGCATTTTTGAAAATTTAGGAAAATATTAACAAGCATTTTTATAAATAACTAATATCCAAATATTGTAAAAAGTCTAGTAAGAAAATATTTAAAAATTAACACATTAGTTTTTTCACTTAATCAATATTTAAATATATGACATTTACGAGGTTACAAAAAATTGCAACTTAAGACTTTTATTTTATACATAACCATTATCTATGGTGTATTTTAAGTGTCTTACTTTGAAATGTAAATCTTTTAGACATTGGTTTAGGACTCAGCTAATGTTTCATGGTATAACAACCATAAGCTTCATCAGAAACTAATGATACATATGACATTGATTTTAGTTAGTAACCAAAATTTATCATTTTTCATTTTGTCTATAAATTTCTCTATAATGCTTCACTTTTCATATAAGACATTTTTTAGATATGTTTATTGCAAATTTTGATAATGTAACCCACCCATTCTCTAATTTCATTTTTGAGGAATAGATACATTAGTTCAAAAAGTTTTATAACACATTGATAAATTTCCACCCAAACACTTATTGCATTGTTAAAACCTCTTGGTAATGTTAAATTGTTATAATTTCACACTTTAATATTTTAGTTGTAAATATAAAAATCTTGCTAATCATGTGGAGTACTTCCATTTATTCTGGAAATATCAAAGAAAAATTGGAAGTACTACCATATTATCTATGGCATTTGTAAATGTGTAGCAAGAATCGGTAAGTAAAAAATCCTTCTTTCATTAAAAATGAGGACTTTGCAGTTTCTAATGATATCTTTTTGACTTATCATTTCTAATCTAAAGTCTCTGACAATCCTTCATTTTAATTACTAGGGTTTGCATGGAAGAATTAAACCATCATCAATTCTTCCATTCATATTTTTGTGATTAAAATTAAGAAAATTAAGCAACCAACAGGAATTTGCATTAAGAATAATAGTTTTAATACAATTATGTTGTGTAGTTTAGATACATTATGTATTAATAGTTTCATGTGTTTTTTATGTAATACATACATACATACATATATATATATATATATATATATATATATATATATATATATATATATATATATATATATATATATATATGTATTGATTTGGAAAGAAATAATATCTCACTATAAATTTGTAGAATTGTTTACTCTATGCTCATTTGTTTGTACTTTAATAATAAAATATTTAATCATAACTAAATTTTATACTAAATTTGTATAATCACTAATTAGATTACTAATTTGCTAAATGGAAGACATCAAAGCACATAACTTTTTATTTAAAATAACTTTATATTTGCAATTTCAATGTAAATATATAGAGAAATTTTTGCCAAAAAAAGCTTTCTAATGATAAGACACTAATTTTTTTCAAATCATTGATGTTTAAATAACTTATAATGTTAGTTGTTTATACAAACATTTAAAGATATGCCAAACTTCTCTATTGAAGAAATAGCAAATTGTAACATATCAATTTTGGACTTATCAAACATTTAAATGGATCACCTTTATGAGATTTTGGGGAAATCAAGAAAACTTCAAATGTCAATTTTGGACTTAACAAACATCTAAATGGATGGAATTTATGAGCTTACAGGAAAATCATGAAAATTTAAGATATTGATTTTGTAAATAATTAGCATCTAAGGCCATTTCAATTATCATGACAATTCATGTCAAAAATTTACATGTCAATTAACTACTTAGCTAATGTATAAAGGCATGACAACCACTTGCCACTTTCTTAAGATGTGAGCAAACCTAAGTTGTGAGTTTTATATTAATAACCAATGTTTAATTTTTTGCATATTACTTATAAATTTTGCTCTCACTACTAATTTAAAACATCTCAGTGGTGCCTTATCCTTCATTATCTAATTCAAGAATTTAGATTAAATATAAAGATAACTCAACTTCCATTTCACATAGCGCATTTAAAGATGTTAGGAATTTTATTGAAGAATTTACCTCTTTTGATATCTTTGCTTTCACATATTAGTAAGGACTTGCTAATATATAAAACTAAAAATATCAAAAAAGATAAATCCTTTAACAAGAATTGTAACATCCATAAATGTGCCAATGAGATAGAAGGGAAGTTATTTTCATATTTAGCCCAAATTATTGTGTTAGTGATAGAGGCAAATGTATTGCTTAAACTTGATAATGTTGAATACAATAATTTATACCTTTCAACTCAAAAGCCTTAAAACGATATGAAAAAAATGTAATTTTTCATTAGAATTAAAATTAAGGGATACCTATTTTTCCTTTTCATTGTAGGGAAGACATATAAACAAATTACAAGTAAAGGATAATTCTAAATATATATTATGTATATTTATTATAAATGATATATCAATTGTTCATTGTAAATTATAGTATTTTCAATATATATATATATATATATATATATATCAATGTAATAATATGGAAATAAATAAAATTATAGAATACATTTTAGCAATAGATTTCTCTTTTCCCATATGTTGCTACATTTACATTCGATATATTATTGTTTTTATTTATTTAATTGTATAAGAAAAACTTTGTTATGCAAAAATAAATTTTAATCTTACCATTTCCCTTAATTTCTACTTCATTTATAAAATTAATCTATTTAAATTTATGTAATTAATCCTTTCAAAAAAAATGATGTTAGTACTTTTGCAAAAATTATACTTAATTCATAAAATTATTACTTAAAAGATTACTAAAATATCTACACAAATAAAAGATGTTATTTTTTTTAATTGATAAATGTTAAAGTATTGTAACATTAGTTATTAATTAATAACAAATGTTAAAAAGCATTTCGTATGACAATGTTGTCTTATTATAGAATATGGTGTTTTATGATAAACTTAAAGTCTAATAGCCAATGTAGCTTACCTAAACTAACTTTACACATTTGTATTTTTTAATAATTAACGTGGAAACTAATACATTGTCACTTTATATTATCATTCACACCATCAAAAAATACAAATGAAAGTGATGAAGAAAAAAAATAGAAAACTAAAAAATGGTGATGCCATTTGCAGAATTAGGATTTCTCTAACTTTTTTAAGCCTAAGACAAAATCTGATGCAAACAAGGTATATTCTTTGAAGCTCTTAATATTTTCATTCTAGTTGTGTCTTAATATTCTCATTATAATTGTGTGGTGTTGTTTGATTAGGTTGTGCTTGTGCATGCAAAATCTTTGGCTTATAATGACTTGATTTAAAGTTATGAAGTATCATTAAAATATTCTTTTTTATGCTCTATTGGCTTATAAATATGCACCATATACCTAGACAAGAAATAAACTATACATAAAAGCTTGCAAATAAATGTATGGAATTATTTTATTTTTGATATATGCTGAAAATATGTTCAAATTTGGATGATTAGTGTTGCAGTTTTGATCATATAAATATATGATTGCATTTAGGTTTAGGGTACATAATTATGAATATGTACATACATAATTGTTTGATTGTTAGTTAATATTTCATTAATTGTTTCCATTTTATTAATGCAAGTTTCATGTGAGAGATAATCATAATGAAGGGATAACAATTTAAATATCTTTAGACAGAAGAATATCTATGATAATTAAAAGGTAACTTAGCTTTCATTAATAAACTTTTTCTTTATGATTGCTATAACTATCAAATTATTATGAGCTTATTTTTCCATTGCAAATTAGAACCTGGTTTCATTATATGCAAATATTCAGCAATTGAATCTTTCTCTTGTGAGGAATTATTGAATTGAATGCCCTAATTATATGGAATTAGTGTAATAGGAAATGTGGATTTGGTTTTAGTTGATCTATTTTGCATTGGATTGAAGAATAAAGGATTAGGTAATGCAATACAAAATGTTAGTTTCTATTTCATTTTAGGTGTTTAGTATGTATTTTGAAATTAGAGTATTGTATACTTCTTATTTCATTTTGGGGTTCATATGCATTTGAAATTGTAAGTAGTGTTTTAAGAAGTTATACAAAATGAATAAAGGTGTACAAAAGAGAACAAATTTTTTCTTTTAGTGGGTGAGGCATTATATTGTCAATTATTTAACATACCTGATATGACATATAAGACATTACGTGTTGATTATTTAGAAAACTTGATGTTAAATATTGATTTTCAATGATGGTTACATGATAAAAATTGACATCTATTTATTAATAACCAACATTTTATCTCATTGCATTATATTTCCCATAAAGAAATGAAGAAAATTTCATCAATATAATAACTCGTGTTATTTTTTATTTTTCATATCAATGATATAATTGTCATCATAACAAATATATAATGACACTCAATTAGATATCAGTCAAAAATTAATGTTTAATTCACTAAATACCAAACACCTATTTGCAATTTTGTAGTATTGAATGTTAGTCAAGGCACAATTAGTAATAATTTAATAATAAGATATTTAATTAGTATATTAGAGATTTTAAGCTTCAACTTTTGTAAAATCTAAAAAGTGAAATAGATAATGTTAGTCTTGGCTTATTTTTAAAATGTCCTATGGATGATGTTATCCTTGAGATAAGCAATTTGTGGAATTGCTATGTATATTGAGATTATTTTTATAAATTGTTTTCCTAAACTATTAGTTGATGGAGCAAATAAAAAATATTTTATTTAATTATAATATTTAATTATAAAACTACTATCATGAACAAAAAAATTAGTTAATAAAATATTTAAAAATTATTTCTATTTTTAAGTTACAAATATTAAAAATAAATTATAAAAATACTTACATAAAAATTATTTTTAAAAACATAAAAATAAAAAACAATTTTTTAAAAAGTAGAAAATAAATAGACTTTTAAAATCTTAATCTATGACAAGATTATGCACTCAAGTTAAGTGCATTCTTGTATAATTTGTAAATTTTTTTATATATGGAGATATGGTTGGAAATAAGTTCAGTCAGATTTGATTTTGTCTAAAAAAAAGTTAGATTCACATAAAAAAAATTGGTTTAACCTAATCTATAAGTTTATTATATGCATAAAATTTGCCATGACTTAATTCATACATAAATTTTTTAAAACCTAACCTATCATGTTAGCCTATATAGGCTCACACTACTAGAGAATTACTAATATACATCAGTGAATAAACATTAGTCAAAGCTAACAAGGATATCTATTTTGATGCGACGATGTTTTTAAGAATATATGAAAATTTAAGATGGCAATTTTTAAATATAAATAACATTTATATTAATGAAGTGGTATTTCTAAAAATTTGGGCAAACTTTAACACATCGATTTTACATATAATTGACATCCATATTAACACAATGATATTTTTGAAATTTTAGGCAAATTTTAACACATTGATTTTTAAGTTCACTAATATTTAAATATATAGCACTATGATTAAAGGAAACCACCGAAGCTTAAAACATTTGTTTTATATATAACCATCATCTAAAGGATATTTCATGTGTCTTATTGAGAAATGTAAAAAGTTCAAACATTGATATTTTTAATAAACCAATGTCTAATGGTATGATAATTGCTAAATTTATTGGAAATTGCTAATACATCGGACATCCATTTTAGTTAATAGTTAACATATATTTTTTTATCTATTTTCTCTATAAATTTTTACTCCAAATCTTACTTTTCATATGGGACACTTTTGAGAAAAAAAATTTACTATAAATTTTGTTAAACCATCTTATTCATTCTTTGATTTCATTTTTAAGGGATGGATGCATTGTTTTAAAAATTTTTGTAATACATTTATAAATTTTCACCTAATCTTTATATATATTATCTCACACTCCAATATTTCAGTGAGATCTTTATGAGAGTCCTTCATTTTTGTTGCTAGAATGTACATGGTATAACTGAACTAACATTTTATTCTTCCATTGTATGCTCTCCTGATTAAAATAAAGAGAATTAAGCAACAAACTAAAATTTGCATTAAGGACGATGATTTTGATACATAATGGTTATACTATAATTTTTATGTAGATTGTTTTATGGTACACACACACACACATATGTGTATTTATATGTAATGACATGGAAAGAAATAAATTCATGATATAAATTTATAGAATTGTTTCTCTTTTGTCATTTGTTTATACATTCATAATAAATTATTCAATGATAATTAAAATTTATATTAAATTTATATAATCAACATTTAGATAAAAAAGATTATCAAATAAAATACATTAAAAAAAATAACATTCTATTTAATATAGTTTAAAAATAAATTTCTTTTTATATTCACAATTTCAATGCAAATATATAATGAAATTGATATGAAAACCTTTACTATAATAAAATGTTATTTTTAGACGCTTATGGCATCATTGTTTATAGAATAGATGTTTAAAAATATTGCAAACATCTATGTTGAAAAAATCACAAACTTACGAATGTAGATTTTAGGCTTAACCGATATTTAAAATAATGGCATTTATGAATTTATGAGGGATATTTTCTTCTAAATTATAAATTAATTATTTAAATAATTATAATATAAAATTATAGAAAATAAGGATATGTTAAAAAATTTTATACACTTTTTAAAATTTATATATAATTTTCTTCTAAATGTCATATATAATATTATATATAATAAGCTTATATAAAAGGTTAAAAGGCATTATTTTCAAACTAGGACTGGTCTGACTAGTTCAATAGGTTAAATTAGCACCCAGGAATGAAAATGGTTTAGAAAGACCCATAAATCTGAATTTGGCAAAAATTTGAGCTGGCTAGTCTAAACTTGATTAACTCAATGACCTAATTTATTCTTTTTTTCTCGCTTCATTTTGTCTAGTCAAAAAACCTAATAAAAAAGAACCCTGCCTAAATTAAAATTTTATTATATATTCAAAGAGTAAAGTTGATGAAAATTCTTAAGTTATATTGACTCTTATATTATTTAAATTACTTTATGAATATTAACATTGCTTGAAATAATCTTTTAGTGAGTAACTATGAAATATTTCATGATATAATTATCTCTTAAAATATATTATTTAATTTATATTTTTTATATTTTGGCAACTGTGACTTTATCATATGTTTATTATAGTATGAATTGCTATTATATTTACTTTATATCATAATATATGTCAGAAGTAGTGTTCTACTACTATATTGGAACCTACTAAAATATGATTTCTAACAAATGATAACCTTGTAATTTAAATATAAAATATTATACTTTAACTATCTTGGAGAATTTTTATATTAATTTCCCTATCATTTATTCCATCTACTGTTATATTACTCATAATTGTATTAAGATTAATATTTATTTATATTTTAAAAATATAATAATGAACTTATACTAATTAAACAAATTTATTTTTATATACATATATGCAATATATAATTTGTTATGAATAAACTATAGTAACCTATTTAATCACCTAGTATGATTGGTTAAACCCATTCAATCTTGGCTCACTTACTTTGTTAGGTCAATAATTGGATAAGTTTTAAAATATTATTAAAAGGTTAGGTTTTAAATAATATGACCTGTCTTATTTTGTAAAATAGATTAAAAAGATGATTTACACATGTTCTATTTTACAAATAAATTAGATCAAGTTGGAAATAAGTTAGAATATCATGTGCCTATTGATGGATGTTCTGCTTCTAGCCATGTGCAAAGCAAGTGAACACATAGTGACTTGTTTGATTATGTTAAATTTTACATCATTCTTTCTTCTATTCGTCCAAAAATGATGTAATAGGTGATAACCCCGTAAATATTTCTCCCAAATTTAACTAACCGTGCAATGCAATGAATGATTTCATACGTTAACTATGTTGTTATAATAATAATAATAATAATAATAATAATAATAATAATAATAATAATAATAATAATTTAATTATTCTTATTATTGAAAATAAGTTTTAAAATTAAATTTTAAATTTTTTATATTAATAAATTAACTTTTATAAATTTATTCTATTATTCTGTATTTAATGATACTATTTAATTTTTACGTAGAATCTAATTTTGAATTCTATTTTTAATTCATATAATATTGTTCAAATAATAAAAATAATTTGAATTTCATGTGTCGCAAATATTTGCCTACTTCTTTCCTTGACCTACAAAATCAGAGTTTTTTAAAATCAAATTCAAGTAACAATTTATCCGGTTGGGAGAGAGAATAATATCAGAAGTCCAAGTGCTGATGTGCAAATGATTGGGGTATTTTTCTGGGCACGTACTCGCGCGGATTGACAATTGTGAAACTCAAACATAAAAAACGGACAATTTTGAAACACAAACTGCCAAAATGTTGAAAATGATTCCCCAAAAAGATTGACTATCAGAAATTCAAAGTAAAATTTAGTTAGCACAAGTAACCGCACGTTTCATTCGCAGAACTAAATTTAATTTAGTTCGCGCTCATTGCGCTGCTGGAGTCAACTTTTTCTTAATCTCTCACTTAATGCTCAATCTGCGCCTTAGATCTTTTGTTCTCACCGTGATAGACGTGCAATAGCCCTTTTGGGATAAATAATTTCTGGTATCACCATGGAACTCGAATTATATGGCTGAAACTTTATCATAATGTTTGAATAAATAGAAATTAGAAAAGAAAGAAATTAAAAAAAAAAACTCGAACGTTGAAATTTCACTCATTTGGATGAGGACGGAGAAGTTTTTGATAGATTCCCGTCCCACACAAATTTTAATCTCTTTATTCATGGAAAGAAATTAGAGGAAAAAAGGAATAAAAATATAAAAAATTTAATTTCCCGTCCTTATTTTTAATGGTTGAGTTGGAATTGTATTTCTAACGGAGATATTATCACTTCAATTTCATTCACTTTTATTCACTTTTCTGGGAAAGACTATGATATTTCGGGAGTTCCAAACCTGGGGTGATGTGGCTCCATATAAGCCGTCGGATGAAATTTTATAATCTCATCCGACGGCTTAGAACGTGCCACGTCACTCCGGATTTTGAATTTCTGGAATGCCGTAGAATTTTTTCACTTTTCTATTTAATCAAATAAAAATATTTTTTATTATTTTTTAATCAGATATAATAATAATAAATTTTCCTTCCTTCATTTCCTTCATTTATATTTCTTTTTTCTATTTTTTTATTTTTAATTTCTCCTATATCCAAAAATAAAATAAAATATGATGAGAAAAAATAAAATATTCCTTGCAACTCCACGACAAATTGGATTACCTACAATACAAATTGCCAGCGCATAAGATGATCATAATGCCATCAGGTGCACACTAACACTGCATCCATAAAGTAACTATAAAGAGGAGCATCAAGGAAATAGGATTGACAGGTGGTACTTATTTATAAATTTGGATATGAAATCAGAAAATAGGGACTTAGGGCTCATTTAGAGATCCTAGGTATGCATATTTCTGGTACGATTTCCAGTTAACCAAGAATGATCATGTTTCTTCTTGAAGTTATTTAAAAAGGAGGGACCTTTTATATTAATACATAGAAGTATTAAAATGAATTGTATTTAATGAATTAGTTTAAAAATATTAGAATTTTTTTCTAGTTCTAGATTGAAATTGATAAGAAAAATAATAATAATGATTTAATTTGATAAGGGATTAAAATTGATTAGTTTGACCTCATAAATAATTAAAATTAATAAATATTAATTTATTTAGCTATGATTAGCTTATAATTTGTTATATTAAAATTATACTTTAATATAGATAATGTTAAAATTATATATTATATATATGAATAATATTAAATAAATTTTAATATCAAAATTAATATTTTTTATATTTAATATTGTCATCATAGATAAAACAAAGTTATTAAAAAATCATTACATTAAAATTAAAAAATTAATCAAAATTATGTGAGAAATTAAATTTATCATCATGAAATTAAAAAATTAATAAAAATGATTATACAAAATGATTATTATAACTAAAAAGAAATATTAATTAGAATAATAAATTATTATTAATATAATAAAATAGTAATATATTCATATATATGTTATAAATTTAGTTAACAAAATATTTGCACTTATTTTAATTAATACCAAATTTTTTTGGATTAGATCTCATGATTTTTAATTATCTTCTAATTAAAGGTTTTTCACATTAAAAATTATATGTTAATTTATTTTTTTATTATTTTAATTATATTCAATAATAATAACAAATAATGCAATAATAATTGTAGTAGTAGTAATCACAATAACAATAACTAACTTTAATAAACTAATTATGTGAAATTCATAATAAACAAATAAGTGATGTACTAATATTAATAAAGCATAACATTGAAAGTTTCTAGTTTGAGTCATGTTGATATTCTTTAAAAGTTTTATACTTTTTATTGTATTTAAAATTCCATTTATGATATTTATGTGTATATATTCAATAGTTTAAACACTTATATATATATATATAATATAGTGGATTATAAAACCTAAATAAAACTGTTTAGTAAAAGTTGATCTAAAATTAGAATTAGAACTAATATTTTAACAACTAACAACTCAACTTGAACTGAACTAATGAAAAGTAACATAATTTGAAACTGCTCCCACATTTAGTTTTTATCCATTAAATTAACTTAATAAAATTAGGTTAGTACATTTTAACATATTTATTAATACAAACGTAGATTCTTATGTTTGTGCAGACGAGAATTTCACATATCCGTGAAATCAAAGAATGAATGATTAGTTTGCGCCGCTGTTATTTCCAACGGGGTGTTAGTACAACAATGTAAATTCCTTTTCTTTTCTTTAAAAATGATGAATGTTTTGACTTTCAAAATTTTAAAGTAGCTGTAGAAAAATTTATTCATTTTAAACTTGCTTTTTTTCTACTTTTATTACCACTGATTTTTATGATTTTGATTTGACAAGTTAAAAAAATTATCTTCTTACTTAACCTAGAGTTCATTCAATCATTTGGAGATTTTTTTAATTTATTATGTACATGAGCACAGACAAATATAAAGTAAATATAACATTTAATTTTCCATTTCATAGCAGTTATTATGTCATTTAAAATAACTAGAATTATTAATTTTTTATTTTTTATTATAATTATACATGCATCCTTTTATTTGTAATATTAAAATAAATGATAAAAATATATAATTGAAAAATATATATTTGAGTTAATTAAGTTAAAATGTAACAATCAACTTCAATATTGTTTGTTCATTTATTTTAAAATTATATGTTAATGAAGGGATAAATAATTATCACAAAAATAAAAATAAATAAATAATATTAATTATAAAATTTTAAAACGATAATAATCATCACCACATGCCAGTGGATTTTACTAATATCATTTATCTCTTTCTCAGATTCAGACCAAAATATTTTGATAAATCATTGCAATACAACAAGATCAAAAAGTTTTTCCCTCTTTCCGTGTCAAAATTTTCAACTAAAATCACACGCCTACCCCAAGGAAGGGACTCTGCTTTGACTTGGTTTAGATGGACCCATTATTGTTAAAAATCTATAGAATTCCAAGCCTCCACGAAGTTTTGCCTCTACGGCTTCGTGCTCCACTTCTTAATCCACTACGGGGACGATCTTATAAAGCTTTTGCTACGCATGGATGCGAGTCACCTCATTTTCGGATGGCGTGACAAGTTCCTCCCAAGCATATTCAAATATATATATTCAATTCCTCTATCAAATACCGTTTCTATGTGGAAATAAGAGTTTGAGGATTCTTTAAACAAGAACCACTAATTTGTACAGGCCAAGATTCAATGGCATTTTCGGATTAGTGGATGTATGATTATCGTAAACAAATGCCCAAGTGGGCATATATGTATGAGGGTTTCCGAGTAAGATTGCACTTAGATGCATTTGTCAATTTTAAAATATTCTATACAGCGTATGGATCATGGAAATATTTTTAATTCTAAAGTAATATTAAAATTTTAGTATTATTTTTTATTTTATTATATTACGATAAGTACAATATTTTTACTTTCTAATTGAGTAGATGTTAAGAATTGAAAAGATGATATTTTGATTTATCAAAATACAAAAAATAATAGTATTGAAATTTTGAATGCTGCCATCGGTATAGTGATATTTCTGTACCGATGGGCAAGTTTGATTAGCGCTTGGCTAATTGGCATGAAGGGTGGTTGGTTTTCATTTTAGTTGCAAATAATTGTCGTAATAGAGAAATGTTTTCAATAATGGCGGTTTGTATGAGTTCTCTCTTTCATTTCCTTGCTATTCTTGTGGGGTGAAAAAAAATCATTTTGGTTTCACTAAAGGAGGGCAAATGAAAGGACTTCGTCGTGGAGATTCAGGTTGATTGAGTTGATTTCCATTATCCGTGTCTTAAATTTGGATGCCCATTATCAATAGTTTCAGAAGAATACGGTCAATAAACAACATCATTAATATAAGTTCACATAATATTTGATAAGACTTTAGAACAATTTAAATTACTTCTAAACCTTTTCATAAAAATAATTATACTATGATTTTTAGAAAATTAGCTATTGTTATTGAGAAATTTTGATGATGTTGTGACACAGGATGGAAAGCAAAAGTAGGAAGATATATTTCCAATGCACTAGAAATAAATAAAAAATATTAGAATAAAATATTTTATTAATTTCTAAATTCAATATCGAATGCATAAAACTCCTCAATGAATACATATAAATACATGCACACACACATATATATGAGTGATGTCAAACTTAACTTATTTATATTAATTTCCTAAACTTAAATCTTTTACTCTATTTGATTTGAGAATTTATAAAACAATAAAAGAAAATAAATATAAATAACCAAAATCTAAACAAGAAAATGAATCGAAAACTAAATAAAACTTGAAAATCATCAATTCCTATCACATCTCATAGGATTGAATATTCCAATAGATTTTTTAGCTTTTGCTCTTGTATTATTCTTCTTCACTGGGAAAGAACTTGATCTTGAGTTCATATTTGAAACTTGAATTCTTTTGTACCACCAAAATAAATATTTAGAATACTTTTACAACCTTAACTTCTTAAAGCATTGACAATCCTTCAAATGAGTTAACTTTAAAAATTATTAAATATTAAACTTCAATTTGTTTATAAGGTTGATCAAATATTGTACTTCATTAGAATCAACTAGTACAACTTCACCAAAATCCACCACTTCAATCTTTGAATAGGCAATAACATATTCTAGTTGTTGGACTATAGGCTCATTATCAAACTTTTCTTGGCAATTTGGTAAGCCTTCAATAATTGTTCCACCTTCTTGACCATTGAACTTTCCTTCCATCCAATCCTTTGAATGCTCTTCCATGTCATTATCTTGTTTAATAATATCATTTTCTTTAGTGCCCTCAAAGTCTTCAAGATATTTTTAATTTTCATATGCTAAACATATTTCATCAAGTCTATCCCATTTTGATTGTGAAAAATCTTTCATGGCTACACTTCTAATTTCTTGACAAGAAGTTTTCTCTCTTTCATTGATGATACTTCTTAGTTCACTTCCAATTACGTGATTATTATTGAAGTTGGAAGTGTTAGACTCAATGGAAACTTGATATTTGTAAGTTTGATCTTCATGAATTTGATTACAAATACTGTTAATTGTTCTAATGCCTTGATGAGCTTGAAATTCTTCTTTAATTTTGTAATAAGTATCATGATTTTGATATTTCTTCTCAATTTCTTAAGCTTTATAATTCTTCACCATACTATCTTTTATGGTTGGTTGATAAAAATAGCTTTTCATAGTTAAATAAATGTGATGGTAATGTCTATTCATGGTTAATTATTCTACATAATGATGATCTTTCATGATCGATTGGATTAGATGATGGTGATGATATTGACTTAATTCAAACAAGATCACATCATCATCATTTAGCTAACATTCTCTTGTTAAAATCTTTTTCATTTGCAATAATGATTTGATCTTGTTTCTATCTTGATGAAATTTATTAACTTGTAAATGATTTTACCATGTAAATGCTTCTTCTTTTAAGTTATTAGCTACTATTTTCAACTTCTTCTCTTCAGGAACATTCATCGTGTTGAAGAAGCCTTCTACATCATCTATCCAATTCATGAAAGAATCAATGTTAAGGTTACCATCACCACTACTATAGATTGCAATTCCATGTTAATGGATAGATGTCAATCATAGGATAAAGTAACATCTATATAAACACAATAACATTTTTATGATTATTGAGACAAATAAGATAATAGCAGTAAAAAAAGTTACTTTTATAGTTTTACAATGGCATTTTTGTAATTTAAATGAGAACATTAAGATAACGATTAAATTAAAATTTAAGGTCAAGATATTCGAAAATAGAAGTGATATCAAGATGTTTGCTATATATATAACTGATGTTTAAAGTGAATTTAAATTGTTATGTTTGGGAAGGTAAATGAATTTAAGATGATGGTTAAATTAAAAATAGACTTTTTTTTATTGAGGCCAATATGTTTTAAAATAGAAGTAATATTAAAACATTGATTCTATGTATAATTAATGTCAAAAGTGAATACAAACTGTTATGTTTAAAGGGTAATAGAGCTTAAGACGTTGGTTATAAAAAAAACTAACATTGAAATTGATTGCTTGGTGATATTTTTGTAAATATTGTCTTAACTTTATACATCTGTTTTCTTTCAATCCAACATTACTTATTTAAGATGTCGATTGTCAATTAAGCAATTGATGTGTAATTATTTTATTTGCATAACTTTCATTTACTCCTTCTTTTCTTATCACTTTTGCTTTTTTAAAGCCATTTCCTTAGCATCACTTCGACTATCAAAATTTCTCCAATAAGTCTAAAACTTTCACCACATTCTCTATTATATTTAAAGTTAGCTTCGTATTTATTCTAGTTATCAATAAATTTTTTAGGTATGTTTTCCTCTCTTGTTTTTGTTATGTTTATTAATAATAAGTGATTAAGTATGGCTTTATCTAGTTAAAATGTATATGAATATATATAGTGACATTGTGATGGTCTTGTTCATCACTAAGTTTACGGTTATATTATATATTGTGTTTGGTGATGCTTATAGAGTTGAGTCACACTCAAAATATATGGTTATGATATGTTTTATTTGGTAGCGATGTCTTTTTCATTTTTACTTACTGCTTTTTTCATTACATGTTATTATGTTTTTTTTAGAGCATTGAATATATTATATGTTACTTTACAGTTCTTATTTGCTCCATGGTTATGTAGATTAATGGAAGAGTTTGTAGAGAATGATAACTAATGTAATCTTATATAATTTATTTGTCATGCAATTTAGTACAACATTGATTGTGAGAATCAATCTTATATTTGCTACTTTGTTCTTCATTAAGTGATGTTAACAAAATACATTTTCCTATTGTATCATTGTACATAATTAATACTAATTTTTTTAGTTAAATGCAAAATAAGATCCTTTTGAAGAGTTAATTGCCCCTACTAAAAGAAGCATAAGGAGTCTTATAACCTTGAGGCATTACCATCATGTAGTTTAATAGTGAGAAATTATGTGTTAAGTTCAATAAGAAATGGTAACCAAATGGAGAAAATGCATTGCAACATACTAGTTATATTGTAGTGGTTATATAGTCCAAAGTATTAATAGTTATTTCCTATAGGAAGAAAGTTCCTTTAAGACTGAAAGATAACATTTACGAGGAAGTCTTGGTATGTGCATTTGATTTGGATAGCTTTATGTTATAGATATAAAAACCCATATATGTAACACGCTTTTATATAATTTGACCTTTCAAGTGCATTTTTTCTCTTATGGTTCTTTCAATAATTCAAACACTCAACTAATACATAGAAAAGTACTTGTAGAAGGACTTCAAGTTAACATGAAGGGATCTTAAAACTATAACAAAAATAAACCCCATGTAGCAATGGAACTACATTAACCAAGAATTATAATAGATATTTTGGGAATAATGCATGAACAAGTGTTTTAAGGTAAAATTTTTACATTCAAGCCTTTAATTCATCTCAATATTTTATTTGTATATAGTTTGTACTTGTAGGAGTTAAGTACGACTAATTAGGAAAAATGAAGATAATACATATCCACATAAGCTTTCTTGAGGAAGTTACAAGAAGCTAAAAAAAAAACTTATTAGTTAAAAAGTGTGTTGAAGTTAAGGAAGGTAAGGATTCCAATGAGGAATATTTCATTTCTTGTACAGAGTTATAAAAGTGAGGTAGAGTAAATAAGTAAGGGTAGTGAACAATGGTACATAACCTTGCAGAACAAGCAATTACGAAGAGGATTTTAAGTGTTAAGATTTGTACCAAAATATGTTATTTTATTTTGAAACTTCCATTTCACTCAAGTACCTGAAGTGAGCATTATTGAAAAGGTGGCATAAAAACTCAATACAAAATTTTAAGGCAAGGCTATAATGGAGGGAGAAACAACACTTGTAGGTGCAATAGCTTATGTAGTAGTAGCAAGAGTTGCTTTGCTTTCTATAAGATAAGATAATTGACCAGTATATTACACATCTAAGTTCCACGGTGTCATCCTATTGACCTATAAGTTTATTGCTTTTATAAATAAGCTAGATCCTATGACCAATGCTTACTCAACCAAGCAAACTCCTAATTAGGATAATGTGCCAGCAGTTACAATTGGTCTCTATGGCAACAAATGCTTTAAATACTGTATTTAAGGTAAATATCACTTTTAATATTTAAACATTTTCATATATATTTATGCATGAATTTGATTTTCTATAGTGGAGCTTTACATTGCATAAGATGGGACCAACTTCATGAAAAGTTACAAATAGGTGGATTTTAGTAGGTCAACAACTACACTATCAATCATTACCAAACAATTAAGTCAAGAAAGTGGTTGACAAACCCTTTGTCCACTAGGTTAAGGTGCTGGTGCCAAATGATGTGGTTTAAATAGTAGGAAAAGTCCATGAGACCTTCATCGCATAGCCGATAACCTTCATTCAATTTTAATGGAGGTATCATCATATATTTCCCCTATCACTAACTTTTTTATATAATTTTTTAAGTTATTTTAATATTATTGTGTGAGACTATTAACTATTATTATTTGTATTTTAACAATCTCCTAGTTGTACTTGAAAGGACCTATAGGCATACCTCAATAACTCTTAAAGCAATAGGACCTATGTTAAGCTCTTAATAAGGAAGGAAATGGTGGGATGACGAATTCTAGTTTTCATTAAAATAACTACTACCTAGTGGTTCCTAAAGTTTGAGGAGCTTGATATGAGTTATATTCAGTTCTAGATCATGTAAGTTCATGTTATCTTTTTTAACCAAACACCAGTTAATTGAGCTTTTTTCTAAATATAATTTCAAGTCACGTTAATCCTTTTGTAGGCATTGCTATGACATGTTGCCATCGAAAATTATTACATATGGATTCTTAAATCTATTTCAACTAAATAAGAAATTCATGTCAATTGAGGTTACATGGCAGGAGTAAGCCTAAGAAAGAAATGCTAATTCACATCTACCATAAGGGATAAGTCTCACTTATGCATCAATTATAATTTTTTTAAACAAATTTTGATTGCTTAGTTATGCTATTGTGTTGTAGTCACAATTAGATGCTTGTTATGATGTTATTGAGGAGCAAGTTTATCTACTAAATGAATCTTTTGTTAAAGTCAAAGGTGGATAGTCCTTTCGTTTAGGTAAAAGTGAAGGTATATTGTAAATAACAAGATTGTATCATGTTTGACTTAGAAGATAGTGTGTTAATGGGATAAAAATGACCTCTAATTTTATTATAGGGTCCATAATAACCCAAAAATATGGAATGCAATTCATAATTTGTTGTTGCTTGTACACTACTAATAAGGCAATTACTTGCTTATTTACAATTCATTGCATGCTAGCTTAATTAACTGAATTGTTCCTGATGATAACCTACTAACTCTGTACAAATTGTAGTTTTCAAGAGCAAGCCCTAGCCATATACTCAAGAATAACTTGATGAGGTTAGAAAGATTTGGGCATGATATTTCATAAAGACCAAAGTTCAATTGTAATGAATGGCTTTAGGTGTTCCTAAATTTAACTAGTGGTTGTGATTAATTAAGTTGATATAAATTATTTGTTAACAATTGGTTTAATTATAAATGACTTGTTATAACTTGTATTTTGATGTATAAATGAGAGTTTAGAAACTTTGTATAAAAGCTCCTACAATTGGTTGTACTATTGTCAATTTCTATCTCATTTTGTAGTTATTATGGATTTTAATCTATGTCTCTAAGTGTTAATTGATTATTTATGATTATGTTGTAACTAGTTATTTTTTACAGGTGCTTTTTAAGAAAAAAAATTAATTTTCTATTTAAAATTGACATCTTTTTATTTATAACATTAGTTGTTTGATTATTTATATAACAACTAATATCATTTTTTTTGTTAGTAGGATGATATTATTATACTTTATACATTGAATTTTTTTTTTTTTTACAAATAATCGATATCTAAACCCTACCCACCAATGTAAGTTAAAAATAAAATGAGTGAAGTAATGATGCAATCTGCAAATTTCATACTAATGCTCTTTTAACCATAAAATAATTATCTCTTTAATGAGGTATGTTCTCCTTCCAGCTTGAATATTATTCCCTTTAGTTTTGTATTTTTACTTACCAATTTTTTTTGGCAAGAATAAATCTTTATTAGCCCATTGCTGAATTTGTAAGATTGTACACTCACTAAAAAAACATAAGACTTAAAAGTAAAGATTTGTTAAATATTTTATTTTTGTTTTTACAACTTAATTTTTGGTTTCATAATTTGTTATTTTTCATTTTGATGTAACTTTTATAAGTATGTATAGGAAAGAAATTCAATTTTATTCATCTTATTCAACATTTAGTTATATTATCTACTATCTATTTATATCAAAATATGTACCATCATATTTTCAAAATTTAATAAATGTTCATTACATTTGAATGGATTAGATTCAATCATACTTTTCTAAGGAGTGTCAGCCTCACATATTGAGTAATAGTTATCAAGATAGTATTTAATGCATCATTCATCTATGATTAAGGCATTTCATATAACCTTCGACAATTTTCAAACTTTTGTTATGAGATTTATTCTTTAAAATTATTATTATTATTAAGATTATGTAGTATAATATGGGATATTGTTGGTGAGATAGAATATACCACGTTGATTATTTATATAAAGGGGAAATAGAGAGGATACAGGAAGAAGGAATTGGCAAAGAGGTTAAGGCTAGAAAGGAGGAACTCATGCAAGGGGGAGTGGAGTACGGTTGGTGAGATAGAATATACTACGTTGGTTATTTATATAAGCCAAATTGGTATATATACATTAAACATTAGTTATTTATTAAAAAAAAACTAATGTTGAATGTTACTTCACACATCTCTAACAAAAGATACAATGTCGATCTTCCTATATCATATCCATTATTATTGCTATTTTTACAATTATTTTTCAATCGCATGAAATCTTACTTACAATAACACTCAATTAAACGTTGATCATAAACTAGCATCTAATCTTCTAAACACCCCACATTAATAAGTTATTCTGTAATATTGCATTGAATTTAGGAAAATTGACCTTCGTCCAATACATAATAATAGTGTATATAATCTCAACCCTCGATAATCTTACCAAAAAAGTAAAAGTATATTATGGGATCTCAAGTCACGCAATAGGAGGTGATAAATATAGACTCTCTTACTTATCTTACAAGATAAACATTTGTAAAATACATTTATTTATAAACCAAAATTTCTATAAAAAATAAGCCTACCTTGATTTCAATATTAGATAATAGAATTTATCTAATTTAATTACAATTCTTGCTCTTCAAAAATTCAAATATGAATACGATGAAGAATTTACCCTTTTTTTTAAAGATATGATTCATATCAAAATTTGAATTGCAACCAAATTATGTGCGGATCATATAGTTAGGAAGTTTGTTCCTATCTATAATGTCATACCCATCGTCGTAGGTTTATATTTTATTGCAAATTGTAGGAAGACTAAAATTTCACCACACAGTGTAGATTAGCCTGCATTAAGGAGTAAGGGGGACAATTCTGTTTCCTCGTTGTATGAGGTGTCAAAAATTAATAATAATTCTAACTGATTCAAATAATAATTGTATCATTTATTATTTGTGTTAGGATAAATTAATTTATTTAATAATTTTATATTATAAATTTATTGATTAAATTTAATTATTTATTATTTTTCATAAAAAATATTTATAATAATTAATAAAATATTTTTAAAAATTTTTATTTTATCTTTTAAAATATGAATATTATATTTTTTATTATATATAATTATTTATAATTTAATTATTAATTATCCCTCAAATAATATTTTCAAAATTTTAATATAAATTTTTAAATAAATTAATATGTTAATCCATTTATAATCTTAGTATGATTTATTTATTATTTATATCAAATGAATAAATTCATTTACAATTCAAATTTATATAAATTTAATTTAAAAAATACGTACTAAATTATCATACATCCCAGTGAAATTCCAAAATAATTACTTCTCATAAAGATCCACTCCTTTTCGGAAATTTTATGACTTAGAATCAGTGTTTTAGAAATTGATCCGCCATTGAATAAGAAAATAAGTATGATTCAAAGACTTAATGGTTGGGTCGGAATTAAAATTGAGGTTGAACTGATATTATGATATTAATTAAAAATTATAATATATAATAATGAAATTATCATTAATCTAGATTATATATATAATATGAAAATATTTCAAACATTTTAAAATAATTTTATAAGTTTATAATTTAAATCATAATAAAATTAATATTAAATTCAATTTTTATTTTGTAACTTTCATTTATAGAAATAAAGTAATTTTTATTTATTTGGAATATTGTACTTCAATTATGTATATAATATTAAAAAAGTAATATTATTTTTATAAATAATAATAATTTTAAAAAACCAACCAATTAGACCAATAAATTCGTACAATTTGACCAATTTATTATCAATGCACTAATTTTTTTACTATTTTTTAAAGATCAATTTCAAGGGCTAATAAGGCTAGCCAACCAAACAGTTAATAATTTTTTCAAAATTGAACTGGCTGGTCTGATTCTACTTTTAAAATATTGCTTAGAATGATAATTGCAATTTGTTTAGTTTCATTCATTATATCAAAAGAGGGTCTAATGAATAGATAGTTAAAATTTGATTTTGTCAAATATTCAAGTGAGCTATAAATGAAAATAAGTGCAAGCAATAATATTATTTGTCAGAAAAAATATATTTTAGTTATGTGTGGTATGATTTTACATGTAACTTATTTATTTGTGATTTAAAATATTAAAAAAAATATGTAATTTGCAATATTAATATTTTGTTTACTTGTATTAAATTTTCAACTAAATCTAACAAAAAATTATTGTATCTAAATCATATACTCTCTTAATAATTGTATATAATTTGAACTGATTTCACTTTCATTTATCCGTAATTTTACCCATCGTTCATAATTTTCTCCTCCACATAAAATATCCTTAAATAAAAATTTGTTTAGACAAATAGTGCCAGACGGTGAAAATCACACACAATCTTCTTTTGTTGGTTGAAGTTTATAAATATGTTGTTTCCTTATTGGTTTAATGTCGACGCCACTTTCACAGCTGGGGCAGACGTGGGGCTCACGTAATGAATTCCGATATTATCGGTTTCATGCTGAATTTGGATTCACTCAAATTCTTTAATTTCTTTAGTAAATCAGGTATGTAAATTTAACATTAAAATAAATATATAATTTTATTTTTTTAGTTATAACAGGAATAATTAAATCATCAAATATATATACAAAAATTAATAATTAATTTTTAAATATAAAAAGAACGTACAAAATCTCAGTATATAAATTCATTTTGAATTGAAATTGAAATAATGAGTCTCAATTAAAAATATTAAAATCCTAAAAAATATAAGAGTTTTCCTTTGTATTTCTAAAATTAAGAAAAACGTTGATAGAGTTAAAAAAAAAAATTGCAAGGATGCATATCCTTAATATAATAGAACAGATAGATAACGCACTCCACCGTAGCCACGCTTCTTTGTTTGTATGACGTAAAAGTTTTTTCTATTCGTTGCATTAAACTTCATGGGGATGATTATAAACAAAAATAAACACAAGATTTTAAACTAATAATCTTTGCAAGAATCGTATGACAAAAAGAGCGTATTTGAATTTGATAAAAATAAAGTAAAATAAAAAGCCTCCACATCAATTTCTTTTTATCTAAACCATATTTTCTATTTTCGCGGCTATATTAGTACAGGTTTGTTTTTCATACTCCCATGGTTCCGAAAAGGACCATGTCATACCCATAAGGCAACAATTTTGAGGAACCTAGGCTGTAAGTGTTGTTCTAAATTCTTAAAAGAAAAAAATTAGAAACATGTCTCGAACTATTTTTGAAATAGAACAATTTATCTTATTCTTAAATATATATATATATATATATATATATATATATATATATGGGAAGAGAGAGAGATGTGTGGCTTGACATCAAATTTTTTGGAAATTAATTTTATTTTATTTCAATAGAAATACTTTTTATTCATTTGCAAATGAATTTTATTGTTTGAAAATCTTGTCAAAACTAATAATTTCAATTTATTTGCAAATGAATTCTTTTGTTTGGAATGCATTGAAAAATAAATAGAATTCAATTAAAAAGTATATTTTTGATAGTATCATGATAAAAGTAATATTAAAAAAAGATAAACTTTTTATATAATATATGCTTTAGATCAAATGAAATAATTTTTAATAAGATCTTTACTAAAATCATTTTAAAAAAATTTTTAGAAATAAAATGAAATCTTATTTTTAAATATACCGATAAGTCAAATATTTAATCCAACAATTAAGATTTGTTTTAACTATTAATAATTAAGAAAAAACTTAGATACATTAATTCCCTACTTATTAGTCACAAGATTTTTCAATTAAATCATGATATTTGTGTTAATTACAAAATGATATAGGTACGAAACATGAAATGTGAAATTAAAATTCAAGTATTTGATAGTTATTAATTGAACTTTACAAATTTAATCCACATCTTGAATTTAATTACAACCCATGATTTGCATTTAAAATTTAATTTCAAATCTCATTCTTTATTTATATACTAGTTATTTTCTTTAAATATGAATTATCTTCTTTACTTAAATTCTATTCTAATAATTATCATCAATAATAAAAAATTATATTGTCTGATTAGTTTAGCATAAAAATTATAATTATCAATGTCTCATAAATTAATAAGAGAAATATTAAACGCTATCGATTATTCCAATGGAATATCATATGTTCGGCAATCAACTAATCATATTCAAAATTTTGACAGTATAAGGAATCATTTATTACCAGAAATTATATTATTTTAGTTCATTTTAATATTAAAAAGAAAGAAATTCATTATGCAAAAGCAATCAGTCGATCAGAGATACGAGGATTCTCAACCTTGAGAGAAATGCCAAGGATGTAACCAGACCCACCCCAAAGCATGAAAGCCCCAATATGCTTCCTAACTTACAACCCAATTTCCTACTCTAGAAATCCAGGGAATTATTATTTTAAGCTTAATTGTAGAATTCTTCCCCTACCATACAAACGTGATCACATATAATCTTCTTTGGATATAATATTTTATAGATTTAAATTTGTATCAATCACATTATTTACATATTTCTAATCTGATAATTAAGGTGATTTTAAACTAATTTTTTCTTAGTAGTTATCATTTTTATTCAAATAATTACAATAAATATATTATATTGAAAAAGGATATGATGAAATAATATATTAAAAACGCCTATATATAGTAATAATCTCTCCAATATTTCAATGTTGGATGCAATACACATACTCTTGTATAGTAATTCAACGAATGTTCTTTCTTAACAGAGCGCACTAAGTTATCCTTACAAGCAATTCATAAGGTGTGAGGAAAGAAAACCAATAGTAATCAAAGAATTGAGATAGAAGTCTTTAAAGCACATATTTCACTTAGAAGACAAGTATTCCTTAGACGGAAAACGTTGTTTCAATGATAAATGTTTTGAACTTGTATATATTGAAACTGTGATTGATATCACGATTTTGAAGATATTGCCCGCAGACTCCAAGACTTTTATATAAACAATATAAGTTTTGATTTTTCATTTAAATTTTATTATTTGTTTATCTCTATCTTTTTTGTCTATGAAACTTCTAAAATTTAAGAGATATAAAATGAGAAAATGAAATCTTAATTAAAATTTAAAAAAGGAGATTTATTATTATTTTTATGCCATATATATAAATTTTGAGAATAATCTCTCATATATAAAAATTGGGATTAAATCTGAAATTAAAGAGAGGGGAAAAAATAAAAAACCTTCCAGATACGTTATATTTTCACAAACCCTAACTCCACATAATTGAGGACCTTTGGCGATGTTACGTTCACGTCAACAACACCACTCATGGCATTTTTTTATCATTAAATTTGGTGACTTGTGTTGCAGAAAAAGAAAAATTATAATATTATATATATTGAAAGTGAGATATGAAATTGAGTTCCAAATATAAATTAAAAATTATTAATTGAATATATGATAATAGGATAAATTTGTAAAATTTAATTTAATAAATATAAAAGATTTGTAACCCAATTTTAAATCTCAACTTCTAGTACATATTACATTTTTGAAAGAAAAAAAATGTTGACTCAGAAAGGATCTTGCGAGGAGTGATGCTATTCAAGTAATTAAATTTTGCATTGTTTTTTCTAAGCCTAATGCATCAATTTTTTTTCAAATTAAAGTGAAATCCATACTATAAATATTTGTGGGGACTTTATAATTAGCATCTATCTATTTTTCGCTCATAAACTTAACATGATATTCATATGATTATCATACAACTATTAAAAATCTCTATTTTCTTTGAAAATAAATTAAGAATAATATTCATTCATTTCAATTTCAGTATCAATTCAATTACGAAATTGTATCTTAAAACATTGGACCGCGCGCGAAAAATTGAGGGAGAGAGAGAGAGAGAGATCATTTATTTCTAAATCCAAAAACATCATGAAGATGAAATATCAATTGTGCACTGCCTTGGTGAGTTAGTTTTCTTATAATTTTCAATAGATACCATATAATGAATTTTCATTTTTTGCCCTTTCTGAAAAATTAGGCTTGGTTTTTTCACTTTGGCCGGAGGTTTTTCGTGGTTACAAAATAGTTAGGTATACATGTTTTGTTAGTTTTATAAACGAATGAACGGATGCAAATAAATGAAAATATAAGGAGCTCTTAAGGGGGAAAAAAAAAAGAAAGTTATACCAATAATTTTATTATTAGTATAGCTTTAAATGTTGTTGTTGATACAAGAATTTTTAAATGATATGTTATTAGTATAGGTGTCATCAATATAGAGTGGTGGTTGTTAACACCTATATTAATGATAATTGATGTTGTCACAATAGGATAAGTTATACCAACAACTTATGTTATCAATATATTGCTTGACATGGGTCTTTTGATACAAGCCTATACCAATGACACATAATTGGTATTGGTTTTAATTTTATACAGATGGCATTATCATTGGTATATATCACATCTTTTTTGTATTTATTAAAAAAATCTTATATAAATGGCAATATTGTTGATATAGCCTTATTTTTATTTTAATATTTTTAAAAAATTATTTAATTTTATATATAATTGTTAGTAATTATTTTAAATACTAACTATTGTCCAATAAATTTATAACTCCTAGAATTTTTTCTTAAATAATAATAAATTTAAAATTTTATTTCATTAATTATAATAATGAATCAAATAAATAGAAAACATATAAAGTAAAACCTCCAATGATATACAATAATAAATCATTGAACATCAATAGATGACCATGTAAAGTACCTAGTAAAAAATGTATATATAATCTAAAAAGTTGCTAAACTAGATAATGAGCAATGAGATCATCATCACCAGCATCGTCTCTATCGTTACCTACGAGGGGAGGAGATATGGTTTAAGGTTAAGGCTAAGGCTAGTGCTAATGCATTGCTAGAGCAAAATGGCTGGTGCAGCTAGTATAGGATGTAGTTGAGGTGAAGATAAATTGATCTTATGTTAGGAGCGAAGAACCCAATATACTATGTTTATCTAGCTCTGGGTTTCCTCCTGCATTTATTGCTAATAAAGAATATGCTCTTATTGTACTTGCATGACTTTTTGACTCAAGGCAACATAGCTTTACATCTTAACAACCAATCCTGCATCCTACTCCTGCTTGAGAGAAAATCTTGCAATCAAACTAAAGGTGCCAAGGGTGGTATATGATGTCCCAGTTGGCACACAACCAATCACCTTCCTATACCCTCAATGAGTGCTAAGCACCTCATTAGCAATGGAAGGCTCATCAACTAGTGCTCAAGTCATTAAGGAGCTAGTGGACGATGCATTGAATTGTGTAACTCATTATAGCTAATTGCATTATCCTTGCCTAGATTAAAATAACATAAATTAGATAGAATGAGTTAAAAAATTTTCATAAGATTTCTAATTTTAGAAAATAAGAATAAACTACTTACAAAAGCATATGTGGTACCCTGATGCACCCACTACCCCATCTAATACATATGAGAATCCCTAAAATTCTTCATCACTAGCTGTAACTCACCTACATCCTTATTCCTTTGTGCTGGTTTTACCAAAAAAAAAAGGTATATAATATTAGTGCAATGTTTGAAGGTTTTGGGATGTTTTTGGATGTTCACTTAACATATCTTATCTTATTAATGTGGCATAATGGACTTTGATTCATGATGATCATAGTATAACTTTTTAAACCTCTTGTTTTTATTTCTTTTGGACAACTCTTGCAAATTTATGGCAAAATATTTAGAATAACAAGAGTGAAATATAATTGAAAATTTAAAATGATGATCTATTTTTTAACTTTATCTTTACCTTGTATCCTTTATTATTAAATTAAATACATAACCTTTCCTAATGCTCCTCTAGCATATCTTGGGGACCCATTACCTATTATTTTGCACATTAAGATTGTCCTCATTGCCTTGTGCAACAAGAAAAGCTTATTGAGCTTATGGTTCCAATATCGATATTGATCTACTGCAATTTGTATGATATTGGAGATCATAATGCTTAACCTTTTAGTGATATGTCTACAAACTCGAAATGGGACTACATTAGAAGTTATATAACAAACATGCAATTAATATGTCAAATAATTTTAATATCAAATATAAAATAATAAGAAAAATACATTGAGTGATACTTATTTACACCTCCCACAGGATATGTGATCTTTACACCAAGCACCTTATTCTAGTTCTTGTGGAATGGCTCGTAATGCTGCCTTACTAGCATATTTTTGTCTCGAGGGAAATGGCTAGAATTTTGTCCCACCACATGCCATGTACTTGTCTCTTTATTAAAGCAAATTGGCAATGCCTTTGCCTTCTGCTTTTTAATTTTCTCATGGACATTCAACAACTTACCTTTGTTATGATTTTTAGTGGTGATAGCTTTCATATATAATACAATGTTAATACCATGGAATTATAGGAAATAAATGTTAAAATGAATAATATAGTATAATAAATTTTAGCTAACTCGTATTGTGTGGAAAACTGTGTGGAAACATGAGTGGAGCCACATGGTGGCTTTGTTGGGAATTCGGATTATCACATGCAGCGGAATTTTAAATTTTGATCCGAATTCTACCTAGGATCCATGCAAAAAGCATGAGTCAATGATTAGGGTTTTACCTATTGGGCACTCGTGTTTCTACTGATCAAAACTTGAGAGCGGATGAATCAAACGCCGGCCGGAAGGTACAGCGTCTCTACGGTATCCACACGGAGTGAACAACGACCTCTCACCCTCCACGCGTCTGCTAGGATGCGTTTTTCTCTCTAAGAATTAGGATTGGATGTTTCTGAGTGATTTAGGGTTTATATGGAAGCTTAAAACGTTATTTTAAGTGCTGCCCTCAAGTCCCTTTTTATAGAACTTAGGCAAGTCATAATCCTAGTCCTACTAGGATAATGCTTCCAAAATCCTAATCACACTTAACAACTCATCTTATCCTTATTCTAGAGATAATGGGAAGAGATAAGACTTATCTATTAATTATCTAATATTAGATAATGATATTATCTCATAATATAAATATCTTAATATTAGATAATTGCATATAGTTATCAAATATCAAAATAATATTATCTCATAATATTTTTATCTAATATCTGATAAGATAATTACTTGATATTACTTTAATATCAAATAATATCACATAATATATATATATATATATATATATATATATAAACGTGAATTTATTATTCTTAATAATATATATGCACGAAAATAAGTCCAATTAATTGGATATTAATATAATTAAAGTCCAATTAATTATTGTCTTATTCCTACTCCTTTTGTGTGACCCTGTAGGTTCTTACTACGTTGACAATGACTTATTATTGAGCCATAGACAGCGACGGTATCTAGCAATACATCACTGCCACTCAAGTAGTAAGAATGTCTGTGATTCGACATCCACCTAATACATGATCAACGTTTTACATCATAACCCTTTTGTAATAATATCCAAATTGAACTGGAGGCATGGAATGTGTCATCCTCGTCAATGTTCAATTTATATTTCTTGATACTGAGTAGACTTAAAATAAATAATTAATATCACATATTAATTCAACTGAGCATGGCCATGCATTTCTAAGTCTCACTCAATCAAGGGGCCCAAGGATATTTCTCTTTTATACAAGAGTAACAAAATCCCATTTACATCACTCACTTCCCTCTGCATGATTTATGACACACCCAATCAATGCCCTACTTGTCACCTGATTAAAGGTGACATAGGACAATATTAAAGTGAGTAATTTCTCATGTAGGGAACCGTAGTGACTTCAGGTCAAAGGTTTATGTGTAGTTGTGATCATATGAGAATAACTTATGACACGTTTATCCATGCAATATTCTCATAGTGGGTCAGTCCAGTACATTGTTCACTAGCAATGTACTCATGTATTGACTTGATATCACATATCCATGATTCGTAATCATCAGTCACTATACATGCTAGTCTCGATGTATTATTACTATCCTTTTCATAATAATACTTGACTAGGGGCATTTTAGGAATAGCAAAGCTATTCCAAGGATAATTATTATATTAAGTTATAAATTGCGCATAATAATAATAAAAACAAAATATAATAATTAAATTGCCTAAAACATAATACATTGTATATAACTTCAATCATCAATATGATTGGCTCTAGGACATACACCAACAGGCTTTCCTTCACCATATCTTTCATGATTGCAGGCATTAACATCAACCATGGTTATTAAGCAATACACATACTAATCATTATTAAAGATAGATAAATGAAATGGGTATAACAACATGACATAAATAAAACTTTTATGACATGATAACATTTGTACCCTTACAAAATCATGAAGTTAACCATTAAAAAGTATAATACCCTAATCTAAATCACTATTAGCAAAGGTAGCAAGTTCATCATCATCATTAGGCTCTAAAATCCCTCTTCCATGTAATTATTAATCACTTCATTTTATAAAATATCATCATCATTTGTGAATGTCACAACCCAACTTGATTGTGATCAACATGGATCCTGATATGTACTATCTTCCACAAGCCTCAATATTAATTCCACAAATCTATCCTAAGAAAGTTTCCATAAATCTAAGGGAAATTGAAATTTACTTTAAATTTTTATAGAAAAATGGATAAAGTCTGCCATGTTTTTTGATACTTCCCGGAGGCCACGTATCCTAAGATACAACATTTGTATATTTCTAGATAGAACAATAGTCAACATCATACACAATATTACACAATTTAATACATATACACAAGTAGATGATTTAACATATCAAATTTTGAAACAACAAAATTCCATTCTAAATTTCGAATCCTTATCCAATTGTCAAAATCCTTTGTAAGGTAGTCTTGGATCTCTACAGATGTAATAAGCTCAAATTCACTATTTCCAATTTGAAAACATTGAAATAAAATGGAGTTATAAAAACTTAATAAGCACATATCTACCACCATTAATTCTTTATCAAAATATATTAAGTAATTGCATACTATTTAAGTATTTGATAAGAGAGATAAATATAACTCAAACTTCCTAAGTTTTTGAATATGCAAAACCGAACCTCATATGACATATTCACCTGTACATAACTTAAATTCTATACTTCTTATCATAAATCATAATAATTTCAATTATCTAATAGCATACAATCTCATGATTGTATTACACACTACCTATTTTTGGTAAACATTATAATCACAACTAGTTATTTAGGCTTAAACATTAATAAATCATCTTAATCACACCAATTGTAATGTTCAATCACAGATACTTTCCAATATCACATGTCTCGTCATAATAAACATACATGTAGCCTTTTCTTGACTTTTAAGTCAATATTATATTTTTCTCAATTGCTTGTCGAGAATTTTCCATCTAACTCTTAGATCAATTTTATATTCTTTATAACTATTTGCAAGGAACTTACCATCCATCTTTCACATCATAGCTCTATCTTTATTCATAATTTCCAATGTTATTACTATAGCATAATTCACAATTTCCTATGCCATACATGACAGAATTCATAAATAACATACACATGAGAGCTCAACTCTCATATTACAATTATTTATAAAATTTTAATGTAAAATCACTAATTCATCACTGGACTATACCAAGTACATAGTGGTATATGTATAAATATATAACAATGTCATTATGTTCTCCTGTTCGGCCATAATATATAGATATCATTGAACTTAAGCTCAATATATCATTAGTTAGAAATACCACTACTATGTTTCTGCTGCACATTCTGATCTAATAATATTCTCTCAATATGCCACGTAACTAAGTTTATGCATGAGTATAGATATATATATAGAAATATAGAGTTAGTACTATCAATAACATAAATAAAATTCACAACATTTAAATTATATTTTATTTAGATAAAAATTTGATAGTGAGATGTATACTCACATATTTATGCTTATCCCTGTAGGAACTTGGAGTGTTTCATTTTTTCACCTTTCCTTTTTTTTCCTAATTAGAAATTACAAATATAAATTACAAACATAAGGCATCACTTGCAGCACTTCTAAATATCATAGCTTCTAATTTGAACCATAACTTTCTAATATTATAATTTATCAACTTCTTTTTATTCCCTGTGATTAACTTATAAAATCAAAGTATGCCATTTAGTTATCCTAATTTACTAACTTTCCTTCCATATATTACAAATCCATATTCCAATCATAATATGATAGCATTTCATATTACATTTTTTTATTTCCCAATATTAACTGATAATTAAAATTTGTCACTTACTCCTCTTTTAAGAATAACATTGTAAGATCTACCATATTTAAATAAATAGCAGCATGGCATGGCCTTGTAAGCCATTAATGAGCTCATGCACAATGCATGAAAAGTATGAGACAATTCTTTGAAAATAAAATTAATAATTATTAGTGTTATATATATAATGTATAATTCAAGCCTTCATTAATATAAATTGTACTAGTCAAGAAAATATAGCAATAGCCATATAACCAAATTGAAGATAACAATTATAAATATATATATATATATATATATATATATATATATATATATATATATAATATAAATTGCAATTGAACATTTTGAGTTATAAAGAAATCCTTATACATTTACTTTTACCACAATAAGCTAATAAATGGGGTAGGGTTTATAATGCGGATAAAGTTTCACATGTATTCTAAAATAAAGCAACTATCTTTGTAATATGCCTTGAAAGCATAATTTTGAAAAGAGCAATTTTATACTAAAAATTTAAGTGTAGCAAAATCCAAAACTTTGTACAAAAACACAAAATCAAGTTATGTTTACATCCATTTTAAAATGGACTAAGAATTAAGATGGCATTTGATCAAATCTTTAGATAAAGATGTCATTAGAAAATTAGCTAGCAATGATAAGTTGTTGGACACTAACATCAAGAAGCTCCTATGAGCTTCCCTCATATTACAAAATAGCTTTATTTTCATTATTCCTAAAAGACCCCACCTAAGTGTTGGTAGTCAAAGTTAGGATAAGGCAATAGAAAATAAATAAGGAAAAGACTAACTTTGATAGTTGCTCTAATAGCTACAATTCCACCACTAGCCACGAGTTCTTTTTCAGCCAACTCATCTATGTTTTATTGCTCCTCTTATTGGCATTTTATCCCCATTAGGCGATGGCTTTCGCACCATGGGTAGGGCACGACATCATATGTAAGTTAAAACTTGAAAGAATAGATGCACTAGCATGCTAAGGAAAAAAAGAGGAGAGGAACGAAAAGGAGAAAAGAGAGTAAAATCTTGAAAGAAAGGAAGAGCTATTTTGAAATTAGGAAAAGAAGAGTATCGATATAAAAGGAAAGTTAATGTGTGGAGAGAGCACATAGGAAGAGAAAGGGAAAAAAATTAGACATGCTACTTTTTTCTAAAGAGAAAAGATTGAAAAAATGAATAAAAGAAAGCTATAGGTTTTACCCTTATGCTTCTTATACATGTAAGCTCAAATCCTGTCATGCAATCTTGACCTCATGTTTTATTTTCCAACCTTAGGTAAATAAATCTCATTCACCATTTGTTTGTTTAATTTCATCTGATTAAATCTTGTTCATCTATACAAATGTATATATTTGTAATAACCTAATAAAGTCTTAAAATAATTATTTAAATCCTTCAAACTTCCCAAAAATATTTTATTCAATACAACTAATTAATTTCATAATTCTTTATACTCATAAATACTAAAATTATTTCCACCTTGTAAAAAAAATCCTCATAGAAAATATTTAAACAAGTTATGAATCATTAATGGCTATTTAGAAATAAATCTATTTCAAACTTGTAGAATCTTTAAAAATAATTTATCAAATACAAATAAATTATTTCATAAATTTGTACACCTAATTTTAAATTAATAATGGTCATATATAAAAATAAATGTATTTTTATTATTATCATTAGCATCATTTTATCATTTAAAAAAATCTAAAATCAAGTATTAGTCAATCAAATAAAATAAATTCTCACAAACATTAAAACTTATAAAATGTTAATTTGAGATATTACAATGAAGTTGATAACATATTATACAATTGAACCAATATTCCTAGAAGTTGTTAATTTTGATCTTTTAAAGTAACTAGGTCAAGATCTCTAAAGTTAATTGTGAGGGTGAAGTTTGTAAAGTTATTGTCCTACAAATATGACATACCTAGTACACTGACATCATCATTAAGAAGATCCTATATATTATGATACATCACATTATTCATGAATCTCTAGTTAGATCTATTAAAAAGATCATCAATGTAAAAGATTTGTTTTGCTTGAGATGCAAGCATGTATGAATCATTTTTATGCCATTATGCACAAACAAAAATGCCTATTATGTTCTTATTAATGATAATTTTCTTCTTTCTTAGGTTGGTGCTATACCATTTACACTTAAATAGATTTGCCCTATAACTATTTAAATAAGTTAACTCTATAATATCCTCTAATAAACTATAAAATATATTATCTTTAGACTTAGGGACAAAAATGCCACTATTCTATGTCTTATACTTGGCATCCCAAGTAATAATTACAAACCATATTCCTTTCACTACACATGTTAAGCATAACATAATAGTGAAACTTGGACTTAAAGCTAATGACACTAACTCATCTATTGCTTCTCGGGAACTATTCTTGTATAAGTGGTACATTTATGAAATTTATTTTCCATAATAATAAGATTAGAAACAAAAAGGGAAAAATGCAAAAGATTATTATGGACATGAAAATGAGAGGTAATTGCCTTAGAGTAAAACCACAAGGATAACTTAGTTTTTCACAATTGATTAATGTTTTAACCACCACTTGCTTGTAGTTATCTTTGGTCTTCATTATACAAAATAGTTATTTAGTGAAATAGAATTACTTGGTAGAAAGAGCGAACAGTTTGGTAGACTTGCTTTAGACACTTTTCAATTTTAACATAGTTGTTCAAGATGTACCATATGGTAATATCCTAATCTCTCTTGTTCAAGTGAACAATTTTTTTTCTTGATGGATTAACATTGAGATCTGAACACCAACAATCACCTTTTTGGTCAAACATACACTATATCCTAATTTCAATTAAGCTAATTGAATCTAGTTTCTACCCTTTGTAAATACATGTAACAAAATGTTCACACTTCATCTACAATATAGCGTTTTGTGATAGAACCCTCACATCGTCATAGTTTCTAATATGGTTTTTTAACTTCTTGATGTATATCTTATATTGGTACATCTGTCGAAAATAGGCAAGCCTTTTAACAATGTTTCCTTAAGCAAGTGCATTACCAAGTGCACTATTATATTAAAGAATGCTAAGGGATATGTCCTTTCAAGTTCAAATAGAATGATGACAATATCTTCCTTAGCTTGCTCGAGATCTCACTTGTTTAAAGTTCTGGCACAAATTTGATTAAAGTAATTACATAAAATAATAAGTAGGCATGGAAGTTCTTTCAACAATAATATTAGTACTAAAGGTATTAATAATTGTTGCATAATAATATGACAATCCCAAGATTTCAACCCTTTAATTTTGGTATCATTGTTCGTCATATTCTTCCTAAGATTATCAGCAAACCTATTAGGAAACTTGATTTTTTTTTTATGAATTAACAAAATCATTATCGATCATCCCGATTGAATGTATATGTAGCATATGATTTAATTAACCTATCCTCCTTTTTATACAAATATAAGTTTGGTCTTATATTCATGTTAGCTAGATCATATCATAGGTTATTTATAACTTTCAATTTATGCTCAATGCCCAATATTTTACCTAAAATATTGTCACATATATTCTTCTCAACATGCATTACATTAATGTTATACTTGAAATTCTTTATAAGCTAGTAAGGAAGTTTGAAAAATATGCTCTTCTTGCTTTAATTAAGTTCATCTACACCCCTCTCCATTTTACTTTACTAAACTACATGTGTTTTTCAAGAAGTCTCTAACCTAATTTACTTAGTTAATCCAAAACTACTTTGGGGGTTCTTTCCTCTTGATCTTCTCATTGAACTTTTTCTTTTTTCTTCATGTATCTCGAAAGATAATAATAATGACCAATATAAGTTATTTTTCCTCTAACCTCTATTAATGGAGTATTTTCATTGCAAGTTGAGCATTTGTTTCCTTATTCACTTCACCCAGAAAGACTATTTCATATAGGAAAATGATTTATAGTCTATAACAATGTCACTTACATCTTGAGCATTTTATTGGTATTAGCATCCCAAGTTTAATTCCCATCTTTGATAACTATTTTAGCTTTTCTATAAGCTATCTTAAGAAGACATTAATATCCTTTCCCAAAGATTGTGGACTAAGGATCAACAAAATTAACATGAAAAGGACTCCTTCATGTAAAGTTACAGTTATGAGTTGTAAATGGTTATCACCATTAGACATATGCTATAAGACAAACTCATAGCACTAAGAAGATAAAATCCATTTGCACTTAGACCTAATTAAACATTCCTTAGTTCTAAGAAGAAATTAGGATGCATCATGTCAAAATATTGTTAAGCTTTTGCATTGATGGGATGTCGCATAACCTTATCCTTCATTGACCATCTTGTATGATGTCATATTATATCCTTTGTAGTGTGTCTTAATCTATACAATCATTTCAATCGAGTGGTTAATGAAAAATGTTGTAGCACTTTATAAGGCACTTTTTTTCCTTTACTGTTCTTATTAATTCGATGGCTCTCCCCAAAGATTGAATAATTCTCCTCTACATCATGTTCTTTCCAAGAAATTGTATAATCATACTTGTAAACATGAATTAACTTATACCCCAATCCTAATTTATTGAGCTATTTCTTTGTATTGTAATGTGATTTTGATAATTTTTCTCTTTAAAAAATGCTTCCTTTAACAACTTCAAAACAAAATCAAGCAACTTATTAATCCATTTATGTAGTATTTTCAAATCTAGAAGTTTCATAAAAAAATTCATGGTTAAAAAGTTTGTGCAACTGGGATATAGTTTTGTATTGATTTACGTGAGAAGGTCATTAGAACTTTCATGATAGGATGTATCCTCCCTTTTAAAGTATCCTTGTTCCCACCTACATTATTCTTAATTGTTTCATTAATGACATAAAGGCCAATTGTCATGACCTAATTTCTAAGTATCGTCACTAGCATAAAGGTATCCAACCAATACCCAAATAGCTAATTAGACATATTTACAAACCTAATTGACATTTTCAATTACCACACCTATATAATTTATATCATAATTATAAGAAATTACTTTACATAGAAAAAAACTTTATAATGTGCACGTGCGATTGAAAATTTAAAGTACTTGATATATATATATCAAAATGATTTACAGTAATAATTTCAAACATTAGGTATAAATATATCTACTTATAATTAATTTATATATAATGATTTTACTTTACTTCAAACCTTGTACACTTGACTCATTGCTCTTTACTAGTTTTAATAAGTATCTCGTAGGGATAAAAATGTCCTGATGCATATGTCATGTTAGTAGATCAGCTCCATGCTCTTTATTTGTAGATAAAAATACAACATCAAGGAGTGTGAGTATAAAAATACTCAATGAATGACTACTTTCTCTTTTTACTAAGAGTGTTCATTATAGGGGCAACCTCGATTTGATACCCGGCAATGGCACCAAAATTTAATCACGGCTGTCGAACTGGCCAAATTAAAATTATTGATTCCAAATAATTTTTGTAGGAAAATAGTAGGAACCAAGTCAAACCTCTAAAAATCCCTTTTAATAATTCTTGATGGTTATTCACTAATTGAGTTTATGATGTAAATAGAATGAATTCTATCTAATTATGTAATTTATCAAACATAAAATGTGCAAACCTAAAACTAGTATAGAATGCTAAATATACAGAATTGAGACTTCAAAACTAAATGTAAATATGCAAAATAGAATTAAAATTTGGGGGGTTTGAAATTAAAGCAGGAAGATATCAATAGCAAAAGATTAATAATGGAATCAATAAAATAGTAGCAACAAAAATATGAATATCAATGAATTAACACAGTTAATCCATGGAATTTAAGGTCTCTTCAAAGAATTAATCATAGATCACTGTAAATTAGATTTTATAATTAATTATTCAACCTTAAATTATCTGGAATCTTGCAACAATTCATGAACCCTACACTAAATAATTGCCTAGAATCTAATTGATTAAGATTTGCAAAGTTAGACAATCGCCATAACCCCTAAGCTAGATCAAAACCAATTTAAAAATAGAATTTAGCTAAATTAAATGAATTAATTTAGAATCCTAAACCATCCATTCATCCCCTTTTCTCTCATAAAAAATTCTGATTAATCAATCAAAATTTACTACTAATTCATATTTAAAACATAACTTACAGAATTGAACAAGGATTATTTCAAATCAACATCCAATTCAAGCAGATCATACAAATCAGAGGAAATATATAAGGAAAAAGGGAAATTAATTATAGTTACCACCATAAGAATCAAGATCTCATAATTCTAGAGGAGAAGAGCCTCAAATTTTCTTAAATTAACTCAAAGAATTAGCCTTCCATTAGAAAGAAAAATTAAAGAAAAATTAGAAAACTATCAAGCTATCTCCAACCTTTTTCACATTTTGATTCTGCTCTCTATTTATTTATAACCCTAAAAGCATAATTAGGACTGGACCTAAATGACAAACTTGTAGCCTAATATCTTAGGAAGCTACTTACAAAATTTCAACCCAATCATACATGTCTAGCTCAAGTTATAGCTAAAATACTACAAGTAATTCAATCTAGTTCGAGATGAAATAATGAGCCATCAATCCGTCTTCCTTAGCCTTCAAAATGACTTAATTTCTTCAAAAAAGCTTCAGGAATGATTAGATATAGATTTCAAGGAGTAATTAGACTTGGCCTTGCTTTAATTAGACACTTGGAGCTTAAGATATGAATTAATCATTGTAACTGGGTCGGATCTGAGCTTGGATAATAACTTTGCTTTGACTTTAAGCTAATCTTTGACCTTCAAGATGGCAAAAATAGGTTATCTAGTCAACATGAAAATTGTAGATCTTCGTCTTAGCTTTCCAACTGTATATAGATTGTCCAAATCCAACATCCAAAGCTTAAATTATGATTAAAATACTGAAACAGTATAAAAAATTCAATATTAAGCCTGAAATTCAATTAAGTCCAAATTAATACAATTAAGCCCAAATTAATATAAAATTGATCCAATTAAGTATCATCACCTCCCAAGGGACCTAAATATAAGGAAAAATATTAATAGAATATCGTTCACATCAGGGGCATGTATAATTCTAAGTTATGCCATGAATAATTCTATAATAGAATGTTTTTGAAATTATTATTTAGTTATATTTTTAGATTTGTTATTAGAAAATGGATAGTATTAGTATATATGTTTCTCTTTGTAATTTTAGTCTAACCTTATCCTACCTGTCTCTAGCCTTGTCCCTCAAACCTTAACCACTCTTCTCCTTCATTTAGAAAGATGCAACTAGCCCATGACCATCTTCCCCACATTTTAGAAATAAATACAATTTGAATAAGCCATCACTAGCTAATAGTGATTTTCCATTTGCTCTTTCAAAGCATAATCACTAACTTATGAGGGGATGGTCAAATATAAACTAGCCATTAATGTTTTATCTAATTTTGGTCATCAATTATGGCACATAAAAGGGTTCAAGTCTTAATATGAGTCTATCACATTTGTATGATTATCAATTTCAAGTATCAAACTTTCGTAATATTCAAGTGCCTATTTAGGCACCACCATTGGTCATTATGTTTGCTACCACTTTGTAGCATTTAAATAAATTCTAGAATTCATCAAATTCACTTGACATCATCTCACATGTGTTACCAATACAAAGCTAAGCAATAATCATCAATTACATAGCAAAAAAAAAGAGATTTATGTACTGTTCACTCTACCTTTCCAAAATAAGACAATAGGGAGAGTCTTCCAATAAAAAACCCCTTTTTGGAACTTAAATCATCTCTAAAAATGCCCAATTAAATCTATGATGTTCCTAACATATTAATTAGCCAAATTGGGGAGTTGGTTTTCAAAAAATTTTCTAAAATATTTGCCCAAAAATTTCATGGATTTTAAGCTTCTATAACTATTTTAGCATTGAATAGCATTAGGGCTTTAGAAATGGCAAATTTTTTTTGAATAGGCAAATGAACTCCGATTGCTACCCAATTTTATTAAAATTTAGCCAACATATAGAAGGACTTCCATGAATTTTTACAGAATTTTTAAAACACCATTTGGTGCCCTAAAACTTCAAAATATAAAAGAAAATTTTTGAATGTCCAATTTTGGAGTAATCTGACCTGAGCTTATAACAACTCACATTTCATATTTCTAAAAATTTCTAAAAATTATCAAAAGATTCTCCATACATCCTAACATTATAAAGAATAATGAAATGGCAAGAGATAAATTTTTAAGAACTCCTAATACCTTTCTAAAATTGCCTAACTTGTGCTATTCCCTAACATAATATAAAAACTTTTCAACTTTTACAATTTCCAAATAAACTTATTCCAATCCTTCACCAAAATTTACCTAAACTTAATGGGACCTTTCTGTACTTAATTAACAACCTAAAAACATTCTAATATTTCCAAGTCATTTATCAAAAATTAACCAAATAGAATACAACATAACAACATCATTCAAAATATTATCATATCTTGCAATTTCCATAAGAAATCTCTTAAGAAAATGGAAAGATTGCCACTTACCTTAAGTTTTATGGCTTCTAATATGTTAGAGGAACCCTAGGGATAGTTGAACTCTAGTCAAAATAATAAACCAAATTTTAGAGAATTTTTTTAAAGAAGATCTTAAGAAAAGAAGGAAATTACATGGTTGCCTTTTGGAATTTTGTAGGAAACTCTCTTATGGGAATTTTTATGAATTGAAAATGAGCTTGAAAGCTTGCCAATATGGAGATATGGCCACAATTTTTTTTATTTTTTCTAAAGAAGAATGTAAAAAATGGGTGTTTAGGAGTGGTGAAAAAAGTTTTAAGAAAAATGTTAATTGGAAGTCAAAATATGAACAAATCATTTTCAAGTATGTGGAGTTGCTTTACAGATTTTTTTTGGCTGATTATTTGACTAGCATGAGGGCACGTTTTAGATGCTAAAAATTATCATAAAAATAGAGAAAAATGGAGAGAATTCAAGAAAAGTCTAGAAATGAAACTTTTGTTATAAAAATACCCCTCACTTTTCTCACGTTTTCCACCTTTATCCTTGGCTTTCCTCCTAAGTTTTCCTTATTAGGCTGCATGGTTTTGGACATTCAAAAACTCAATTTGGGATTTTAGAAAACACATCAAATCATTCCAAAAGGAATTTAAATGATTTAAATTGAATTATACCAATTTTGGACTTATTTTATTGAATTTCGGCTCACCTAAGTCCTAAAATTTTTATTAGGCTCTACTAAAATTTTTCTAAACTCCTGGAAAATTATCTAATTAAATTTTAATACACACTAATGCCTAAGAATGGTTTCACAAAGTTTTAGGTTAAGCAGAAGTCCAATATACTTTTACAATTCACTCAAATTTTACTCGATTAACTTATTGGGTGATAATTTTAGGGATTTTCATCATAAGTTCTCTATAAAAATTTCCAATTTACTCTAGGGATTCACATGCCTAATTTTGGGCTTTTATTAGATTAAATTAGCCTTTTTTAAAAAAAAATTCAATTATACCTGTGTCCTATTTTTCTTTACATTCTATCTGACTGTTCGATTGGGCCCTTAATTGAATATTTCCTCTCTTGCTATTTTTCTTCTTTTCTATTTTTTATTAAAATTTCACTTTTATTTAAGTTATTAGTGAATTTTTCTTAATTAAACTTAATATAACATAAGGGACTTCCTAAAAGGTCACCCATCCTAAAACTCCTCTTACTAAAGCACATTTAACTGCAAAGTGCTAGTAAATTTTGGCACACTAGTAATAGTATATATAATATACCAATTAGGGATATTACACTAATGAAATGATATATAATGTTAACCATCTCATTTGCATCATTGGAAGGTTCCCTACTCATAGTCTCGATAGTTGATCCATCCTCCTTACGATAATGGACTCAATTTGTATGTGATGGATGAAATTTATTATCTTCTAAGTATTTCCATGGTTATTAATTTATGAAACAATACATTTATACATTTCTTACATGGACATCTCACCAATCCCTTTTGATTGATAAAGTTTCTAACTCTTTTGATGAATGCCAATGCGTTATTCCAATACTTATCAAATAAATGATTTCATAAAATTATCAAGTTTTCATCAATAGATATGTATAACTAGCCAACAACATAAAAATTTGTTATAAACTTTAATCTTATATGCATGTTTATGTACCTTAAATCCATCATATCATTTTAACTCTATAAGTTAAGGTGCTATCACATTCGATATATTTTTTTAGTTGTTGTCTTAACTTATCCACAATACATTTCTTAAACAAAGAAATTTCAAAAACATCTCTCGTAGTTCTTCAAATTTGTAAACTATACACCAATATAGTACACACTTGAAGAATGATAAAGAGCCAAGAAATTTCTACAATGTGAAACAATAAGCAAATAAGTTAGTGACAATAACTACATGATGTATCTCAAACTGTTTACTATATAGGATAATTTAAAGGTTGATTAACCTATAAAAACCATCTGATCCTTGAATAGGTCTAAAGTTGCGGGGCAAGTGCATTTCAATTTTGAAATGTTGTAATTTGACAATTACAATAATTTTGCTTATATAATAATTCCCTTTTTATACTCATTTACATAGAATAAAGTTTGCCACACTATAATAGCTTGTAATAGCCCTTATTCTACTTAAGGCTAATAATAGCATTTCTATACTAATGACTAAATTCTTATACTTGTTGACTCTAATTCAATATCTCATGTAATTTGTTCAATGTTTATTTTCTGCAAATTGCAGTAATCCTTATGTATTTTTATTTTTTATATAATTTATTAATTTAATAAAATTATTTATAGTATTATACCATTATTAATAAATTAAAATATTTATTTAATTAATTTTTTTAGTAATGACATAACATATTTTATTATGATTTTAATTACTAATTTAAATTATTATATATTTTCACATCATAAAAAAAGTTTAAATTTTGCTTAGTGTTTGAAAAAGTTTTCAAATCAATTTCTTTATTGGAAAATGAAGCCATGTCTTTTCATTTTTCTTCCAAAGCTAGCTTTAATTTCAGTATTAAAAAAAATTAAGCTTTCACCACTTTTCATTTTGCTGGCATCCTAATAACATACTTAATATGCAATTGAAAAATGACATGGTAGTTGAAAAATATAATGGGAATTGCTAATGTATGCATCCATATATAAAAATTAGTAACATTCATTCTGTCATTTAATTAATATCATATCCTTTATGCCAGTGAGTCTAATTCAATGTCTTATAGAACTTATAATTTATTCAATGTTTATCTTCCATAAATTGTATCATTCTTTGTCTATTTTTATTTTTATATAGTTTAACAATTTAATAAAATTATTTAAAGTATTACACCATTATCAATAAATTAAAATTTTTATTTATTTAATTTTTTAATAATGATATAATTTATTTTGTTAGGATTTTAAATTATTAATTTAAATTATTAAAAATTTCACATCATCATAAAGTTTAAATTTTGCTTAGTTGAATTATCAAATTTTATGTGCCATCATTATTTGATTACTTTAATTTTCTACATATTCTAACATTTTAATAAAAAAATATTTAAATCACTTATAACATTAAATTATGACAAATCTTTTTCTTCTTTAATATTGACTAATACATATTTATTAATAAAATAAACTTTTTAATTATGATAATTTCTTGAGTAATGGCATAACTTATTTCATTAGGATTTTAAATTATTAACTTAAATATTTATATATTTCACATCATCAAAAAGTTTACATTTTTTAATTTGTTAGTATTTTATTTTTTAATTTTAATAAATTATTCCAATTTTCTCCTTTATTATTTAGTACAACACATTTATCAATAATTTAATTTAATTTAATATTTTCAATTATTTTATTTCCTAAATATTGATATAATTTATTTTATTAGAAATTTAATTTTTTTACTTAAATTATTATATATTTTTATATCATCTTTTATTATATTTGAAATATTAAACATAACAAATTATGTAAAAGTATAGTCTTACCAACTAACATATTAATGCATAAAAATAAATTCATACTCATATAATATATCAATACCATCATCAAGTTAAAGCAATAAATATATCAAACTATATAAAGTAATATTTCATCAAACTACAATAGATGCACCTTATATTGATCACTCTATAAATCATGTATTTAAATAAAATATTATAAGTTTCTTTAGTCAATCTTAATGGAATAGTAAACTGAAGAAAAACAAATATTAATGAAACAATAGCAATAGCTATAAAATCTTATTATTTCACAAAATACAAGTAAAAAAATACAAGAGAATGAACATATAGTAAAAATAACAAAGAAAAATGTAGAAAACTTACTTTGAAGCTTTTTCCTCTCTCTTTGCTCTTAATTTAAACCATGCCTAAATGAGGAAGAAGGCATTGTGTGCCAACTTAAAAGCAAAACCTTATACCAATAAAAAAAAACTTAATTGTTGATATATAATTTTTTAGTTGTTAGTACATACTTAATGAAGGGTGCATGCATCTTTCTATCTACTTAGGGGTTATACCAATGACATTGTTGTTAGTATAACATTTTAGATTTTTAAAATTAAAAAGCTATACCAATAACTTATCACTGATATAGCCTAACCAAAGGGATTCTTACTAAGCCTATGCGAGCATTTTTTGAGTAGGTCATACAAACAACAAAGTCATTAATATAGCTTTTTTATCATTTTAAATTTTTCAAAAAGGATATATTGATGACAAAGTCACTTGTATAACTTTCCCTAAAAAATGCTCACTTACTAATAGCAGTCCAATTCTTAATAGGCTATATAGATGACTTTATAATTCGTATAGCCTTTTTGATAATTCTTTTAAAAAAAAACTATTGTCTTGATGACTGAATTTTGTCCTTGATATAAGTGTCATTGATATAGGGTTTATTGTTGTAATATATTTTTAAATGGTTAAAGAGTCATATTTAAAGTATAGAGGGATTTAGTACATCAATTTTAATGTTTTTCTAGCAAAATTGTTATTCACCAATACATTATGTTTTAAAACCAAATATATATAATAATAAAACACTCTTATGTGAGAATATAACATAGAAATTCCTAGAAAAGCTAATATATAACCCTATGAAAGTAGTTCCACCTAAAAGAACATTTGAAAGCCCTATGCACAAGTGTCAACATGAGAATAAGCATCTTTTTACCAAGATTCTTATCCTTTTTTCACCATGAATTGTGTGTTAAAAAACTAATTATTTTAATAGCCTTTTTTATAGTTGTATTTTTCCTATAACATGCAACATGAACCAATAGACTTCTTTTTCTATCCAAACTAAAGATCTTTGTATCTACATGTATTTATAAATACCATTAAAGTGAATTAATAGACTTACTATCTTAGGCCACTTTCTTTGCAAAGGTTATCATCTATGGCAATAAGATTTGATGTTGTTGATGACATATCTCCTTTAGTTTTGAAAGATAAAGGTTTTTTGTCTGTGAACTATGCCAAGATAAAAGAATAAAAATATTATCAATAGATAATTAAGTTAGCTTTACTACATTGAAATGCATAACATTTTTTTAAGTTGTATTTTTTATTTTGTAGTTTAATTAGCTTACATTTTCATATTTTTTTGTTATGATAGTTATATTCAAGAAACTGTCAAAAAGTCATTGCTAAATAGGTTTAGATCTATTTTTAAAGAAAGGATGGTTTATCTGATTTCATAGTTTAGAGCTAGAAATGAGGTTGGTTGTTTCAAGACCACGTGTTACTCTTACGAGATCAACTTCCAATATTCTACTAATTTAAGGGAAACTATTGATTATAAGATTCATATGCATGGTTTCTCTTTCATTTATTATAAAGAGATCATTTCAAAGATTATTGATCATAAGTTTCTTATATGTTTTGTTATTTATCCTATTTTTTTGTTTGCTATTTCATATTATAATATCCTTATAATTTCTTTGTTGTCGATATCATAAGGAAGATATTTGCTATTAGTAATTTTGAAGATACTTGCAAGGATTCTATTAAAACAAGTTTCATTGGAGTTGAAGGATATCCTAAGTAATTTTTTAATTCTTTCATCAGCTTTTTAAATTTTTTTAACATGTTTGTCATGATGATCTTATTTTTTTTTTATGTTTACTACTAGTAATAATGTTTTTTCATCACTATCATAAAATCATTAATAAATGTTAGTTGGCATTATAAGCGATGTCTATTTTAGCATCATAACATTTTTCAAATTATAAAAAACCATAATATGATGGACATTAATTATGATTGACATCTCAAATGATGTGGTGGCATTTTTTAAAGTTACAAGAAAACTTATGACATCAATTTTAAAATTAACCAATGTCTTAAGAGAGGGTTTTTCATGGCAACATGATAGTGCAAAAACTTATGAAGTCGATTTTCTATGTAACCATTATTCAAAAGGCGTTTAAAGCATCATGCTAGAAAAGGTAAAAATTTCACATGTTAGTTTTAAACTTAACTAACATTTAAAGGTATGAAAATTGCCTACTTACTTTGAATGTGTTATGTATAAGATATTAATTTTTTGTTAATAACTAATGTTCATTATTTATCATAGTGCTTATTATTGGGTTCCACATATACTTAGGTACAATGAGTTTTTTCAAAAAAAAAATGTGAAACTTTCCCAGAATCAATACACAAGGACATAGATCAATAATTTAGTATACAAGAATTAGAATTACCTCTTGGAATGTAGATCATGAATTACAAGTATAATCAAGTGATGGTACTTTTACGGCATTCACATGGAATGAATGATGACTTCTCAATCTTTATGAATTTGCTAGGAAATGTCTCTCTCATGAAGGACTAGAGTTTAGTACTTTTAGATTATTCTAGTGGAAGTTTATATTATTCCATACAAAGTGTTGCTTTCATGCTCTTTTATAGAACTAAAGCACATCACTTTCCTAGTCTCACTAGGAAACTACTTACACTTTCTTAATTGCATTTAGTCATTAATACTTTATCATTATCATGGTAAAAGTGAGGAGAGAGATGGCTTATTCGTTAGTTATATAATATTATCTTAATATTTAATATTAATAACTAAACATTATTATATAATAACATTATCCCATAATATAATTATCTAATATTAAATAGTATAATCATATGGCATCATTTTAATATCAGATAATATCAGATAATATACTATATATTACGTGAATAATATATATATTATTACTTTGATAATATACATATGAACTAAATAACAAGCCTAATTAATAGGATTTTAGTCTAACTAAAATCTAATTAATTACTATCTCATTCTTACTCCTTTTATGTAACCCTGTAGGTTCTTACTACATTGGTAATTACCCATTAATGGATCATAGATAGTTAGCGGTATCTAACAATATATCACTACCACCTAAGTAGTAAGAATGTCTATGATTTGACCTCCACCTAATGTATGAATAATTCTTTACAACAGAGTCCTTTTTATAATGATATCCAAATCGAACTAGAAGCATGAAATATGTTATATTCATCAATATTTAATCCACATTTATTAATATTAAATAGACTATATTAAACAAATGATTAATATCACATATTGATCTATTTGAGCACGATTATATATTTCTTAGTCTCACTTGATTAAGGGACCCAAGGATATCACTCTTTATATATAAAAGGAATAAAATCTCACCTCTATCACTCACTTCCCTCTGCATGATTTATGACACATCCAATGAGTGCCCTACATGACATCCCAATTAAAGGTGACACAAGATGGTATCAAAGTGTGTGACTCCTTATGTAGGGAACCGTAATAACTTCAGGTTAAAAGATTATGTGTATTATGGTTACATAAGAATAACTAATAACACACAATGCATGTAGTATTCTCATAGTGGGTTAGTTAAGTACATCTGTTCACTAACAATATATCCATGTATTGACTTGATATCATATATCCATGACTCACAATCATTAGTCATAATACATGCTAGTCTTAATGTATTATTGCTATCCCTTTCACAATAACACTCAACTAAGGATATTTTAGGAATAGTAAAATTATTTTAGAGATAATTATTATATTAAGTTATAAATTGCATAGATATTAAAATAAAATAAAATATAATAATTAAATTACTTAAAATAAAATATGATATATTGTGCAATATTACAATCATTTTATTATTAGCTTCTAGGATACACACACTAACACTTATAAATTTCTTTCACACTTTTTTTTTATATTTGGGTGGAATTTGAGCATAACTCACTCATTCTTGGAAGTGCCTTAAATTGATGGGAAACACCTTATCTAAGATGGGTGACTAAAAGATATTAGAGTCTTGGATGGAATGCTTCCTATCAATTTGAAGAATTTCTAAATTAAAAGTAAGGATAGATAAGTTATCCTTATATTTTAGTTATTACTTCAAAGTTGATAACAAATGATAATGTTTTCAAAATTTTATTAAGAACTTCCTTTCATTCTTCGCTTCAACATGATTGAAAGACTATTAGGTTTTAATTAAGAGAAATAGAGTTTTCTTTAACATACAAGAATTTGTAATAATGACAAGGATTTCAATATAATTAAGGCATAATTTAGTTACATATTGATTTTTCTATAAAATGTATATTAATGATTTATTGTAATTTTTATGTAGTTTATTTCATGGAAACAAATAAATTTGCAAAATTGTTTGTCCTTTTTCTTGTTTGATGATACTTTCATAATAAATTAATCAATGACAATTGTAGTTTTTACCATAAATTTGTATATTTGGCATTTGGCTAACAAAGTATATGAAATTAGAAAAATAAATAACTATTCTATATTAATTTGTAATGTGATTGCAAAATAAGACATTAGTTATTAACAAAATTGATGCATAAAGGTGTTCCCAAAGCTTTCGTTAAGCAAATGCCAACTTTTAACATGTCAATTTAGCTAGGACTTAAAATGACATCTAACATTATGACATTTATGTTGTTACGAGAATACATGAAAACTTAAGACGTTGATGATTTACAAAACCATTATCTAAAAGGCATTTCAAGCATCTTTTTAGAAAATTTAAAACTTTAACACTTCTATTTTAGACTTGATCAACATTTAAAGGTATAACAACCATTGTTTATTTGTAGAAAGAGCAAACTTAAGACATTAGTTTTTTTTTGTTAATAATTAACATCTAAGTTTTTGAATACTACTTATAAATTTCATTATCACTTCCTATTTCAAACATTTTAGTGATATCATAGCCTCTATTATCTAACTCTAACATTTGTTTAGAGTAGGAAGACACCTTCCCCATTATTTCACCAAACACCTTTAGAGACATTAGAGAATCTGGTTGAAGAATTGGTTACTTTGATTTATTTTGCTTTCCCAAAATATTTTAGGTAAAATGGTGAGGGAGTTATCATTCTCTATCATAAACTTTAGCATTTCTAATAGAGATAAATATATTGCTTAGATTCATGATTTACCAATATGTGAAAATTTTATCTTTCATGATGGCTATGAGGATAGTAACAAAGGTGGAACAATGCACTACTTTGTTTTGCAATATTACTATATTGGATTATTTATTGTATTTGTTAATGTAACTATATATGGAAATTAATCAAATTGTAGGATATATTTTCCTAATTAGATATCTTCTTTGTCATACTTTTGTAAATTCATGCTTAATTTGTTGTTATTTTTATTTGTATAATAAAAATGGTAATATGAACTTGTTTTAACTTGCAAAAAGAAATGATGTTAGGTTATTATAAATAACCAATGTCATAATTGTCATGTAAAGTAATATGAACTTGTATAAAAAAATTATCAATTAAAAATGGGATCAAATTTTACAAATTGGAAAAAAAGGTATTGAATATTGCCAAATTTGACATGAAAATGTAAAATTTTTGGTGTCTTTTTTAATAGTCAGAGTAATTTTTCATTACTATAAAATCATTTACGAAGATTTCTCCAATAAAGAGATTCAATTATCTACAAATAGCTAACATTTGAAAGCATTATCATGACATTTTCTAATATACAATTAATATTAAATTGTATTTATTAGAATGACTTTGTGTTTATATAGATAACAAATATGATAATAAAATTGATATCTAATAACCAATGAGATTTACCTAATCTCACTTTATATGTTAGCATTTCTTAATAACTAATGGGAAAACTAAAATGATGTCATTATAAAAAATTCCAAAACTTAGGTGGGAGAATGGAATTCAAGACTAAAATGTTAGGCATGACATATAGAATCATGATTCCTCTAAAATGAAGCCTTGTCTTTTGAAGTACTAAATCTCTAATAGAATTACGAAGCATAAGTTGTTCTTTTACTCTACTATACAAACAAAGTTCAATTACTAAATATCTTAAGATCTTCGTTTTATATGTGTTTTCATATTTCAATTTAGATGTGTGACATTGTTTGTTTGTTCTCTAACTTAATATATTCTACTTAAAATGATTAGGATTGAGGTTATGATGCCATTTTAAAATATTTTTAATTTTCTATTAGCTCATGAATATGCATTATAACCTTAGGTATAAAATAGATTGCATATAAAAGATTGCCTTTATAAATTTATGGAATTGTTTTGCTTTTAGCTATATGCTTAGGAAATGTTCAGGTTTAGATTATTTGGATTGGATTTTTATGAACATAGATATATGAATGTGTTTAAGTTTTGGGAATATAGTAGGAAACATGCACAATTGTGATGATATATATATTTTTTTAATGTTATAGCGTATATAATTCTCACCAAATCAGCTATTCATGGATTAAAGATAGATGTGTGCTAATTGACACAATGTTAAATATCAAAATGCAGTTTACAAATTCATCAAATTTGCAGTTGCTTAATGGCTATTGAATCTAATTAAAATTTTAAATTACTAGTTGATAAAAATTTTTTAATATAAAGTAATAAGACATCCTTCCACAATTAATTACTTACTATGATTACAAAATTAGAAAAAAAATAATTAACATAGATGCAAGAATGTAAATAAAACTAAATTTGAGGGGGATTTGAGTCAAATTAAACAAAATGCACTATTAGAAACAAAATGAAGAAGTAGCATAAAAAATCAATATAGAAACACAATTAATCCAAGGAATTAAGAACTCTTTGGTGGATTAATCACAAATCATAACATATTTAACAATTATAATTAATTTTTTGGCCTATAAGCATTTAAAGCCCTTACAATAATTTACAATTTCTATCCTAGATAACCATATATGATTTGATTAAATTAGATTAGTAAAATTAAGCAACTGCTATAATCTATATAGCCAAATCTAAATTAATTTAAAAATAGAATTCAATTGAATAAATGGATTAAACTTAAAACCTTTAATTTAATCATTCAACCCTTTATTCTCATAAGAAGAATAATAATTAACTAATGATATGAGTTATAACACACCAAAGTTAAATATTACTAGTTTAATAAAAAAATTTGTAGTAAAAGATAACAAACCATATCGAACTCTAATGATCTACTTCATATATCTTTCTTAATGATTTACTAATAAATAGAATGCAAATAAACTTGCAAATAAAATGCAAATGGAGTGTAGAAACAAAATAAAATAGAATGCAAATATAAATGAAAAAAGATAGGATGTAGGAATGCAAATAAGGTGTAATATGTTAAAAAATAAAACATGATAGAATGAATGCAAATATATCGAAATTAGGGTGTTTGATCTAAAATTAAATAGAATTACTAGAAACAAAATGTAGAAATAAAATATAAAGATAGGAAATCAATATAGTAAAATAATTAATCCAATGATTTGAAAACTCTTGTGTGCATCGATCATAAATCAAATATATTTGATAATTTTAATTCATTTTTTAACTTTGAATTATTCAAAACCTCTGCAATAGTTTATGAATCCTATGTTAGATAACTATCTAGAATTTAATTAAATAAAATTAGAAAAATTAAGTAATCACTATAATCCATAAAGGTAGATAAAAAATAATTTGAAAATAAAATTCAATTAAATTGAAGGGTTAAATTAGAAACCTCTAATTTAATCTTTCAACCCTTTATCCCACATGAAAAATAGTAATTAACTAACCAGAATTCAACATAAAAATAGATAAACATAAAAAATCATAAGGTTAAACATAAATTATATCAAGTTAACATTTAACTTAAGCTTTTCAAGCAATTGGCATAAAAAGTGAGGGAAAGAGGAAAATCAATTAAAGAAATTAACATTGCAACTTAACATCTCATAATCCAAAGAGAGATAAAACTTAAATTCCGTGAATTAACAAAAAATTTAACCTTTCAAGGTTGAAGGTAAAGAGACTTGGAGAAAGAAAAAGTTGCTATCTAGAATTCTATGCAAGTGTTCTTGACTTTAAAGGCATAAAATACCTATATCTGATTTCTTAACCTTTAAAAATTAATGAACTTAAATCATATGCTTCCTAGGGTTACAAAGAATAGGGCTTTATTAATTTTAGAAGCCTAAAACCTAATTTACAAGACAATGAACTATAGGAGTTATTGTAGCAAAATCTTGTAAGTTTAACTTCTACCTAATGTAAGACCATAAAAACTACATAATTTTGTTAAACTTAAGAGATGAAAGTTGTAAGGCTGGGTCTTAGGAAGCTTTGGGGACTAGTTCTACCTTAGTTGGTCCTCTAGAGCTCTATATATAGCCTAAAAACCAAAATTAGCTTAGTTTGAATAAAAATAGGGTTTCAAATTCATGGTTAAATTAAACCTTCCAAATGCCGAACTGGGTTATGACAAGAAATGAAAGTTGTAAAACTCATTTTAAGCTTTCCAAGATATAAAGATCATCCAATCTAATTTACAAAACTCAAGATATAGCCTAAAAATTGAAATAGTATAAAAATTCAATATTAACCAAATAATTTAAAATCATTGTAAAGCTAATCCTAAATTACATGCAAGATTAATTCTATAAAATTAAGCATATATAACACACTAAGAAGTATAAAATAAGGAGAAATAATATAGATAAAATCTTACACATCAACTAACCGACATTTACTATAATCACATAAATGAATGCAAATTATACCAAATCAAAATCCAATTCATACAATTCTAGAAAATCAGATAAAAGCATTAGAGAAAGAGGAAAATTAATTAGGAAAAGTCAAATTACAACTTAGGATCTTATAATCTAAAAAAAGATAAGTCTTAAATTCCTTGAATTAATTAAAAAACTACCCTTTCATAATTAAAAAAGAAGAAGAAATTTAGAGAAAAGAAGAAATCTATCTAGAATTATATAAAATTGTATTCTTTCCTTTGGATATATAAACCTTATATGTAATTTTTCCTCTGGTACTAAACCTAATAGGCCAAGATAAATAGGGCGATAAAGAATAAGGCTTTGTTAATTTTAGAAGCCTAAAATCTAATTTACAAAATAATACAATACAAGAGTTAGTATAGTAAAATCTCATTAGCTTGATTTTTAACCATTGTAAAACCTTCAAAACTACATGGTTTCACTAAACCATAAATATGAAAATTGTTAGCTTAGATCTTATGAAACTTTAAGCATTAGTGTCACCTTGATTGGACTTCTAAATCTTCAAATATAACTTAAAAATTGAGAGTAGTTCAGCTTAGATAGAAATATAACATTAATTTCATATCTAATTTTGACCTTCTAAACTTCTAAACTGGGCTTTGACCACTGTCAAGCTTCTTTTGAACTTTTAACAATATAAAAATCACTTACATCTAATATCTAAAACTTAACTTATGGAAAAAAATCTAAAATATTGTAAAAATCTAGTGTTAACTAAACAATTTCAAAACATTGAAAAACTGACACCCAATCACATAACAATACCAATTCCATAAAATTAAGTATATTTAATATACTAGGAGGTATAAGATAGGAGGAAATAATATAAATAAAATCTTATACATCATTGCTTAGATGGAAGAATTGGTGTTGGCATCATAAAATGCCCTTGTTCTAAATGTTATTATGTCAAGAGGGTGAGGATTGCATAACTACAGGATCATCTATTTATCCATTACATTGACATCAAGTATATGTGATGAATATGGCACTGTGAAACTAAATTAGGTCGCATATTTATTGTTTATAAAGATGAAGGTTTCAAAACTTGCTTAAAGAATATAATTCATGATATAATAGATATTTTTACTAAGAATTTGTAAGTTCTTAGTAGTTTGTTAAGTAATACAAAAAAGCCATTATATTTGGGTTACACCAAATTCATGTGTTTATTAATTGTATTGATATTGTTCAACTTGAAAAAAGGAGATAGGGTAGAATGATAAAAGTTTTAAGGCATTATTGCAATTATTAAATGACATGCTTCGTAAAGGTAATGTACTATCAACTCATGCTTATGAAATAAAGAAGATTATGTGCTTGATAGGTATGGAGTATAAGAAGATTCAAGCTTATCTTAATGATTGCATATTATATCAAAAAGAGTATAAAATATTACATAGGTGTTTAAAATTTAGGGCACCCCATTACACAGTGAAGAAGTATATTAACAACATTAAAAAAAAAAAGGTTCTGGCTAAGGTGTTGTGATGTTTTCCCATAATACCAAGTTTTAAATGCATGCTTGTTAGTGTAAGCTAATGGAAGAATACAGGTTGTTCTTTCTATAATACTAAGGTTTAAATGTATGTTTATTGATACAAGATATGTTAAGAACTTAGTATGGCATATGTAATAAACGATTTTTTATGGCAAGTTTTGTATTCCCTTGGATTGTTTTCAATGGAGAATAATTTATTTATTGCTCTTTAAGGTTGGTAGAAAAGTAAAAAATATCAAACTTGCATTCTGTACTAATAAAATGAACACTCGTAGTACCATAAGCAACAAATATACCATATGATTTATGATATTGGTAATTTACAATTTCCCTTTATTATACATAAAATGAAAGAAAGTAATATTAAAATTATTAATATTGGAGCCTAAGTAACTAGAAAACGATATAAATATCTTCTTAACTTTGCTTATCAAAGATTTAATACTTATGTAGGATGAAGTGTGTTGATGTTTGAAACATACTATTAAAAGTCTTTCAAGTTGAATGTTATGGTCTTTTGCATAATTAATGACTTCCTAAGTTATTAAAACTTGTTAGAATATAGTATTAAAGGGCATTAAACATGCCTTATTTATGAAAATGGCACATACTCTTATCGACTTAAGCATTAGAAGAAAATAATGTATCTCGATCATAAATGATATCTCCCTAACTGTTATAATTATTATAGGTTAAGAAAAGGTTTCAATGGTTTATCAAAAGAAATAATGGCTCCAAGGCTTTTCAATGGGAATGAGATTTATGAAAGATTAAAAAATATTGAGGTCACTTTTGAAAAACTAAATACAATTGCAAAGAGTGTATTCCATGGAAAAAGAAGTCTATATTCTTTGATCTTCCATATTGGAAGGAATTTTTGTTAGGCATAACATTGATGTCAAGCATATAGAGAAAAATATATATAATAGTTTAGTTAGAATGCTCTTGAACATGCTAGAAAAGACAAAAGATAAAGTTAAAGCTAAACTAGACTTACAAGAGATAGCCATATGGAAGGAATTAGTACAGGAAAGAAGTGGTCAACACATATATTTGCCTTCAACTTGTTATACATTGTTTAAAAAAGAGAAATAAAGTTTCTACAATTTTATGCATGATTAAAGTTTCCCAAGGATATTCTTCCAACATTAGAAGTCTCATTTCTATGAAAAATCCAAAATTAGTCGATTTAAAGCCTCATTATTATCTTGTTTTGATATAGCAACTTCTATTGGTCCCCATTCAAGAAATGTTGCCTTAACATATGAGACTAGCTATTACAAGATTTTATTTCTTCTTTAATGTAATATGTGCCAAGGTTGTTGACCTAGAGAATTTGGATAAGTTACAAAAGGATATTGCTATTAAATTGTGTTAAGTTGAGATATATTTTACACTTTCATTATTTAACATCATAGTGCATTTGGTGAGGGAGATAAGAATTTTTGGATTAATTTAGTTCAAGTGGATGTAATTATTTAAGTGATACATAAAGATCCTATGAACATATGTGGGTAACTAGAATAAACTTGATGGGTGTATTATTAAAGAGTACATTGCTAAATAGGTTATGGAATTTTACACTAAATATTTATCAAATTCAAACACTATTAGGTTGTCCAAGTCTTGTCATAAGAGAAAAATTCTAGGGAATAGTACATTAAAAACACCTCTACGTCTTATAAAGTAGTAAAGAGCTTATGAACATGTATATATCTTGTGAATTCATAAAAGAGCATAAATTGTAAAATGTTGGCATAAGAAAACCTTTACATTTTACAAAATAATGAAGAGGTTAATGCTTATATGGATGAGCATATTACTTTCATAAAAAGTTCTATCATGGTAGGAATGAGTAGTGGATATAAGCTAAACATAATCACTCAGTATTATAAAGTAGCTGATTATTGTCAGGTGTTTAAAAAATTACATGTTAAAAATCAATCGATGTTTAACATTAGTTTTGAAACTATATTTAAATATAACAATTATGCTAGTTTTTATATCAAAAACAACTAACATCATTTAATTTCCTATTATTGTGGTAAATATCATTAAATGTCATCTATTTTCAAATAATATACATTTAATTTCAATAATACTATGTCAGTTTATTTTCATAACCACCTTGGTATGTCCTGACCCCTTACCCACCAATATAAACCTTAGCCCCTTAACTTCATTCTTTAATTCTATACTTCCATGTCCTAAATCCTAACCCTATCCTATTATTCCTTACTCACTTATCCTCCTCATCTTTTTTTTATTCTTAATTAGAAATAAAACCTATGACTTTAGAAAATCTTAATTGAAATAATTTTAAAGAATAAATTTTTATACTAAAAAATTTAAAATGGAAAAAGGTTATATATAATACCCTAACTAGAGATGGGTGCTTTATTAAATCTGTTTTAATATTTATTACTTAATATCTCAAGTGTGCACTCTCTGGAATAGACTTTTGAATACAATACCTTCAAATGTAATGAATATTCATGAAAAATTAGTGTATGATATTACACATTTTTGCATGAATAAATAGTAGATAATACACAGAATGTCAAAGAAGATAAATGAGATTAAATTTATTAATTATATAGACTTGTAATAGTTGAATCAAAATGATAGCTTGGGAAAAAAAATCATTAATTATGAAAAAGGAAACTAAATTATAAAAAGCAACATAAAAATTTAGCAAATCTTTACTTTTATATTTGCATTTTTTTGAGAATGCATATCCTCACATATTTGATACTAGGCAAACAAATCTTTAATCTTAAAAAAGTACTTAGTAAGCAAAAATATCAAAACAATGAAAAGAATTTTAAGGATTGAAAGGAGTTTTAAGGTTAGAAGTCTTCAAGATGAAATTTGTAAATGATATCATGCTTTAACCTTTTCATTTTTAACATGTTCAATGTTTTAACCTTTTCATTTTTTATTTGTGCTTGGAGTTAAAGTTTCCAGGTAGGATAGTACAAAAAATTAATGTCTAAGTTTATATTATATGTCAATTAAATAAAAATATTGTCATCTTAGTTATGACATTATCCTATTAAGTAATGTTTAATGTCGATTAGTAAATAGGAATTAACATCATAATATTAAAAAATATATTTCCTTTACTTTTGTAACTTTTTCTGTAACCATTCTAAAGCAATCATAAAATCTTTCCAAAATCATTCTAGAATGGCTAAATGCACATCATATATATTAGACTAAAAGCATATAACAATTTACATATAGATTATATATATATATGTAATTGGAATCTAAAATACAATTTATATATATCATACACACACACACACACACACACACACACAGAGGCAACAATTTTATAAATTAAGTTCAAATCTTGTAAAAACACTAATATTTTTTTTTATAAACTAATCTATTTTATTTTTAATTGAATTTATTTTAATTGAAATTGATAACATTAAAATTCTTTTTTGTATTATGACATTTTTCTTATACAATTAAATAGACATAAACTATAGCAAATGAAATGTAAATGAAACATATGAGAAAGGAGATAATATATTACAAAAATCAACTATACCATTTTATTTGTTCCAATATTAGTTTATGAACACATATAACTAAAAAGCTATTATTTACAATGAGCAACAGACTTTTCATTTACAATAAACATATAAGGCATCCCTGCATAAATTAAAAGGAAAAATGGTTATTCTTTACTCGTAATTCCTTCATATTGCTTAATGACCTTTATAGTACCAAATTTTATTAATGTTATGTTTATTGACCTTAAGAAACTTAATTGTTTCATTTACTATAAGCCTTTGATTGTCCTTATTTTCAATACGATATTGGACATGTTACTTGCTCTAAACCTGGTAAAAAAATGTCTTATTTCTACCATAATAATTGGTAATATTTAATGTAAAGCTATTGAGAAAGTTATAGAATCTCCCAAAGTTTCATGCATAAATGTAGAATATAATTGTGCAAAAGTTGTAAGTTACAATAAGATTATGGTCAAAACTTATTATATAATGCTCCTATTATCTTAGCCTATTATGTCAAAATATCTATTGATATTTTTTAATAAATAAGAAGCTACCTAAAACCTTAGATAATGAAGATGGTAGCTAATGTCCTACCCTCTTATCAAAGCATGGCCATTATATCCTACAAAATATCTCTCTTCGAATTCTTTCTCATTTCAACCATGAGCTTTACAATATCTCTACTAGATAGTCTTTTGTTATGAGTACATTTTAAAGCTACCTTGAACTAGCCCCACTAATCCTTTAACGCCCTTCAGACATTAAGGATACTTTTGAATTCATAAGACAATAGTCAAGAAGTCTATCCTCACTTTTAGTTGAAACTCTTCCTAAGTGGCTTACTACATAAGCTCATCTTGGCATAGTGTAACCAAACATAATTAGTCATATGTTGGTAACTAAACAACACACTCCATATTTGACAAATAAAATAATAATATTACTTACTATTCATTGGGTAATATGCCAACTTTTCTCTATCATGAATTCAACTTTCTTGTTGATTATTCCACTTAACCAAAACTCATGTCATTATAAAGGAGTGACATAGGTAGATGTTTGATTACCAAACTGTAATGACCCTAAATTAGTACAATAATAAAAAAATATAATGATAATAATTAAAATAATCATAATTAAAAAATAAATTTTTATTGAGATTGTAATGAGTGCAAATTTACTTAGAAACCTAAGAATAGATTTTTGAAAATTTCACTTAGAAATTTATTGAATTTCTGTACTCGGTAAAGCGAAAAAGCGAGAAAATGAGTTGAAATTATAATAAAAAATTAATGGATGATCAAAAATAATTTTCAAAGCTCAAAAATAGTTATGGGAAGTAAAAATAAAATTTTTAAGATATTTAGAAGCCTAAGGGTAAAAATGTAAAGAAATTAAGTAATTTGAGGCCAAATTATAATAAACCCTTTTATCTTTTTGACCTTTTTATTTTTTTTTTTTGTATAGGTTGGGTTGGCTCATGTTCTTTTCAGACTCAAATGTGAAAAATTAAGGCCCAAATTCGTGATCCAACACCAGCCGAAACTTCCAAGGGAAGCCAAGGACCAAAATGAAACAAAATGGCAAAATTTAGGGCAAAAGTGTAATATTTGAAAACTTTTAATTTATGTCTCATTTTTATTGGCTAAAACATGATTTTCTGGCCTGAAACTCAGCTACTTGGACGTCCTATGCAGCTCACCAAGTGTCCCCAAAATCCTCTCAAAATCCAAGGCAAATTTAATGTTGAAATTGATGAAAATTGTAGAAATTTTTAGAAATTTCTTTAAGCAACTTTATATAAAACAAAAGAGACTTAGCAGCAGCAAAATTGCTGCTCCTCTCCAGCAAAAAACGTGACCATATAGGAGAAGAAACAAGGAAAGTAGACAAAGTAGATTCAAGGGAAATCGGCAAGTTAAATAGGTAGATTTCAATACCCCTAAACTCTTGTGAAATTCTTCTGCCTCTTGACTCTAAAATCTGGTTTTTTATTTTCTTGAATTCATCTCCCTCTCCCTTAGAATTCAGATTTGAAAGGAGGAAGAAAGAATTAAGGATTTAAGGTGAGTAATAACTTGTTATACATTTTATGAATTTCTAATGCTGAATGGTCATGATGAAAATGATTTCTTGGACATGATTTATGTTAGTTGCTGTGATAATTAGTTCAACTTGATTTGAACATGTGATGATGTTGTTGGAAGTGAGTATTTGGATTATGAATAATGAGAATGGAAGTGGTTTTGGCTGTTGCAAAGAAATTGTTAATATTATGTTGGAAATGGCATCAAGAAGGGTGAAAAATGCTGTTGAAACTCTGGTTGGTGAATAGTCACGTGAAACCTAGGTGATTTATCATCAAAAAATTTTATTTTCAATATCTTAGGGTCTCTTATGATGTGATGTTGAATTCTGGAAATTTTTAGGATTTTTAGAAACTTTTAGGTATTTTATAAGAATTTCCTAAATCAGGTCATCAGTGCTGTCCAGAAACCGGGCACTTTCACGTTGGCTTCTGTTTTCGAATTTCTTGGGGCCCAAAATGATCATTAAAAATCGTGGAAAAATTTATGGAAACCAATTAAGGTGTTATTAATATTGTGTAAAATTTTCAGAGCAATCGGAGATGAATTGGTCACCCAATAAAATGGTGAAAAGGAGCTGTTCATGACAAAACCCGAACATGCCCAGTCTTGTTCACGAAATTTTTAGGAGTATCAAATGGTTGAGAAAAATTCTGGAAAAATTTGTATGAATCACTATGATTGTAATGTAGTATGGGTTAAAATTTTAGAAATAGTAAATTTTATTTAGTTCTTCAAATAATTCCTGTCCTTATGCTGCCTAGATAGGGTCTACATACAAAATATTTTGTGTGACATGAATTGTTTAATTGGTGTGTATGACATATAAATTACTTAATTTGTATACATGAATACCCTTTAGGGTTTGATATGAGAATGAGCATAGGAGGATAAATGAAGCATAAAACATTTATGGCATAGTTGGTATTTTGACACATTCCTCGAGGAAAATTGCGGTTGATGCATGTGGCGTCCCACAATTGTTTATTCTACTTACAAAATGTGGGAGGGAGAAAACATCCTTCGCATAGAAGGAGAGGAGTGGTAAGTAGTGAAGGGAAAAAGTTGGTGGCCTCGGGCCTAGAGTGGCGGGGGATAAGGTTGGACCGAAAATATAAAGTGACATTACATACCAACTAATGCCATTCCTCAAACAATGTAATATCTAAATTTGGACTTTTAATTAGAAAAATAACCTTAAATGGGAAAATCGAAAAAGGGCAGTAACAAGTTATTACTCACTGAGTATTTTTATACTCATTATGTATTTTCTTTAAACTGTCTTTTCAGATAAAGACCATGGATCCATGGACGCACAATAATACTTACAGAGGATATGCCACAACACCCCTTGGAACGTATAGAATAAAGTTGCATATAGAGATCCGGGTCACTTCTAATGAAATAAATATTTTGTATCATATGGACTATTAGCCCATGGACAGGGAGCCAAATGTCCTTGAGATTTTCTTCCCACTAGTTCTGGTCACCCCGGATGATGATTCTGGGAGCAATGTGACACCGTTAGGGCCCATAACACCTAGTTCCAGTTCTCCTTCAAAATCTGATTCGAAGGAGAAAGGCCCTAATCGGGTTAGTGAGTCAGATGACTAAGTTTAAAGTATTTAAAGTTATAACGGACATATCTTTGTAAATATTTTTGTGTTGTTATATGTATATTATTTTGGTATTTTAACTCTTTATTACCTACTTTCTTTCAGCATGCCATAATATTATTTTTATAAATATATGCGATATTATATTATCTTTGGAGGCTAGTAAGGATATCTTATCAGTGTGGAATGCTGATTGGATATCTTTACACCGGTCATGACTAAAGCACATCGGGTCGTGACACAAACTAATCAACAAGCTCCCTAGCTATTTTTTCCTTAATGAGCTCCTTTTCAAGATTTTTATACTTCCCCCGAGACAACTTATGCTTGTAAATATTTTTAGTTTGATTTGCCTTATCTTTTGCCCTTAAAACCTATTAATAAAAAAATTAATGAGAAAATATTCTTCACTATCAATAGTGGAAAAAAGCAACAATACTAAGATGGGTATATTTACCTAGAACTCCATTAAATGGCATATACAAACTTCTTCTATGTTTCATTGTTGATTCAATAATATTTTTAAAGGGAGCTCTCACCTTCATCCTATAAGGCTGATGTACTCCTTCACGAACTTATATTCAAAATCCTTTCACCTATTGCCTATCACAATTAGGATATGGTCTTTGTAATCCTTATGCATACTAGAGCCAACCTATAAGGCAACCCATAAATGAATTATAAACATGATTAGTAATCTAGAAAGATTGTTATACACATGGAAAAATTGAAATAGAGATGAGTGTTAAGGTTTCTTAACAATCTATCATCCTAAATGGCTTCCTTGATATCTTATTGCACTTGGTGCCACTTTCTAGTAGTAACAGGAACCTTGGTGCATATGAAGCAATTGATATAGCTATTGAATTTAGTTCCACTAGGCTTATATGATTGGTCATTATCATTAAAGTTTATTCTTTGCTTCTTCCTTTTAGCATGCTTGAGGATAATATCCCTCATAATTATAAGATCCTTAACTTTCTTCCTTTTTTTCTTAAACCACCTTTATAAATCTAGTTAAATTTATATCACTTTTGTTTAAAGAGTTTTAGCAAAATTAACATGAAACATTTAAATTATGTTCCAAGCAACATTTGATAAATAATCAAGTACATACATATGGTAAGTTAAATAACAAGGAATGATTGTATATCGTTTCATCAATTTAATCTTAGAACAAAATTTTACCTATAGCAAATTGACATTTTAAAAAATAACATTTAAGCAACAAAGCCACACCATGAGCTATAGTCATACTTAGGCAATTTCTCATAGTCATACTTACCTGTTACTAGCCATTGAAGATTTAATTAGGCGTGTAACATTGAGTCAATGACTTTCTACAATTATGTAATTTTTGCAAGAAGTTTTTCAAAAGGAATCACAACATCATTGTGTTGGTTTATAACATTATTTTTTTTTGCACATAAGTTCTATGTTATTTAATCAATAAAAATAAAATAAATTTATAGAATTTTAATTAAAGAGGATTGCTAACTTCCATATTATAATGGGGAGGTTAGGAACCTCTATTTATTTGATTGGACAAAAAAAATCATTCAACTAACTCAAAACAATAGAATAATATAGGGTATTAAAATCAATTTATCATTATCGATAATTTTTTAAATTAATTAGTGAACTTATTATAGAGATGAGAGAGAATAAATGCAATTGACTTAAATACACACACACACACACACACACACACACACACACACATATATATATATATATATATATATATATATATATATATATATATATATATATATATGTATGTATGTGTGTATATATTTGTTTCTCCCTTATAATTATTCACTGTTTATAATTATGGTATAGCTTTTTAAAATTAAGAAAAGTTTTCTTATTGAACTAAGATAATGGAGGTTATTGACCTCTATATCTATATGTAAGGATTAACAATTCTCTTAATTAAATCCTTGAAAATAAGTTGAAAAATTATGTGCAAACAATGACATGGTAAACCAACAAACAAAAATTCTATAATTCTCATTTAAAAATTAATAAAAAATTACATAATTTATAAAATAGTTGATAAAGTAAATGATGGATATTAATTCCAAATTTTTTATAATTAAAGGTTTGATTTTGCAAGTTTTCAAAGTTAACAAGATAAAAATGCAATCACTCAAAATTAATAGGAGTATTTCATATTTTTCTCATATAATAATTGTAGCAATAATATATTTGTTTTCAATTAATTAAGGCCATGACTTCTATGACTTTGGTTCATACAAATAATTAATAAGTTAACTGATACCTAATAAGTTTGTCAGTAACCGTTAAGTTAGTTAATATTTGATAAAGTATAACAAATAATTAATAACTGATAAGTTAACTAATTGTGTAAGAAGTATTTTATAAAACTAATTGTTAAATTAGCTGCAATTGTGAAATTGTAAAAAAAGATATATTAGTAAAATAAATACATAATTAAAATAATTAATATTTATTTAAAAATTAAATTATATTAATGCAATTAGAAAGTTTAAAATAAAAATATAATATTTAATATTTAATTAATTATATTTTATGATATTATTTATTTAAATATAAATTTCTATATATTTATAATTTAAAAACAAGATATAATTATATTAAAATTAAATTAATTATATTTTATAAAAAAATATTTTGATTTATGTTACAAAAAGCATGAGTTATAAATTAATAAAAATAACAAAGATAAATTTAAAAAAAAATTGAAGAGATGGTAGGTTATAACCTAAAAGCTAATCTAAGTAATTTATTAAATTAAAATTTATTTTCTTTAATAAGTTAATATAAAAAGTACCTTTAGAGATTAGATGGTAACTCATAATTAAGTTAATAAATTATATATAGAAATGAAGTTTAATAGCACAATAAGACTACTATAGATTGCACATGGTTTCCTTCTTAATTAAGGGGGACAGTTTCTTTTTCAATTAATGGGATTTCTTTTTGAATTTTTGAAATTTAATTTTACCCAAAATTAATTGACTTGAAAATTCTGTTGCATTCCTCAACCTATCACCACCACTCCTCCCACTACTGCCCCGCCGCTAACACGTTTCTAATCTACAAATTCCACGAAGCAATGTCTTTAGTTACATTACGGATGCAAAGCAAGCTAAGAACCCAATAACCAAATTCTGTAACACATCAAAGGGTGGTTGAGCACAACTGCTTTATCGAGGTTTGCAAAATCCACGACATGGAGCTTGAATTTCGCCTTGTCGAATGTAACCAGCCGATGCCAACACCAGCAAATGGTCGTGTATCTCCGCCGACCACCTTCATTATGGTCTCTTCCTCACTCCTCTGTATCTCTTTCTCACCCAAAGATGATTTTTCTTCGTCTTTTTCAACATCCCTAGCTCACAAACCGAAACATTTAAAACTCACATTCAAAAGTGTGTGTTGGCCAACAATCATCAGTATTCCACCAGGAACCAACGTTTTTTTTCAGGGGCATTGTGTCCTTTTCAGCATCAAATGAATTAATTGAAAGAAAATTAGGGGACAAAATCTACGAAACCAAAGATAGAGAAATTGTTGGATTTTGTGGCTGATTTTCTCCATACAAAATAATGGGTGCGTGAAATTGAAGTTGACTAGCATCTATTTCCCTGCATTCCCACGGATGCATGTTATTTTTCTTATATTAGCATAAGAATTTTTTAAATATTATAATAATCGTAGTATTACCCATTTTATATTAAGTTGTTCTTATGGTAATTGTATATTAGTATCTTATATATAGAGAGTAACATCACCCCTTACCCTTACTTTATTTAATAGATTGTTCTTCGAAAGAAAATTCCTTCAACAAAATTATTTTTTTATTGTAAAAATATTTTAAATAAAGTAAAATTTTGATATAAAAGATATATTGATTGAATTAATAAATTATATACTTTATTTTTAATAAAAATATTCAATAATTAAAACTAAATTTATTTAAATTTTGCCAATTTTTTATCTCAATTATTAAGAGTCATATTTTAAATTAAATTAAATGTATGCTAAATAAAAGGTTTAAAACTTAAATATTATTTTTATTGTTCAGAGCATGAATGTTCACAGTATTATATAGTATAGATTTAACACGATATACTTTATTTTTATTATAAAATATTTTAAATAAGTTAAATATTTCTTATTAAAAAGTATAAATTGAATGAATTAATTAAATATACTACTTGGTAATAAGAATATTTAAAAATTAAAATTAAAATTACTTATGTAAATTTTATTGATATTTAATTTCAGATTTACATTTTAAAATCTTCATTCCTATCCATTCTTATTATTTACAACCCAAATATCATGGAGTGTATTAATATAATATAATATATATTTTTATTACAAAAATATTTTAAGTAAGTTAGTAATCTAATTTAATTGAATTTATTGACTTCATATACTCTTTTTAATTGTTATTACATTACAGTTAATATAATTATTCTTTTCATTTTATTTGTTCAATTATAAATTATTATTAACATTAAACTATTGTCTAAAAAGTTAATAGTTATAAAATTTAATTTTTAAATGAAAAATTTTTGTGGAAGTAATTTGTCTGATTTAAGAAAATATTATATATATACTTTATGTTCACTTAGATTTTATTTTATTAATTTCATAAATATAATAAATAAAATATAATATAATTAAAATTTTAATTATGTCCATTAATTTTCTAAACTTATTAACATCTATAGAATTTAGAATGATAATAATTATCATATTAAAAAATTAAATATGATAAATTATATAAAAATATTTCTAACTTTATTTAATAGTGTGCATTAATTTTAAAAATTATTAATCTATTTAATATTTAATAATATAATAATATTTAAAGATAAAGTAATTTTTTAATTACTAGTGACTATTGTGATCATTTTCATAAAATAATATTTAAATATATTATTTATTAATTTCAAAAAGATATTAGATTAAATTAAAAATATAATTAAAACATTAGATGACTATCAATTATGAGAATCAATTGTTCCTCAAATTAATATTAGATATTAAAAAATAAAAAAATATAATATATACATATGAAAACATCATTAGGTCTATTTCATAAATTCAATTTTAATAATGTGCTAATTCCATATTATTCAAAGATTTGTAATAATTATTAATTATTATTAATATAACTTACTATTTCCAAAATTACTATTCGTTGTTTTTAGATCTTATTTTTATCCTTTATATTAGACTGTGGAGTGCACTATGATTGTTGTTTAATTTGCATTTTTATTTACATTAAGTACATAAATAAAATATTTTCATCGGATACATTTTAAACAGTGGAATTTGAAAATGGAAAGAAATTAATAAGATGGTGTTTGCATCTATTCCATGCGTTCCATGAATACAGTTTTATTCCAGGGTAATCGTTACCATCAATACAGTTTTAATAAGATGATAAAAAATAAAAATAATGTTTGCAGAATTGTGATGTTGAATCAATGTTTTTATACGTTTATTTGATAAACAAAATTCGATGATGTTTTATTCTAAAATTTATATAAGTATTTTCATTAACATTTATTTGTTATTTTTTTTACACTTTTCATAAGATTCAATTTTTTAATAGCTAAATATATGTCTACTAAAGTCACACAGGTTAAAAATTCATTATTATCACAATTTTAATTGGAAATTAAAATTTGTATAATAATATAATTTATATAATTTTTATATTCATATTATTTATATAATTTACTATTTAAATGTCTATTATTTTATTGGGCAATAATGTTAATTGATTTGTTTTGAAATAACTAATTTATTTAGAAATAATTGAAAGAAATAGTATTCATTATATTAAAGAGAATAATTATATTAATTAATCAAAGACAATATTTATGGGTTGTGTATTAGGAACAAAGTATTCAAAGAGAACTATTACAAATGTTGTACAAAAATTTTATATCACAAATTAGAGAGAAAATTGATTGATAAGGATCTAACTCATATTATAGTGAAGATATAATGGTTATTGAAGTTATATTAATATTGATATTGATTTTCCTGTTCTATACATTTTAATTTTGTCATTTTGTCCAAAAATATTCAATGAATCAACAATGCTAGGTTGGAATACCATATTAGAGAGAGAGAGAGAGAGAGAGAGAGAGAGAGAGAGAGAGAGAGAGAGAAGAGGGGAATATTTATACACTTTTAGAGGAGCTAGGTTTAAAGTAAATTATGATGTTTACACATTCTATCGATTCCCAATAATCATCACGATCCCTAAATTTGCATATTCACAAAATTAATATTCTCTAATGATTGATAAATAGTGCTAGGTCAACATTGTGCAACTAAAGTCTTTGCCATTAATTAATGATATGAAATTAATATATTAATAATAATAAATTAACTTATGTGGAGTTGTTTGATAAATGTGAACCCAAAAAGTAATCAACTTGAAATTAGCAAGACATACAGACTTTACACATTAGACTGGTTCTGTGAAAATGGATTAGTCTATTTTGGCATACCTAAATGGAAGTGGCATGTATGTATTTTACAATTTTTGCTGAGACAATTCCCCTCACATTATTCTACTCATGGTCGTCATTGCATGTGAACTTATTTCAGAAAAGAAAAGAAAGGGTTATTTTTGGCAAATAAAAAGAAAGGCTTTTGGTTATTCAATTCCACGAAAGCATTTTAGGCCTGCACAACAACCTACAAGGTTGTTGCATGGGAAGATTCTTCATGTGTGGATAGCACTTCTCTAGGATATTTTTTTATGAATAAGAAGGTCAATACTCACTAAAAAAGGAGTCTTCAATTATCAATTATGATATGTTATGCAGAAAGGATAGCATGTTGCAAATTATATTAAACGAAATAAGCAGTCACACTGTACATGGATGGCTCTCACATGTTGAGTGCAAGGCATGATGCAGTGGTTGTTGAAACTTTTACAGGCAGTTGTTTGGGCCCAGACAAAGGACAAAGGAACCTCTGACAAAAGTAAGGATAACAAACTTTTAGTTTGTTGTGTCGGCCAGAAATGCTTTTGAGGAAATTAAAAAAAGGCCTCTCTTTTTTGGTTTTCTTTTTTCGATGAAAATTAGAGGAATAAAAGGGCGTTTGATTCTACTAAGCCGAACGTCAATAATATATTAAAGTTGTCCAAAAGATATTTACTCAATGTTATCGTCAAAGTTTAATAAATTCTGAAAGGTATTAACTCAATTACATATCAAATAATATGGAGTTTTTCTAAAATTAATTACTCACGGCATCATAAGATGATTAGTATTGAGGAAGATTTGAATTCTTAATAAAAAAAAGTCATGTAATCTTTTACAAATCTCTGCAAGTAGTTGAATCACCTTGTGTTTACCAAATGTCTGGGTTGAATGCAATCAAGCTGCAATAGCAGTGATAGACATACTTAGAATGCCAATGATTGACATACTTGGAATCAAGGTAGAAACTTCGATGTCACGTGATTTTTTATTTTTTTCTATTTTTTATCATAATATAAGTTATTAGATATACATATATAAAAATTTGAGATTGAACTCTAAATGTAGGAAAAAATATAATGCCTTTCAAGAATATTAAATCCCACTTCATTATCACGTGATTTTATTATAAATAAAATTTAGATAAAATAGGATTTAAAATAGGGTTTTCTGTGTTTATAGATTAAAAAATTATTTTGATCTTTATAAAATTAAATTTTTATTAATTTCATTCCCGATTAAAATTTTGTATAATTTTAGTTTTTATGCTCTCAAATTTTAATTCTTCAATTTAGTTTCTATAAGATTAAAAATCTATAAATTTTAATATTTTCATATAAAAATTCAATATTCCATTTCATCTATTGAAGAATTAAAATTTGAGAGCATAAAAACTAAAATGATATAAACTTTTAATTAAAAATAAAATTGATAAAAACTTAATGTTATGAAAACTAAGTAATTTTTAATTTTTCTTTAAGAAAAAAAGTCACTAGCAAGATTTATTTGGAGTTTCAATTTCGGGCCACAGATAGACTCTAAAGTGGGGGGATGATTGGATAGCCTGATAGAAAAGATTCCATTGGATTATGAGTGGGTCTCTAGAAGAAGGGCCTCAATAGGTGAACCCATTTTAGTTTTTAGAGTGCTTCTCATGGTTCAAACCTAACCACTAGTGTTATCAAAATAATTTGAGCCCAATGGATGAATACAATAAAAATGAGTTAGAGAAGTGATGGCCTGTTGAGCTTTTGAATTATGAAAAGATTGATTCCCAATTTGTTTTCCTTATCATTTTTTTAACTTAAAAAAGATAAAAGATAAAAATTTTATTTTTGAATTTCACATTACTTTTATTGAAACCATTTTAATGCAAAAAGAATGTTGTATCTAATTCTCTTGTAAATGTACACCATTAATTTCTTTTAGCTAGAGCGATCCAAATCGATTAGGACATTGGCATTGTAGTTTGATAATACTTATAATTTTGTTAACTTTTCAAATCTAAAAATTTGGATATATGAATTATTTCAAAGAGCTTATTATTGAATATTCATTTTAAAAATTTCTAAAAAATATTTCCTACCTATATATTGTATTTCAAAATTATCAACACAAAATTTGAACATGATGAGGAGAAAGTGTTTTAACAAGATAATGTTGTTGATAACCACATTTGCAATAAGATTTTATGTACATTTATAATTTTATATGAATCATGTTCAATATTTGTGAAGCAAATGGCTAGATTTCATACTCCAAAAATGATATCTTATTGGTCCTATGAAATTGATGTTGTTATTCCAACCTATTTAAAATTGATGACCTTTGATTAGTATTAGTAGCAATATTAAGCTTTATATTATGTGCTTTTGTAATCAAATTGCACTATTATAGAATAGTTGAAAAACATTGGATGCTTTGAGAATTATACATAGGCTATTTATTGACATTTAATTAGGTGTCATTGTACATTTAGTTTTAACATCAGTTTTGAAACCTTCATAAAATATAACATTAATGTTGGTTTTAATATAAAAAATAACCAACATTATTTATTTTTCTATCATTGTGGAAAATAACATTAAATAAGATTTATTTTTAAATAACTAATGTTTAATTTTTATAATGTTACATTGATTTATTTTAATAATTCACATGATATATCTCTCCCTTTTCTAGACCAAAGTCTGTTCCTTTGTTTCTCACTCTCTCATCCCAAACCCTAACCATATTATCTGGTTCCTTGCTCCTTTATCCTTCCTATTTTCCTATATTCTTAATCAAAAAAAGAAATCAACATCTCTTATGACTCTATAAAATTTTAATGTTATCAATTTTAAAAAAAATTGAATAACAAAATATTGAAAATAATAAAAGGTTATATACAATATCTAATTCAAAAGTGGGTGCTTTGTTGAATCTATAATGATACTTGTTACTTAATATATGAGGTTTGCACTATTTAAAAAAGCCTCTTCAATATTGTCTATAAATGTAAAGAGTATTCATGAAAAATTAGTGTATGATATTACACATTTTTTATAAATAAAGAGTAGATTATACCATAGAATACTAGAAAGATGAATGAGATTAAATTCCTTACTTGTATAAATACGTAAAAGTTGCATCAAAATAATAAGCAATAAAATAGAATCAAATAGGAAATTAGAAACTAAATAGAAAGAACAAATAGAAAAGGTATGAAAAATCTTTACATTTATATTTTATACTTTTCCAATGAGTGCTAAATCTCGTATAATTAGCCATAGGCTAATGGAATTTTAGTCCTTCAAAACAATTAGTAAGTAAAAATATAAAAATAAATAGAAGCATTTTAAGGTTAGAAGGATAGCATACTTCATTAGATAGAGAATCATTTTAGAGTTGAAAGAGTTTGAATAAAATTTACAAAAGGTACTATAATTTACTCTCTTTATTTTCAACTTGCGTTATGCTTTAACTTTTTTATTTTCAATTGATGTTGAGGCCTAAGTTTCCATGCATGCTATTATAAAAAATTAACTTCTAAAGTTACCTTAATTACACTATGTCAAATATTAAACATTAGTTAAGGATAAAAACACCATTGTCTTTAATACTATGAGGTTGTTTTATTAAATAATATTTGATGTCGGTTACTAAATAAGAATTGACATTATAATAAATGAATGTTGTTTATTAGAAAAACATGTTTCTTTTACTTAAGCAACTTTTTCTATAACTATTTTGAAACAATCCTAGAACTTTTCTAGAATAGCCAAATATAACAAACTTGTATATCAAATTAAAACTATTTCAATCATACATATCATATAAATTAGACAAGATTTAGATAACAATTTATATATATATATATAAAGCTAGAATCCAAAATATAATTTGATGTGAATTCTTAGGTTTAGATTGTCCTAAATTTTAGAATTATATTGAAAAAGAAAAATAATCACCTTATCCTTCATAAAAAATCATTGTGTCTGATCCATAAATGCAATATCGACAAAGGCCGAACATAACTCAAAGGGAGAGAAATACCCCCACTTAGGTTATAAGTTAGCGCTACCTAACTCAGTAAAGAGAAAGAGAAGCCCCCTTTTTTCAATGAAAATTTGGTTACTGATAGAGCCCGATGGCATCGTGTGAATCATGTAGCTGACCTCACTTAGTGGGATAAGACTTTGTTATTGTTTATTTGTTTGTTTGTATGCTTTATTAAAAAAATGAATGGAAACAATTAGTTGCTTGCCACATCTTCATCATATTCATGTGCATAGAAAAAGTGTAGATTAGCATTTTAATCCTTTGAAATGTGTGCTACAAGTTTTAAGAAATGAAAAGTTAAGTGCCAATTTTGAGACATATTCTTTTTGCATGGAAAGAATTGTATTCTTGAGTTCTAATATGTGTAGCTTAAGCATAACATGTGCTTTTATTAATAATCTTGTTATTATTGGTAGGTTTGCATGCTTACATGAGATTATTGATTCATGTTTTTGTGTTTGACCTTGATATTTAGTTCTAGGTGCACATGAGAAGAGAAATGTTCAAAATTGCATCCAAGTGGAGATGGTTTATACCAAGCGTTTTCAAAAATCCAAGATAATGCTCACAAGTTAGATATTTATGATGAGTTTGATATGTGTGCTTCTTTTAATGTTTCTAATCTTCCTTTTTTTTAATGTAGGTTTCAAAGATTTAAGGATAAATTATTTTAAAGAGAGGAGGAATGATGTGATTCCAGAAAGGTAATTATAATGAAATGAACTTAGGGAAGATTTTGGTTAAGTGCATTAGAGTTACAGCACATTATCACCAAGTTAGCACATGTCATTATTACATCATTAAGGAAATGACACCACATTAGCAGTACATTAACCATAATCCTAATTGGTTCCACTTTAACCTATTTTACCATGATTTGATGTTATGAACTTTAATTTAGTATTTGAGCTTTTAATTTGTGTTTAATTTATGTTAGGTCATTTTAAAGTATTTTAAGCTTTAGTTTAAGATAAATGTGTTTTGGCCTATTTTACTTTGAAAGTTTTTCTATTTTACTTTGAATTATTTATTATATTACTTAAAATCATTTAGAAGCCCTTTTATTAGGTTTTGGATGGACTTTAGTTTTAGGCCTAATTGAGTCCATTTGATCCAATTTAATTAGGTTTTTCTTAAAGCCATGTAAAGATGCTTGTTCCTTATAGATAATTAATATTTGATACTTTAAGTGGATGGCTATGGTTTCTTTTTCTTGTGAGATTTTAATTCTCTCTTTAGTTTATGAATGAACTTTAAGACTTATTAAAGGAATTTAAGCTTTATGGCATCTTCCATCACTTATTAGAGGAGATCATCTTTTAAGGCATGAATTTCATTACTTGTCACTCCTATTCTTCCATATTCCAGAGTATGACATAAGTATCTTTCTATTTTCATTTCATTTTATGAATTTTAAGATGTTCTTTGGAAATTTTGGCATTTAGATTCTCATCACCATGCTAACTCATGTAGCAATAAACCATGCCAACTTATGTGATGGTATATCCATATCTCATATCACACTATGTTTTATGTATGTCATCGTTACATGATAATTAATGCCAATATGCATGTCTCTATATAGAAATACTACATAAGCATGTTCATATATTATCATATATGTTGTGTCATAATAATAGGCATGTACTACTTTTCACATGCACTCATTCTCTATCTTTCATTCTTAATCATATGTTTATTGATATAGATCACTGTTACAAGCTAAAAATGATAAAACATTTTCTTTTAATTACAACATATGTAAATGAAAATTATTTAATATAGGAGATGATATCTCTATTAAAAGTTAACCTCTTTCTTAAAAACATTTGTATTTTACAAATTATCACAAACTCAAGTTATTAACTTATATAAACATAAGTTAAAATTTATTTTTTATCTTAGAACATCTTTTTTTCTTAAGAACAAAGTAAAAAATTATTTAAGGGGAATACAAAGAATGTGCCAATCCAAATTAATACATAAGAAGTCAAGCACACAATTGCTAGCACATTTATTAGCACAAACATAAGCAAGACACATCATTCTTAGTATATACTATAGTTATATTTATAAGAATTCAAGTAACCCCTTCCCTTAAGGTTATGTGACATTCATGACTTCCTTTAAGGAGTTCATCTTCAATTTGTCATCATGTCACAATCACAATTAACTATTTTATTTTAAATTCAAGGTATTACTTATCTCTCTATTGTTCCTTGCTATGACACACGATGGAGAATTCACAATTGGAAGTCATTTATAATTACAAGTTTACACCATACAAGGGCTCCATGCATCTTGGTGATTGTTAAAACATCTTAGTACAATTTTTCACATAATTAAGCTACCAAAAACAAAAGAGGCCAAACTACCCCTTCCTTTTATCCAAAAATTATTCTTATATTCTTTATTTTAACCATCTTTAATCATGTACTAGTTAAGTGTTTTCTTAACCTAAAGACCTAACATGCTCTAAAAGAGGGTTTTTCTAAACCAAAATTTTATGAGTTTCACAAATTTCTATTAAATTTCTAATCTTCACTAACTTCTTATATTATTACTATCTATAGTTTTATCATATATTAATAGTCTTAAAACCAAATTTAGTTGAAATTATAAGGCATTATGGGACCTAGAACCTAACGTGGCCAAACCACCATTTTCTTACCAAGAGTCCATTTTTCCTTTCCTTTCTTTATTATTTTAGCTAATCTTACTTGTATACCAATTAAGGCCTTCCTAACCTAAGATTTTAATTTATTCAAGTGAAAATTTTTCTTGATTAGGATCCTAAGGCATCCTTAATTATCACTTAGTTCTTTATCCTTATAAACCTTTCACAATTTATTCAACTTAATAGGAATTTAGCACTCCTTTAAGGACAAAATACCTTAGTGGTTGAAGCCAACCTCACACCTATATACATTATTACATTTTTTTTCAATCTTTTATTTAGTGTGACACTAATCTCATACAAGAATCATAATCCAAATGTCCTATTAAAATTTAAAGGTTTTTAATACACTACTCATGTATGAAGATTTGATGACCTAAAACTACAAGTTCAATATTTTAAATATGAAATTGTTTTCTTAGTTTCTTATTCAACTATTCCCTTTTTATTACTAATTTTTAATCATTACTTTTGTCATTACAATATTTCCCTCTCATTTTCCCTTACTATCTGTAGGCTTATTATTAAAAATTAGCATTTTCCTTCTTTTTAACTATTTATCCATAATGTATCTTTAAGAAAAAATAATCCCTTTTTGATTTCTTAATATGACTAAACCTTACCTTCTAACTTTTCAAAGGTTTATCTCATGGATTTCCATGGAAATCATAACATAAAACATAGAAGGAAAGAATAGAAAGCACTCATATTGAAATAGTTTGGTTCTTAGTATAAGAGAGCTTTAAAAATTCAATAATGAATTAAAGAAATGCATACGTGTTAGTCTCATGCACTAAGACTATTTCTAATCCTCAAATAATCTTATTCTAGTTGGATAAATTTACTTATAGAAGAGCAAAGCTTCTTTTATACCTTTAACTAGGAGAACCTATGAGCATTTGAAGGAAATAGCAAGAGAAGAATTGGAGTTTCTTGGTGGTAGTTTATGTATGTTGTTATGAAGAAAAAAAGAGAAGGATGAGTGTTTAGAGTTTCCTTAATGTATTAGGTTTGAAAAGTAAGGATTAATGAGTCTAAAGTCTACCTCACTAATATGCATTGGTGGGTTTAAGCTACCTTATCTCTACATGTAAAACACATCTTACCAAATGGTGTTTTCTTCTCATGTAAAGAATGATGACGTCTTTAGTCTTAAGTTTAGGTAGTATTGAATGGTAGTTTAAGTTCTAAAGGCTAATTAGGCTAGGCCCTCTTTAGTTATTTCCTTAAAGGAATCCAAATAAGCCTTCCCTTTAGGTCATGTTCTTCCTACATATCACACACCACACACTTATTTAACCTAATACTTAAATTATGTCTTGTTAATTTTAGTAGCTTAGGTTCAAATGGGCCTATGGCTTAATTCTTCAACTCATTCATAAAATGTTTATCCTAATATTAATTTTTCATGATTTACAATTCATCCTTACATAATTCATGCATACATACTCATTCATACACATGCACAATCATTGGCATACATATTCACATGTCTACACTTTTAATTTCTTATGTACTTCCTATTCAATAAATTCATGTAACTATTAATGTGTGAGGAATTTATGAATAAAATTTACATAAAAGAAAGCCTTTTATGTTAGCTTTCATGTTAATCCAATCATTTATGAATCATATTAATCTGGACCAAGTTATGGTTTGATTACTATACTAGCATCAAAGTTGTCACACTTTAGCCTTCCCTTAAATTGTGTGATTTATTAAGAATTATAGGCTAAGAATTAGCTCTTGAAATTTTTATACATTATAGCTAAAATACTAATGATTGCATAATTTTTTTTTGCTACTATGTTATTTTTTTGTTTCACTCCCTTTTACCATTATTTACTCTTAACTTATAGCTTATTTGTAATCATTATGAGTTATGTGTGCGCACTGATGCTTTCCTATGTATGTGTTTACACTTTAACTTACCTTTTTGTCTTAGGGGTCATTACAATCTTTTTTGAATCTAATTCGAATGCTTTGGTGGATTTACCAATAACTAAAAAGATAAGCATTATGAGAAATAAGAGACTTTTGCATCATTTTCAAGAGCCTCTTCAAAGAAAGTGGACAATTAGAGTTAAGCATATATATAAAGAAGGTAACAAGTATGCAAATTGGTTGGTATCATTAAGTATCAATGTGGAATTGGGTTTATTGCTTCTTAATCATTGTCCTCCAGATCTTCAACTTTTAATATTAGCTAATGTTAATGGGGTCTTTACCCTTAGAATTATTTTTAAGTGATTTTTTCTTTTCCTTTTTGTGGGCTTAGGCCTATTGTATTTACTAAAAAGAATGAGGATTACATATGGTAATCATTTATTATATATGATTATCCATGTTTTTGAAATTATCTTAACTTCTTAAATTAGGATTATAGTTTGCCTCCAATTCTATGATGAGATAGAAAAATGCTACAACATATATACTATTTAAGTGTCCATTTTGTATTATTATTTAATATATAGGCTAGACTTTAAGTATCTTTATATTATATCTCTCAATTATATACAATAATGTTAATTAAAACATGCTTGCTTGTTTAAGATTACTTCATCTTTTTTTCCTCTCATTAAAAGGCTTTTATAATTAGTCTTATCCTTATTTCACTAATTAGAAACTTATTAAGTTTATGTAAGGCTATGAACATAAGAAAATAATGCTATATTTAACCCTATAGAATAAGGTATTAAAGAGTAGTAAGATTTAACCCTTGAAAGTAGGGCATTGAATTTTTATACTAAAAATTAATAGGATTTTCAAGGAATACCCATGAAAAAGACATCTTAGAACACATATGTATAATGCTTCTAATTGTAATACTCAATGACAACCCAATAAATTGAGATGATTAGGGACTAATTAAAGTGTAATTATTAATGGATAATTAGTGGAAGAACTTATTATAATTTTAGTGATAAAATTCCATTAGAAGTTATTTTGGAAAAAAATCAGAGTTACCAACAAAATCAAGAGTTAGGAAAGACTTAATGTAGCAAAATGATTTTACCTGGAATCACCTTATAGAAACACAAAGTGATCAAAAAGAAGAATTTTTGGAAAATAAGAAAGCATGCATATGATTTAGTATGAGCGAAAATGGATTTTTTTCAAATTTGAATGTTAATAGTGTAAATAACAAAGATATGACATGGATATTGTGTAAGAATAGTGTGAAAAGAGTTAAAAACCTATTTTAGACCTAATTTAGTGGTTTCCTAGGATTTTCCTTAACATCCTAAACGATTTTATAATCTAGAAAAGATATGGTTTTACATAATTACCTAAGAAAAAAATATAGCACTCACATTATTAATTAAGTAAGCTTAATGCTTACTAATTCTTTTAAAAGTGTTAGAAGCATTATAAATTCAAGAAAAAATCTTTTCATCATGGAAGGTTATAAAAATATTTTAAAGTTAGATTATAAATTTTATTTCATTTTCAAGTGTTAGTTATTTTGCTTATCATTTTAAAGAAATGAATTAGTTTTAATTTCAATTATTTTCTAATTTTACTGATTTTGTTAAAATTAAAAGTTTAACTTGGAATGTTGAATTTTAAAATTGACTCATTATTTTAATGTCTTGTTAGTAGCACATGCCAATCTTTAAGCTATGAAACTAGCCTACATTGTGTGTTAGAAGCCATTTAAAGTTATATGGCATTTAATGAAAGAAAATTTTTGAAGATTGAAGAGAGATCAAGGAGATTTATTGAAGATTTGCTTTACTTAAGGAAGCCAACGCATAACACTACTTGGGGAGTAAGAAATGCTTACTTATTATGATGTCATAGTAGCTTAGTGAGGACATAACATTTTAATATAAATTGGCTTATTACAAGGAAAATTCTTTATATCAAATATAAAGAACCTACATGGTTTTAAGAAAGAAAGAGAGAGAGCTCCCTTCTTCATTTTCATGCTTCAATTCTCTCAACATGTTCTTTGATTTTCATTCCTAGTTAAAAATATCCTTTTTTATTTGTTTGAATTTCTTCCTATGATTCATTTACTAATGTTGCTTTTTTTTCTAGGAAAAATAGAACTTGAATCTATAGTTAATTAACCAAGAGAAAAGCTTCAAGAAGAATGAGTGACGACCTAACTTTCTTCCTTTTGATTTTATTTTAGAAAGTTGTATATGTATGAGATATATATGTTCATATAATCTACTTGCCTAATAGTGAATTTTGGAACTTAATTTTGTATTCAAACTTCATTCTTTTGAAACTTGGTTTAGAACTTTGAAAAGAGCTTTTGAAGAACAATATATGATAGTGATTTGAAAATCAAAGAGAAATGAAAATTGAAAAAAATTTCTTGATTACCTATTTTGGAAAAGAAAGAAAAAAGTGATTTGAAATGATCTTGATGACAAATATAGACACTATGATTTTGTGACTATTTTAGAAACAAAAAGGTACATAAGACTATAAAAAGTTGCTAAAAAGAAAATAAAAAGGTTTTGAAAAGGATTGAGGACATTCTTGAAAAGGAAAGTAGAAAAGATTGAAAAAGGTTTTAAAGATATTCTTTAAAATGACTTGTAAAAAGACAATACTATGTTAGACCAAATATGATAGTCCACCTATGAATAAGTATACTAAAGTAGAAAATATGAGGAATACTTTGATTTTGTAACAAAAATTCTACTTTTAAGGTAATGAATTTATGTAGGACACGTGAATAAAACTTATGACTAAATTTTGAATAAATTGGTATTTAAAAATTAGCCATAACCTTTATAATTTTTTTGTTATAAAATTATGAAATATTTCTTATTTTAGTGGGAAAAACCAATTTCCTAAACTGATAGATGTATATTGAATGAATGAGTGATGTATATGATAAACTTGACATGTTGAATTAGAGGAATTAAAGAATGCAACTTATGGTTTTCTACTAGGAAAAAAACATTTGTCCTTGAATTTTTGTAGAGGAATTTGAGTTATAATAGCATGAAATTTGTGTGGATTGAAAAAGTATGAAGGGGAGTTAAATTTGAATTAATTTGATAGTGGGATTGAATAACACCTCCTATAATTTTCCACGAGATATTGTGAGCTTTTATAGTCACGTGAAGCATTTAAAAAAATTATGTAAAAGTTGATGTGATTATGGAACCTTATGCCAAAGAGTTAAGTGAAAACTCTTAAAGATATTTGATAACCTGCAAATAAGAAAAAATCAATGAACTCTTAATAAAATGATTTGTGAATGATGAGATATAAATAAGAAAATATTAAGGAAGTATTAAATATTTGTGAATGAAATATGAATAAGAGATATGATTATGTAATATTAGAATGGTAACTAAAAATATGATAAGTTATGGTGCTATTGAATTATACTCTTATAAGTTTTGAGTTATGTATATGATTATGCGTGATTTACATGATGACCATGGCACAAATAGTATCTTAACCTTAGCTTATTAGAATTAAGATATGTGAAATAATGAATAGTATAATTATATGCTTTCATGTGAAAATGATTCATGAATGAATCCGATTATGACATGAAAATGAATATGATATGTGAATATGACATATATGTGACACATGATATGAATATATGAATATTGGAAATCCATGGGACCATCTAGAAATAACATGTGTTGTAAAGAATGATTGGAGTTAGCCCAACACCTTATATTCTAGTGTTACGAAATGAGGCATGATAAGTAATAGAGAGAGATAAGGTTAGGACAAGTGGGATAAAGTTGGTACAAAGTAATAAGGGGTATCCTTGCATACCTTTTACCATGTTATTGTGTGCTTAGAAGTGCTATTTATTTATGCATTTATAAATGCAACATGATTGTGTTCTTATAAATGTAGAAAAATAAATGTTAAAGTGTTCTAGTAAGAATGAAAAATGTTTTTAATACATGTTTTGCATATGTTTGATTTTTTGGCTAAAACCTATAGGAATATTGGAATTTTAGTCATTCACTAAGCAATTAATTTCTTATGCTTTACTTGTGGTTATTTTTTTAGACATACAATAACCTTTCCATGGATCTAATTAAGATTAGCAATTATTAATGGCATCTATACAATATAGCATATGGTTGGTATCACTTAAAGTTCTATTTTTCCTTTATTATTGATCATACTAGAGTGAAACACATGTTAAGGGTGAGGATAGTTACAATGGAAACTATAGTATTAAATCCAATCTAATTGTATTTGGACATTTGTTTAGTAAATAAACTAGGATTTCATGTCGCATTTAAGGCATCATTTCCACCACTTGCATAAAAGGATCCTACAAATGAGACTACTTAATACCATGGCGTGTATCCCTTTCTTTCTAACTTCATTTCCTAACTTCTTGACCCATTGTAGTATGTGGCTTGAGTAGCACCAATGACAAACTTGCCACCCCAAACCCTTTAGATGGCATTGATCTTGATGATAGGTTGTAAGACCTCGACCATCTTTGAGTTTGTTTTTAAATATTTTGAAAAAGTTTGTTTAAATGTTTACTTTATGACTTTTGTATAATTATTTTACATTTTCTATCATCTATATGAATTATCTAATTAATGATAAATAATAATAAAAAAAGGTAGGAAAACTAGGTAAGAATGTATATAAACCAAGTATTTCAAAATTATGTAGAACCATAGATTATGGATGCATATGTAAATTATGGATGCATGGTTTTTCATATTTCTTATCTATGATTTCTTAGAAGTTATGATTTTATGTTTCATATGTACAAAACAATGTTTTTAATCATGGAAAATCATACATGGCTTGTAGTCATATATAAGAAATGATGTTGAAGCCATATTAAGCAAATAAAGAAATAACTTCCAAATATTTAAGATTTCTTTTAAAAAAAAGCATTTATTTTAAAGATAACATATGATTATTTTTAAATAAAAAACATTAAATTTTAAATTAATTTATGAAAAGCTTGATTTTTCTATAAAATGACATGAAGTTGTCCTTCTTGAAATGAAGATATGACTTATTTTAAAAAGAAGTATTTATTATAGAAAGTGGTGTCTTATCTTTCTTGATTTTAAAAAAAGAAATATTTTATTTTTGTTTAATTTGAAGAGTACATTATCTCTAAAATAAAACTTTACAAAAGAGATAGGATCATTTTATCTTTGATGGTTTTATTACTAGTATGTTTCATGATTTAAACTATTGTATTTAAAATGAAACCTAATTAGTAAAAGTTTCTAAAATGATTTATTTGAAAAGGTGTGTAAAGTTTTTTAGTTATTATCTTTACACTAGTCATAATAGGCTAGAGTTAGGCTGTGATAAAGATGGTATTAAAGCATGGTTTAGGCAAATTATGGAAATTATATAATCTAGTCTGGTAAGCTATGAAAAATATAGAACTTAGGATATATGATGACAAGGTAGAATTATGTTTTACCAACAGTCATCACTAATCTTAAAATATCTATTAGGATGGCAGGTATTTTTTATTTTGAAAATATTTTTTTTTGCTAAATCTAAATTATTTTATAAGAATATGGCTAGAAAAAAGGCATACTAAAGCACATTCAGAAGTGTATAAACACGAAGGATTTATAATTCACCTATAAGAAATAGAAATGAACAAGGACAAACTAAAGCCCTAGCTTAGGCAGCTATCTTGCAATAAACCTTAAAAAGAGTACTTGCTTATAACCAAAATCTAAACCCAAGTAGGTAAGAAAATAAACAACTTTCTCCTCCTCTTCCTATATTGCAAAGGGATAAGCTTTAAATTGTTTATAAATTTCTAAAATTGAAATTTGTAAGATAAGATGGCACTAACCAAATAGTAAATCCATATCAATTCCATGATCAAATAGAAAAAATCTATAAGATGTTAAGATGCAATGATATAATGTTGGTTGAATTAGTTGGACACAAACTTAATGATCAATCACATTACTAAAATGTCCAAAATATAATTTAAAAAGTAGTAGCTAATAGTCTAATTACATAGGAACAATTCCAAGTTAAACTAGTAAACCATTTCTTATCTCAAAGCCTTAAAGAAGTAAAAGCTTAAGAATTTGAGTAGTTGACCTAAGGATCTATGATAATAGGCCAATATGATTCCTAGTTTATGTGACTTTCATGTTATGCTAGATATTTAGATCTAACTAAAAAAGAAAGAGTAAAAAAGTTTGTTTATAGGCTTCATGACTATCATTAGGACAAAGTTATTTTTATTGATAATACTATATAGTAGTAAGTTTTGAACTAAGCGATTAGGGAAGAATTGCTATCTAATGAATGATTTGAAAAGGAAGTGAGTTTTAGAAGAAAGAAAGTGAAGTTGAAAATGGAAGAAGTAGTAGAATAAAAGCAAGAAAGACTAATTCAATGCAAAGTGCATTAGTAAATGGATAACCTATTAAGCAAAAATTTCAAGGGTAGAGGAGCTTTAGTGATACTAGTTTTAATTCTAAATTGGTTATGAGAACCTTTAGTTGAACATATTTAGTACTAAATTTACTAAATAGACTACCTTATTGTAACTAGTGCAATCTAAATCATTTTAGACCTTATAGAGCATATTTTAAATGCAACAAAATAGTACATAAAATGTGAACTATATAATAATATAGTGCATAAATAATGTTGTAACTTTTAGCAAGTAGAATACTTAGGTTACTACTTCAATTAGATCACCAACTATGCCTAGTTAAAAAGGAAAAAGATATGGAAGGAGATAGATTATAGGAACACAAGTTAGGTTATTTGTTATGACACCTTAAAAGGCTTAAGTTATAAATACTATTATGATAATACCCTACTAGTTAAGAACCATTTTGCAAGAGTTTTATTTGATTTTGGTGCCATATATTCTTTCTTATCTAGTAATTTGGAAATTAAAATCTTAAAACCCAAAGAAAAGAAAAATAAGGTAATAGTAGTCATTACTTCAATGTGTAAAACTATAGTAACAATTTATGAAGTCAAAGAGTGTGAAATTAACATAGATAATTACTTAAGAAAGATTAACCTGATAGCATTGGATATAGTAGACTATAATGTTATTCTAAGAATGAATTATTTGAGTGAAGGTAAAAAAAAAATTGTAATTAACAAAGTCCTAATGGTAAACAAATTTCAAGATGTTGTTCTATATAAACTACTAGGATTGCTACCTAACTAAAAGATTGAGTTCATGATTGACATAATTCATAAAATAGATCCAATATTTATTCTTCCTTATTGTATGGCATAAAAGTGATTAAAAGAGTTAAATGAGCAACTACATGACTTGATAAACAAAGGTTTCATACAACCTAGTATTTTGTTATGGGTAACATTAATGCTATTTGTTAAGAAGGATGGGATAATGTGATTACGTATCTTCTACTAGTAGTTGAACAAAGTCATTATAAAAAATCAATACCCATTACCACAAATAGAAGATTTGTTTGACCAACTACAAAGAGCATTTACTTCTTGAAGATTAATTTATAATTAAGATATCACCAATTGAAGATTCGAAAGGAAGACATTCCAAAAATGACATTTTGTACTTACTATAGATATTATGAATTCATGGTGATGTCATTTAGGTAAATAAATGCACCAGTAGTATTTATGAACTTAATAAATCATATTTTTAAAGCTATTCTTAGATGAATTCATTATTGTGTTCATTGATAATATTTTAGTGTTTTACAAGAGTGAAAAGGAACATGTATAGCACTTGCAAATTGCTTTGCAAACCTTGTGAGAACATCAATTGTATGCTAGTTCTCAAAGTGTGAGTATTAGATGACAAGTATTCAAGGCTCTAAAGCAACAACTTTATTAAAGTTTAAAGAGATGAAATTTAAAATGTCATTACTTTAGAATCTATTATATAACCATACACCAATATCTTCTTCCCCATTTCTCTTTGCATAATTTCCTCTCTTTTCCATGTCTCTCCTCTTCTTTGGCAACCAAAATGTATATTCTCTCACTTTTTGTCTAGATCTTTCAATTTTTCACCTTTCATCTTTCTCTTGTCCTCATTTTTATCATTTTTTAACCTTTTTCCTCTTTATTCCAGAGATTTCATCATATTTTGAGGTAACACTTTTGACCTTGTAATATGTTGATGTTGTATGAATTTAATGGTGATTGTGTTTGTAAGTTTGCTATTATTAATATTTGAATATCAATTTCATGCTCTATTTATGTAGCTGATATTATTTTGTATATGAAAATGAGTTAGAGTTTATATTGTTGTTTGTTTTGCCTACTAATGTAACAAATTTATGATTTGAATATGTAGTTAACATGATTTGGGATATAAGTTTCTCCAATTTTAATTGTTGTTTTCCTTTTCCATGCCAATGTAAATTTATAAAATGAATGCTTTGTTGATAATGTAAATGTTTTGATATATTTATTTTTTATCTAAAGATAGGACTAATTTATGAAAATCTATTTAATAAATGGAGAAATAGTTAAACCACTGGATGTATATATATAATGACTAGGGATCAAGCCCTAGATAGAAAATATAAATTATACTCTTCAACTATAAGGTAGTTCAACTTTACCTTTTTAATTTTAGAAATTTAGAAATTATGCTATTAAAATTTACAAAACTTGAAATAACATTTATCTTTCACTTAATTAAAAATTTTGTTAAATTATGTGATTTTTTATTAAAGTTTTCAAACAAAAATTAGAATATTATAGAATATTTATTTATTTTATAATTTTTGGATAATAATTTTTTAGCTTATATATATGTGTTTAATTGAAATTATTTATATAAAATTTAATTTTTATTAATTATATATAAAAGTTATGTATGAAAAATAACTAAAAAAATAACATATTATAATGTTTTGATTATTATTTAAAAATTTCATGGAAAAGGTATATAACTTGACAAAATGATTTATAAAGTATATTATTGATATTAATTTTAAGTTTTAGAAAGTTTAATACGGGAATTTCTAAATTTACAAAGTTAAAGTGGATAATATTCAACTACCTCAAAGTTAAAGGAACTAATTTGTATTTTTTTTCTTTTATTAAAATATTAAAACATGATATGCTAAAAGGTTAAATTTATAATAATGATTATTAAGAATTATTATTAGTAGTAAGTAAAAATAAGTAAAATAATTGATATTGAAAAATTATTTTCTTGTTATTTATCAAAATTATTGAAGTTTTTAATTATTGAAAATTTTTAGCTTCTTAATAATTAATTGTAATTAGTTTATTCTAAGTACATTAATAGTAAAAAAATGGCAATTTATAAAGAAGGAAACAAATAAAAAATGTAAGTGAACATTGTATTATTTATTGCAACTAAATATATGCATAAGAGTTTTAAAAATCAATAAGATAAAATAAAGTGAAGTAAAAAATATTTAGAAATTATTAAATGTAAAAAAATTAATAGTAAGTAACTAATGAACTTATTCAAAATCTTTTTGCTTGTAAGATGATATTAAAAAACAATAAAGAAAAATGGTTATTGCAATTAAAAATATAAATATTGATAATAAATTACACATTCACAAAGTAAATTTAAAGTAAAGTACTAAAATTAAGAAAGTTGTGATAGTGCACATTATTCTAAATAAATGTTTATTTAAAAAATTAAATTAACAAAAAAGATAATAATATTCAATGCTAAATGAAAATAATTAAAATTATCATGAATGTGAATCTAACTAGGAGGAAAATATTACTCAATGAAAATTAATAATTAAAATTATCATGACGATAATATCTTTTATAGTCCTTTGGAGAATATCAGAAAGCTATGTTATTTAAATAATTACTTTATTATGTTAATCAAATTTAAGTGGTTCGATAATAACTCCACAAAGAAAAAAATTGTTAAGGATAAGAATATAAAAAGTATTTTTTTCGATGGTACAAAGATGATCCATATATATTAGCTTTTCAAGTGAAATAACTTTTGTATATCAATGATCTTTTGAAAAGCCCTTATTTGGAAGTGATTGATCATATAATATATCATGATATATGGGATTTGATAGATGATGATGACATAGATTGAAGCATCCCAATTTTATAAGACATCAACTTTACAAATTTTATCTTCTTAGTTGACCTTGGAAATTCGAATGTCATTAACTTGATTGATTAGAATAATAAGTGTCATCTTATTTCATTATTGAAGGTCATTCATGCTAATATATAAAGTGATGATGATTTCATAAATGACAATGATGGCTTAAATGATAAAATAGTGGATGATAACACAGATGAAGAGTGATTAGTGAATGATGATGCAATTATGATTGATGATAAAGAAAAGCATTGATTAAGAGGAGCACCTTAGTTTTAGTGATAATGATTCAAATTAATTATAATAATTATGTATTGAACTAGCACAATATATATAATAAATGTTACTGATTTATGTATACTTACTCTCTTTTTTTATATGTCTTGTGTGATTATCCAATTAGTAATTAAATTTTATTGTGATATTAATATATTTTGATGTAGCTATGGCTATAATTGCACCTAACTAGTATGAAGGAGATAGTGGAATGGATCTATCGCAAGATCTCTCATAACTTCCATATAGTTGCCAATCAAGTATTCTTATATTTTTTACATATTAAATTACCTTAATTCATATATATATATATATATATATATATATATATATATATATATATGTTGCTAATGTTATAGTTGTTGATTTCCAAGTTGTTGTTCCTCAACCTAGACAAAAACAATCTACCTTTAATAGCTAATTCATAAAAATGAGGGCAACCACTACTGATCAAGTTTGATAAAGCTAGGTAACCTTGGAGTTCAATAGGTGAAAACTAGAAACACTTCTTATGATTGGTAAGTGTACTTATGTGTTTATTTATAGAGCTTTTCCATAAGAATTAGGAAGTGGTACTTAAAGCCTAAAAAACTACATTATTCCTAAAGTTATTCTAAGTATAAATTAATTTTGTACATTATTTCATTAATAGTCTTCTTGTTATATACTTTTAATTTGTCATTTATTTTTTTATTGCAAGACTATTTTTAGTATGTGAATGTTGATCCATAACAGGAGTTACTTTACATTCTTTGAGGTATTAATTGAGTCACCATCAATTGAGAATCAACATTCTTATTTCATTAATAACAAAGGTCATAACGATGTTCAAGACATTAAGAGTGTTTAACAGGCTACATCATGCGAGGTATGCCCAGGAGTATTGAAAATAATGCTATAACCTTTTTTATGTTGAGGATTATAGGGTAATAATACGCTTATTTCTCTAGTTATAAATTTTCTAAAATCAAGTAAAGATGATTGTAACATTTGTATGCATTTCACTTTGAATTTGCAACATTAGTTAAGGTGCATTTCGGCTAATAGAGCATAGAAAAATATAATGACTGACATAGAGCAAAGAGCATAGTAGCACATCATCATGAAAGGGTACTTTAACACATATATTCTCACAATTGAAATTATAATGGACTTTTCTAAGATTGTATCTTCTATGTCAAAACTTGTATAAAGAAATAAGGAAATTGGTGCATCGCAATCAATTATTGATAATTTCTATGATCAACATTCTAGACCATCTAGGAAGTGAGTGTTCCCAAAGATTAAGGTTGATTATGTAAGAAATTTTATATTTTTAGCTCAATTAATTAATGTTTGTCAAAATTAATGAATAAGATGGTAGACATCTTGTAAACTCAGCTACAAGCATAATCCAGAGTAACATAATCCTTATCAAAGTTAACTACAATTAATTAGTTTGCTATCGATGATAAGGTTTTAAACATTTGTTGAAGGCATAAGAATAGGTTGGGTGTGTCATTAAAGATACTTTTTATGCCATTTTAGGTAGTAGTTCATTGATTGCAATTTTTCTTCTAGGCTAGTAGTAGCCCAGGCAATTAGATGAGGATATAGAATACTTCATCATGGAGAGTTGACACATACAATAGGCTATATAATAGCACAATGTTGCTTAAAATCAAATATTGGAATGGCCTTAGGAGCAACTCTAACTCATTATGTCTAATTTGAAGCCTAAGGCCACTCCTTAAGCACTTCCTTGCATAAGTTTATAGCCATCTATATGTGCTCTGTGCCACTTGCCAATTTTTTTATGCAACCACCTCCCCTCGCAATTTAGAATGATGAGTCCAGAGCTAATGATGATGATGATGATGATAATGATGGCCCCTACCCAGGAGAGTTATATTTTTAAGTAGTATATAAATCTATTTATGATTTTCATATACATGATTATACATTATTGTACGTCATTTATTTTTATATATATTTTTGGTTCAGTAATTTTAATAATTTTGATAATATTATTTACTAAATATTAAAATAATTAAAATGAATTATATTCTTTTTATATATTTATTTAAGGAGTGTTGAAGAAAGAAAATCCTAATGATTTTAAAAAAGAATGCCTAAAGTGATGACAAAAGTTATCTCTTTAGGCATAGGTATGACATTAGTAGCCATACATTAAAGTAACAATAAGTGTTATCTTTTAGGGTTTCACTCTAAAGTGGTGAAATTTGTCATCTACTTATAGTTATTGCCACATCATCACATCACATTTCACTATATTTATTATGATGACTTTTATCATTACCATAGACCAATTATTAGTGACAACATAATGTGTCATTGCTTTAATGGTCAAATGCCACAAAGCTAAAGCAATGACCCTTAGGCAATGATATTGTCATTGATAAAGACTAAAAGTAATGATATTTACCTTTATAACTTCAACAAATATCATCGCTTTAAGGTTCTTTTTTTCTTGTAGTCAAATATTAAGACATCAATTTCATACTAAATTGACGTTGAAAGTGAATGTGAATTGTTGTCCGTAATTGTTAAAAGAATTTAAGATGTCAATCATTTATTTAACTAATTTTGAAATCAATGGTCTAATAGTCTTTTTGTAAATATTGTTCTAATTTTATACGTTTATTTTGCATCATTCCAATATTATTTATATAAGACATCAGTTTTTCAAATAAAAAATTGACATGTAAATGATTTGGTTGCATAACTTTCACTTTATCCTTCTTTCATATTACTTTTGCTTTTTAAAACTCATTTCTTAACCTCTACCATCATCATTTCACTAATGAATCCTAGACTTCAACCATGTTGTTAACTGCATTCAGAATTAGCTTTGTGGTTATTTTACTTATCACAAAGGTTATTAAGTACATTTTTTTTATTTTCATTATATTTTTTAATGTTAAAAGATTATTTGAATTTGTCTAGTTAGGATATATATGTATGTGTATAGTGATATTGTGATGGCCTTATTCATCACTAAGTTTATGATTATATTATCTATCATGTTTGGTAATGCTTTTAAAGTTTAGTCACCCTTAAGATATATGAATATACTCATGCTTTATTTGGTGGTGATACCTCTGCAATTTAACTTGTTATCTTTGCCATTTCATGTTATTATATCTTTTTAAAGCATTATATATATTATATAATGGAATGATTCTTTTTTGCTCTAGGGTTATTTAAATTAGTCGATGAGTATATAAAGCATGATAACTAGAGTAATTTTAATTCAATTGCTTGTTATGCAAATTATGTACTTTTCCATGACAACTAAATAGCACTTATTATAAGAATCAATTGTGTATGTGCTACTTTGTTCAACACTAAGTAATATTAACCCCTAACTTTATTTATGTATCATTGTACAGGATTAAAACTATTTTTTTTCAACTTTTAGAATGTATGTCCTTTTAAAAAGATAGCTACTCCTACCTAAATGCTCACATAGGTCCCATAATGATTTGAATTTAACTCTCATATTGTCCTAAAATTCAAAAACCATACTAAAAAAGAAGGATAATCACACCATACTTCATAATAGGAAGGAACAAGTGAGGAAGAATCATACAACAAATGATGTTGATCCTTTGATAAGTGAGAATTGATGCCACAAAGATTGAATCTCTTTTGATAAATATAAAATTCTTGCTGAAACCATGAAAAAGAAAGCTTACATAGGGTTTTCAAATTACAAGATGCTAAAAGTTGTGATAATAATGAGCAATCCTCTTTACAACGGTTCAAAAAGCCAAAATCAACTAAGACTTAAAGTTGACTTTGATGGACTTAATTAAGCCTAAGCTAGGAAGCCAATTAAGCCATTAATATAGCTTAAAATGAAGATGCAAAATAATGGGTCAAACAGAAAACAAAAGCTAGGCCTAACATGACTTATATTCCAAGAAATGAAATCAATAATTAGTTAGGTGTGCATCCAAATTATACTCAAATATTAGTAGACAAAATTAAATTGCAAACTTAATAATCGATTGTGGTACTTAACTACTTATGTGTAATTTACTAAGGATGAAATGCACATAACCCAAGCTCCTTCAATCCTTTTTCATGCATCTAGACTATTTCCATTAATCTTTGACATACTTTCTTAATCTTTTTAGCCTTAGCTCTTGTCATTAGGACCTTTTAGTACATGTACAAGCAATTTTTTACTCCTAGTGATTATAACACTCCCTCTTTCTTTGAAAGGATTCATCCTTGAATCTTTAGAACCTATATCAAAAGGAGAAAGATCAACAATATTGAAAGTAGAACTAATACTATACTTTCCTGGTAAGTTTAATTTGTAAGCATTATCATTAATCTTCTTAACTACTTGAAAGGGATCATTTTCTCTTAGGTGTAACTTGCTTTTTCTTTGCATTGAAAATCTTTCTTTCCTAATGTGAACTCATACCTAATCTCTTAGCTCAAATATAATCTTATTTCACCTTTTGTTGGATTTTTGCTATATTATTTAGTTTTCTTCTTAATAGTCATCCTTACTTATTTATGCAGCTTCGATATCACTTTTGCTTTCTTTTTCCTTTCTAGACTAAAATGCTCATCAATAGGTAATGACAATATATCCAAATGGTTTAATGGGTTAAAGACATAAACAACTTCAAATGGAAAAAAGTTAGTAGTGGAATGAATAAATTTTATTATATACAAAAATTTAACATGAGGCAAATATTCTTCCTAACTTTTTAAGTTCTTTTAAATAATGGAACATAATAACATACCTAAAGTTCCATTCATTACCTCAGTTTAAGGATGACAAGTCATTTAAAATAATAGCTTAGTCCTCATTTTGGCCCATAAGACCTTCCAAAAAGTAGTTTAGGAACTTAGGATCTTTATTAGACATAATGCTCCTTAGCACTCCAACAATCTAATAACTTTTTTGAAAAAGGATTAGCTATGTTTGTTGCATCATCCATCTTATGATAGGGTATGAAATAAGTTATCCTTGAAATCTATTAATAGCAATAAACATAAAATCCTTTATGTTCTTGGTCCTTAGTAAACTTAGCATAAAATACATAGAAATATTAGTCCTATATTCATAAGGAATGAGAAATGGAGTGTAAAATCCATATGGCCAAACACTAGACTTAGCCTTTTTGCCAGTAATAAAATTAGCACAATATTTTTCTACATCATGCCTTGCATTAGACTAAAAGAAATGTTCATTCAAAGTGTTTAAAGTTTACCTAATTCCAAAATGTCTCATCAAGCCTCCTCCTTAGGCTTCCTTCATAAGCAACTCCTTAAGAGAACTCTTAGGTACACATAATTTGTTTTCCCTAGAAAATTACCTATTACACTTGTAGAATTTCTCAAAGGCTAACTTTTCAGAAGCCTAAAAAATAGTAAAAAAAAAATCATCATTAATCCTATATAGACTCTTAATATTCTTAAAACTTAATAATTTGGATTGTAAAGTAGAATTAAGAAGATACTTCCAAGATAAAGCATTAGTAACTACAGTATCTCTACCTAGTATTCTATCATATATGGCTATGTTTCAATAAATTCTATCTACTTTACATGCCTCTTATTTAATTTTCTTGGCTCTTTAAATGCTTCAATGATTCATGGTAGGTGTGGATGACAAATTCCTTTAGCCATAAATAATATCACCAAGTCTCTAAAGCTTAGACCAAAGTATATAACTTTTCATTAAAGGTAGGGTAATAAAGAGCTGCTTTATTTAACTTTTCACTAAAATATGTAATTAATTTCTTCTCTTACATAAAAAAGGAACCAATATCTACACTAAAGCATAATACTCAATTTTAAAAGTTTTAATAAAATTAGGAAGAAAAGAAAAAGGTTGAACTTAATCTATCTTTTGACAAATTAAAAGCTTTCTTTTGCTCTTATCCCTAATGAAATTCTACTTTTTTTCACTAATTCATTCAAATGTGCAACTAGGGTTTTAAAATCCCTCATAAATCTCCTATAAAAACTAACTAACTTAATAAAACTTTTCATTTTAATAACACTTTTAGGGATAGGTCACTCTTTAATTGTTTTGATTTTTTTGCCCCATCTATTTCAATGCCTTTATTACTGATAATATAGCATAAACATACAATATTATGCAAATAAAAGGAACATTTTTCCATATTGAAATTTAATTTTTCTTCCTTCAAAACTTTCAAAACATATCTCAAATGTACAATATATTCATCAACATTTTTACTATATATAAGAATATCATTAAAATGGATGATAACAAACTTTCCAATAAAAGGCATAAGATATGGTTCATCAACCTTATAAAAGTTCTTATTGCATTAGACAAACTAAAAGGCATAACAAGCCATTCATATAAAGCATGTTTTGTTTTAAAAGTTATTTTCCATTTATCACCTTTTCTTATCCTAGTTGGATAATATCCTTGTTTCAAATCAATTTTAGAAAAGACACAAGACCTATATAACTCATTACACATGTTGTCAAGTCTGGAAATTAGATGTTTATATTTTACAATGATTTTGGTAATTAATTGGTAATCAACACACATTTTCTAAGAACCATTCATTTTTTTTTGGCACTAACAAGACTAGCATTGCACACGATCTTATGCTTTCATTAATGTAGACTTTAAACATGAAATCTTCCACTTACTTTTAGATCCTCTTGACTTATTCTAGATTAGTCATATAGGTGGGACAATCTAGATTTGAAGCTCTTGGAATGAAGTAAAACTAGTGTTAAATCCCTCACTTTAGTGGCAATTTCCTTGGAGTCTTCTTTAGAAACACCTCTTCATATTCCTATAAAATAGATTTTATTGCTATTAGCAAAATAAAGCTTTCTTGGTTAATGTTTATATAGGCTTCTTTGTATATAAGTATAAATATTGGCCTAGATCAATAATAAGCATTCTTATATCACTCACTTTTGCAAACACACTTAAATTTTCATTTCCTTATTTTAAGATCTCTCCTTCTTTATTTTTCCTCTCTTTCTTTTTATCATTTCCATTCTTTTCCATATTCTTTTCCCCTTTTTTCCCTTCTTTTCTTTTGCATTCTTATTTAATCCTCATAGATTATTTTAAAGTTAAAGGTTTAAGAGTTACTTTCCTCCTATCTTTTTCAAATTAATACTCATTGAGGATACTATCATATGTAGCTTTTCTATTAAATTACCAAGTACTTCCAAGCAATAGATGGTAAGTATACATAAGAACAATATCGCAAAGTATCTTATCTTGGTACTTCCTAATAAGGAAATACACCATTATTTGCTTTACTATCACCATTTCCTTACTCTTATTTAATCATTGCAATTTATATAAGGTAGGGTGTTGCAAAATAGGCGAGCTCAATTTCTTTACCAAGATGATACTAGCCTTATTAACATAACTATCACTATTGATGATAACATTACACATCTTACCCTTGATATTGCATTTAGTATGGAAGATGTTCTCCCTTTGCTCTTTACCTTTTTCTTTGGCCTACACATTCAAAGCTTTTTTAATCACCAAAGCATCTTTATCAAAAAGAGTTCCACTTTCATCATTCTTCATTTTTGAAAATGGCATGGACTTTTCATTGTTAGATTCATTTTAAGAATTAATATCTCCTTATTTTAAAACCATAACTCTTTTATTAAATTCAATCATTAGCAATGTACTTTTGACCTAAGCATCTAAATCATTTCATGTTTGAATACTTTTAGGGCTTTTCAACTTTATTTTTACCCTTTGGGTCTTCACCTTTTCATTTAGAAAGGGATTCTCTTTTATGCTTACTCCTTTTATCCTTTTTCTTCTTAACTTTTTTTTCCCAAAGCTTGTATGAAGAATTTAGGTAGGAGAATTATTTAGACGAACTTTTTCTTTTGAGTTGTTTCCCACTTTTATAACTATATGAACCATTATAGTATTATAGCTCCCCCAAAATAGTAATGTCCCTATTTAATTCATGGAAAGATCTAGCCATTATTTCTTTTTTATCTTCCTTCACATTGGATATAGACATATTGAGTTTCATCTTCTTATGATAATCTTCAACACTCTTGAACCTTAAGTGAGGCTTTGCAATTTTCAACATAAATCTTTATAGTAGTGGCTAGGAGTGAATCTCTTCCTCATAATAAACTTCAAATTATCCCAAGTTCTAATAGGTATTTTATAATTTTTTACAATATTTTTCATAAGTTAATTCCATCAAGTGATACAATATTCAAATAATTCAATAATGGTAGGTTTCACCTTTTTTTTTGTTCCAAATAGTTGTGAAAATTAAAGACTAACTCCACTTTTCTCTTACTTTAAGTAAGCATCTAGATCATTTCCCATTTGGAATGAAGGACTTTCATCTTGATATTGTTAACATTAACATCAACTTTCCCCTTTTATTGCCTATTATCTCCATTTTTTTCATCTTTCCTCTCATCTATTCTATCACTTCTTCTTCTATCACTTTTTTTAGAACTCTTACTACCTTAATTATTTCTATCCAAGCTCTTCTTCATAATTTTCATCATTTTGTTTTCTCACTCTCTTTTTTTTTCCTCTCACACTCAACTCTTCCAAGCTTTACATTTATCCATTCAAATTGTTGCTTTATACCTCTTAAGACATCATCATTATTCACATTTCCTATCGATATACTTCAAAGATAAACCTATAAGAAAATGTTAGATAAAGAAAAAGGACTTTACAAGAGCACACTATTTACTTGAGTTAAAGATACTTATATTTATGTTTGCACTTTAATTTAGGCTTTTATCTTCAAATGATCTGATACACTATAACTTTTTTCTACTCTTATGTTTCCTTTTGTGCTTCTTTAGGAACTAGGGTGACATAATCAAAAGATTCAATAAATGTAACAATCATTATCACTAATCAAAATTTACACAATAAAATGAACAATGAATGACACTATAAATTTAAGAAAGGAAACAAGGAAATACATAAAGATTGAATTAGAAACAAGGAAACAAAACTAAAAGCTAAGTAATTAATGAAAAAATGGAAGGTTTTTTTAATGTATGAAAGAAGCAATGAAAAAGCTAATTAGCTAATTTCAAAATGAGAAGTTCAAAGATGAAAGAGAGAATATAATGGCAATCAATTTGTTTGCAAACAACTTCCCCTTGCATTCTTTCTTTTTTCCACTTTTATTTTCTTTGTTTTCCCCTTTTTTTTATACTTTAATATTTACTTTTGCTTTTCTTATTTTTGATTCACTTTATTTTGATTTCTCCTTGATTTTCTTTGTTTGGAACCTTAAATAATTGTTTAACACCTTTAATGTTAGTTAAAATAAGGTAAACATTATTATTATTGAGTACTGCAAGTGAAAGAGAAGGTATTCAACTATTATACTTGGCTATCAAAAGTTTAGGTAGCCTCTACCTTACATTACTTGATTATTATCATTAAATACTGAATAATTTTTCAAAGATTAATATACTATAAGATTCAAATACCACATAATTGGGTCTTTTCTACCTTTAATTACTTGACTATAATATTTGAATATTGTACTATTTTGTGTAATATTTGAATAAGCACTCTATTTGAAGTTAAACTTTATGATTTTGAACTTTGTTTAAAGGTAACTTTCAAATTAAACAAGTTTTAGTGAAATTTGACACATAAATTTGTACAAATTTAAGACATAAAATGTAATGATGAATGATAAACTCAAAAACTAGACTCACAAACAAGTAAAAACATAAATTCACACTAACAAAATAGGATTAAAACATGGATAACAACATAATTATTTAGAAACAAAAATAAAGGCACTAGAATTGGTGAATAATAATTATTTAAACTTAGACTTAAACATAAAATTAGCAATAAACAACAAGATTAACATAAGAATATTAGAAATATATAGAGTGACAACAAAAAATGCAACAAAACTAGATCAAAAAATTAAAAAGAAAAAGAAAATTAAAATAAAATAGCTAAGAAATGAATAACACAAATTGGAAATTGAAAAAACCTTTGCTCTAAATACCAAATGATGTAAATCTAACTATTGAACTATTTAAAATTCAGAAAGCAAAATGAAAAAGAAGGATAATCATGCCACATTTCATAATAAAGAAGAAATGAAGTAATAAGTGAGGAAGAATCATACCATAAAGGATGTTGATCCTTTAATAAGTAAGAACTGATGCCAAAAATGTTGAATCTACTTTATTAAGTTCGAAACTTTTGCTAGAACCATGAGGAAGAAAGCTTATATAGAGTGTTTAGATTTTAATACGGCAAAAATTATGATAATGAGGAATAACTCTCTTTAAATATATTCAAAAAGCCAAAAGTCAACTAAGAATTAAACTAAGCTTTGATGGACTTAATTAAGCTTAAACTAGAAAGCTAATTAAGCTATTAATATTGGTCAAAATAAAGATGAAAATAATGGGCTAAAATACATAAGGAAAAGACTAGGCATAAAATGACTTAAACTCCAAGAAACAAAATTAGCAATTAGTTGGGCATGTCATCCATACTTTGCATTTGTACATCTTCAAGTAAAACACACTTTATTCAAAGTTAATAACTAAACCAAAATCTAACTTTTCAATGATATTAAGAATGCAAAAACCAAAAGTAAGAAGACAATCAAACTCTTAAGAAACATAATACTTAATGAATAAATCAATTTTGATAACTCAAACATTAATTAATATAATAACTTCATTCAAAAAGATGAAACCAAATTGATAAAGCCTCACAGGATATATTAACCTTCTAACTCTCAAGTGTTTATTTACTTAAATTTAATCCATAAAATACACAATTATAAACTTGTTGATCATTTATTCTTTACTACTTAAAATCATATGTAAAATACAAATTAGAATGACCTTATTTAAGGTTATAATAAGGTTAAGAAGAATAAAGAAAGGAAAAAAATTTAAGATATGTAACAAATTAAGCAAAAAGATCAATCGAGCATTTGAATTACAACATGGAAATATCATGAACAATTTCAATTTCAACACAAAACCTAATTTTTTGAATTCAAACACTCATTAACCCATTTTTTCATTGTTTTTTTTTTCACTTTATGCTTTATTCTTTCTTTTTTTTTAGATTTCTTATTATTTCTTTTTTTTTCTTTTTCATCTTTTTCATTTTTCCTTATTTTATTTTTTAATTTTTTCCATTTTCTTCATTCATTTTTTTTAAGAACAAGAAACACCTAATTACAACAAATCAAATTCCATAATACACCCTTGCACATACTTAATAACCCATCCATAACTTACAGATGCTTTACTAATTCTTAAATTTAGGCAAAGAAACTTATTTTTCTTTAAAGGCTTGTAATTAGATTATCTAACAAAAAAAATACTATTTAAGGAACAAAAGGGCTAATTAATAGAAAAATACAAGGGAAGGTTATTTGGATAAGTAGGCTTGAAATAAAGAATGGCTTTATCATATTTGTGTATACATATGGAAAAATATAATCTTAAAAAGAATTAAAACAAGTTTTAAAGCAAGAAATCATGGATGAAAATCAAACATAAGAAAGAAAGAAAGAATAAAAGAAAGAGTAGTATAATTCTCAACATTAAGGCTCAAAAGTTCACAAGGATCAATGTCTACTAAAATTAGTTTATAAATTCAAATTTCATCATCACACTAATCAATGTTCTAAAAGCATGACACTTTAATCAATCATGTTAGGCTTAATCCCTACGCATAGCAATTATACAACTAAAAAATCATTAAAAAGCCTAAAACACACCCAAAATAAAAAATATATATTTTTTGAAAGAAGCATTTTTGAAAGAAAGAAAACCAATAAAAACAAACTCAAAACCTAAAGTCCAACCCTTACACTTAGATCATGCATTATCTATAATGTAAGGCATATTGAACAAGAATATTAAAGATAAGTATAATAAAAGAGATAGGGAAAGAGATAGCAAATCTATAAAAACATGGGTTATCTCCTAAGTATTTTTCTTTAACATCTTCTTGCTTATTATGTAGGTGACCTAGGTTTGATCCTTAGTAATGGTGCTAAAATTTTAATGCACGTCACAACATATCAGAATTAAATTGAAATCACAAACCTATACCGAGGGTGAATTGGGTCAATCTTATAATGATTAGGCTTTAGTTTAGTTCCAATTTAATTATGAAACAAGGGAAAATTTTTAAATATAGGAAAACAAAATTAAAAAATAAGAAAAAAATAATCTTGTAAATTGAAATAAAAAAATAAAACTAGAATTCACTCATATAAGATGAATTCTAACTCTAAAGATTATATACTAATCTATTAATTTATCATCAATCATTAAATATATGCAATATTTAATTAACTATTTAGATGATGAAAATAACTTGAAAACCTATAATTATTCCCAAATTTATTTTTTGATGTGATTAAAATTAACAAGTCAAAATTGATTGATTAAACCCAATCCTTATTAAGACCTAATCAAATCTTATCAAAATCAAAATAAAGTAAAGATAAGAGAAATTCAACCAAAATAGACCAAATAAGCTTGCAATTGTGCAAATCACAAAGCCTACCCTTTAATTCATCTACCAAACATCAACTAATTGAATTGATTCACAACAAAAAAAATGACCCAAATAATGACTTAAAGAATAATCATATAAACAATTAACTAACAAATCCTTTATAGAAAACTATCAATGTAATAATCAATAAAAGAGATAAAAGAATAAAGATAATTAATTAAACATAAAATATAAAGAACAAGGTCTTAAAATTAATTAAAAAAATTATGTTAAATATATTGAACTAAAAGAAAATAGTGTAGCCATTTATAGCTTGAATGCTAAAAAAAACAAAGAGAAGAAAAACTTTGTTTTGTTAATTGCTAAATTACCTCTAGTTGGCTAACCTTTTACCCCATATATGCCTCTTAATTTTCCTCAACTAGGTTATAAATTCTTAGATTTGAATCTTAGCTAACTAATGAACTAGACTTTTCATAAGTTAGAGGCTAGTAGCCAAGATTATGACTCAAACACTAAAATAGATGTAAAACTATTTGATTCACATCATTCTAGTTAAGACTATGTTTCTTCCTCCAAAATGATATCATTTTGCCTCTAAAAGCTTAGAATCATGTTGCTTTAAGTCTTTGCTAACTTGAGGCACCAAAATTGTGCAATTTAAACTCTTGTGACTTAAGTTATGGGCTAAATAATAAGGAAACATCAAGTCTACTATATTGGGACAACAACACTAAATCAAATACAAGGACAAATATGATTCATCAATCATCTAAAATGGATTTGCCATGAAGCATAAAACTTGTATAGAATTATCTTAGCTCTCTATCTATACAAAGATCATCCTAAATGAAGATTTGGAGCTTAAGTTATGGCTAAAAATATAAAATAGTGATAAATTTCCATAATTAAAGATTATTTTCTATTTAATCCAAAACTCATGATTTATTCTAAAATAAGAATAGTCACACCCTATGAGACCTAAATATAGGGGAAAATAAGTATAAAATATTGTTTATATTAGTGTGCATCCAAACTGCTTGTATTCGACTACAGTACTCAAATACTATAGAAAATCTTATAGTATTCAAATATTAGTAGACAAAATGAAAATCCAAGCTTAATAGTTAAGTATATTACTTAACCACTCATATGTAGTCTATTAAGGTTGAAATGCACATGACCGAAGCTCTTTCAATCTTCCTTCCTCATGTATCAAAGCTCTTTTTTATCAATCTTCCTTTATCTTTTTAGTCTTACCTCTTGTCATTGGACTATTTAGCATATTTATATGCACTTACTTCATTTTTGGTATCACATCACATAATGTTAAAGGCCATTGTTATTATGCAAGTTAAGGATAAGAAGTTACATCTTTAGTTCAATGACAAGTGATAAGTAGAAAGAAAAAATGGATTGGCATATAACAATTATGTTAAAATGGCAACATGGTCCAAAGTATAGAAAGTCCCATCGAGATTAAAGGAAAACATTTGGTAGGAAGTCTTGGTATATACATTTGATTTAAATAGTTTTATGCTATAGATATGAAACTATATGTGTAAGATAATTATATATAACTAGTCTTTCATAAGTTTTTTCCTTTTTTTTTTGTAAAATGCCTTTTATATTCCAAACACCCTACATATGCACTTGAGAGTACTATCACACATTGTAATCATACGAAGGATTTCAAGTCCATGTTGAGGCAGGACTATTTCAATCCTAAGATCATGGAAAAAATAAATCCACTTCAAAAATAAGACTTCATCTATTAGCAATCATGAAAAAGTTCATGGAACAAAATGTAAGCAAATGTTTAAGATAAATTTTATACACTCTAACAAGAAGTTCTTCTTGGTGTCTTATTTGTGTATCATTTGTACTTATAAAATAATATGTCTTTTGGTCAATAGGAGTTAAGTTGGTCTAATTGAGAAAAATGAAGGAAGAATAGAAATTCACTTTGGCTCTTCCACAGATGCTACCAAAAGTTAAAGAATGAGTTGTTAACTAAGAACCTTGTAGAAGCTACGAAAAAGGATATCGATGAGGCACCTTTCATTTTTCAGACTAAGTTTTAAAATTAAGGTAGAGTAAAAAAGTAGGGGTAGCATGCATTCCTAGATACTCAAGCCATTACAAAAAGGATTACAAGTGTTAAGAATTAAACCAAAATGTGTTATTTGATTTTGAAACTTCCAATTCACAAGAGTTGAATCTAATTTTATATTGCTTTCTTATTGCTATAGGATACTTTCACATAGTAGGCCTTCCAAGGTGAGTTTTAGCTAGTTAGGGATAATGAAATCCTAATTGTAGCTTTAAGATTTGAAAAAACCATCCTAGCCATGTTCAGGGTGTTGGACATAATGTTGACCTAATAAACTACTTTGGCCCATCAAGGTACTGTCTAATGGGATACTCATGCACCAAGTTGAAGGAATTGAGAGTAAGTAATGTTAATGATTTGGCATGAAAAATCAATATGGACTAGATAGGAAGGATATGTAGATGCATGAGTAGCATATATAAGCACATTACTTACATAGACAAGTAGGCCATTCCAAGTTATACTACCCAACCTAGCCTGGAGCTCTTGATCAAGAAAAGGGCATCTAACCTTCTTGTGGCTAGTTTAAAGGATGTGGCTATGCTTGTAATGTTGGCCTTTAAAGTAACAAATCTTATAAAAACCTTACCTAAGGTAAATATCACCATTAACCCTTATACTTTTTCATATATGTCTATGCTTAATTTAGGTCTTCTATGGTAAGGCATTACTTTGCACAAGGTGAAGCCTAATACATTCTAATGGTGGTAGGACCACCTCTATCAAAGGTCATGGACAAATGGATTTTGGTAGGTTGTGAGCTCCACTATTATCCATTTCTAGATGATTAAGTTAATGTAGAGATTAATAAGCCCTTGCTCCACACAACTACTAAATTATGTAGTCTAGATTATGGATGAAGTTAAAAATAAAATGAGTAAAGCACTGACACCAATTTAAAATTTCATCTCACAACACTTATAACCTTAAATAATTTTTCTCTAATGATGTATGCTTGTCTTCCAAACTAAAGATAATTCTTTTTACTTTTGTCTTTTTTCTCACCAATTTTTTCTAGGAATGAAGCTTTTTATCTCATCACTAATTATAAGAGGTTGTGCACCTTTTGGAAAAATGTAGAACATAGAAGTAAGAATTTGCTTATTTTTATTTTTGTTCTTGTAACTTGGTTTCAAGTTTCATTATTAATCATATTTTCTTGCCTTTCATTTTGATGCAACTTTTAAAGGTTTGTACAAGTCAAAAATTAAATTTTATTCATCTTCTTTAACATTTGATGGTATTATCTATTATTTATTTATATGAGATATGTAATATCATATATCAATTTTTAATGAATGCTTATTCCATTTGTAGGTTTGGATTCAAAAGTGCTATTCTCAGGAGTATAAGTCTCTTATATTGAATGATAGGTATCAAGATAGTATTCATTGCAACACCCATTTTTTATTATGTTATTTTATATAACATCTTAGTTTTCAAACCTTTGTTATTCAATTTATTCTTTAAAATAATTGACATTAGCATTCTATGGTGTTATAATAGATATTGTTTTGTATTTCTAGTTAGGATTTTTTTTAAACTAAAGGACAAAGGGAATATGGAGAATTCAAGAGGAAGGAACTAATAGAGGAATGTTAGCAGGGAGAATCAAAGGCACTCGTCAGGGTTAGGAAGGCACATTGATTATCTATAGAAATCAAAATGGTATATTTGACATTAGATATTGATTGTTTATAATAAATTGACATTGAATTTTATTTCCAATGATAATAACAAATAAATTGATGGTTTTTTTTATATAATAACTAATATTGTATTCATTTTTATGATAGTTATACAATTGACATTAAATTTAGATATACAAGGTTGCCCGATAAAATGTCAGTGGAATACCAACATTTAATCTTCTAAACTCTCAATGTTAATCAACTATTTTATACTAGTGAAGTTTTGAATTCCTATTATTTTTTCTAATTCAAAACTATGACTAATTTAATTTTAACATTAATTTCAATTCCTAATTCTTCCTAATCTAAGACTAACTAAAACTAAAACTAGATTAAAGCATATACTAATTTCAAATTTTGATTGCTTTCTTAACTCAAAACTAATTTAAACAACAAAAAAATAAAAATAAAATGAATGAACAAAATAATTAAAATTAATCAATAAATTTACATATTATACACTAATGGCTCCCCAATTCACATTTAAATCATCATATCTTAATTTTAATGAACACAAAAAATTAAACAAATATAAACAAAAAGCCTCAAATAATTCATGTATATTAATAAAGCAATAAAATTAATTAACAAATTAGCACATTATCCATCTATAGCTTTTTATTTCACTTTCAAATCATCATATCCTAATTTTAATTAAAAAACCTTATTTTAAAAACCCTTAATTAAAAAAAAACTCATTGATTAAAGATAAATAAAGACACTAGTGAAGTTGTTGGTATGATGAGGGGCAATGGTGGCAAGCAAGGAGGAAATTGGAGCTTGTCCGACATGGTGGAGTGCAGTGATGGAAGAGAGAAGAAGGGGAAGGAAAATGGAAAAGTAGGGGGCCACTATTGTGACTTGAATATATTTTTAGGTTAGCAACATAATTAGCAATGGATTTATCATCCATTGCTAAGGCTTTTTAATAAAATAGTGCATTCCATTTAGCAATGTCCTTAGCAATGGAGTACTTAAATATTTATCACTAACTTATGAAAATATTTCATTATTGCACCAATAAAAATTCAAATTCTAGACAAGAGAGTTTGTCGCTAATGCTCATCACTAATTTCTCTATAAAAGTAAGCAATAGATGTTTAAAAGATCATTGCTAATTCCGTTAGTAAAATTAGAATCAATTGCCAAATATTTTTGGGACCTACAAATCCATTTACCAACAAGTAATCCATCACAAATATTTCACCACTAAATATAGGTTTTCTTATAGTGTTAGGATATGGGGTGCAAGTATTTGGGAAATGGGATGAAATTTAAAAAAAAATCTTAAAATTTTTTAATAAAATCTTGCAACATAAACAAGCATATATGCAACACATAAATATTTAGGAACTCAATAAAAATGTTACAAAATCTTGAAAAAAAATGAAAAATTATAACAAAAGCATATCGGCACTTTGAAGGAAAAATAAAAAATTATAAGTTGAGTATAAAATTAATTATAAAAAGTTGCGACAATCGATTGTCATTTTTACACATTCTCATCAACTATGATTAACATATGACTATCATTCTATTGAATGATAACTTGTGTCATGTAAGCTTTGTTCCTTTAAACTGTTATTTTATTTTACTATAGGATCATTCCAGTGTCTATTTTCTAGGTTGTCCCTTTTGGGATATTCGATAAAAATTGGATTACGACAAAAGTCTATTTAATAGGTGATGTTCCATATCCACACATATACAAAATGCATGAGCCGCGGCTTTCTAGCCACATAGGAAATTCACATTCGTTTCGTGAATGAAATGGGAAGATGTAGTATAGACTGCAGTAAAATTGGTTGTGAGTGAATTGATCAAAGTTTTGGCGAGGTCCAAATTAACGTCTATTTTAGCTAACTCCGGTAAATAAATGAAAGTTAAAAGTCATTCTTTAAGAATTTTAATATCCTAAAAATAATAGAAAAATAATATTTTAAATAGAAGTGTCTTTTCATTCAAAGGGATCAAGATGAAGCAACAAAACCTTTTGTGAGTTAGAAGCTATTTGATTAGCAAGAAAATTATATGAATAGTCAAACATTTTAGAAAGTAAGAGATACATGTGTTATTTGACCACTAATAAAAAAGACAAGGAAGTAAGACATCTCAATGAATTCTGCATCTTATAAAATGTAAGAAGTTATTTATCTATATCCCAAGGTAAGAATAACTTCTTGCAAAAAAAATTTTAGGATGTTTTGGCTCAAACTGAAGAAAGGAAAAGGAAACAATAAAAGCAAATTAAGAAACAGGAAAGAAATAGGTCATGGTTAAGCAATTTATTTAGTTAAAAAAAATTACCCTTAATTCACTAATTGAAAGGGAATTAACCTATTTTTTAATTATTATTTAGAACTATAATTATTATTGTTGCTATTGTTATTATTACCATTAATATAATCATCATCATCATCATTGTTAAGATGAATAAGAGAACTTTTTTTTTTTAGACATTGTTTCATTCTTAACCAAATGATAATTCTATTTGGCGATCTTTATAAAATTCATATCTTTTTTTATTAGCTTGTCTTACCTAGAAGTAAGGAACAATACTACATTAAAACATAGTAGATAGACATTATGATCGATGTGATCAAGTTAAACTTAGAATTTTTATGGAATTGAAAATAAAAATAAAAAATAAAAAAAAATTATACACTTCGGAATCCTATTTTATTACTTGCTCCATTTACATGCATGACTTGCCCATTTAAATTGTGAACACAACTATCACATTTACAAATTTGAATCCCCTCAATTATTTTATATATTAATATCTTTCAATTTCAAATATTTAAGAAAAAATCTTCTATTTTAACATCCACAATTTTTTATTGAGACCCATAATTTCAATAAAAAATATTTTTGTATCTATCTTTCTCATGAATTCACACCCTCAACTTGTTTAGGAAATTGAGCGATTATATATTCCACATGCATAGATTCAATAGCTTTCCCTTTGTGAAACCACAACACCACAAAGTAATTCAAGAAATTTACTATATTAATAGTAGCCAAGATTCAGTAAAAATAGTTCAACCTGTTCTTGCTATGATTTTACCTGAGCCACCTTTTTTCTTCACCATTGTTAAAAGCTTCGATGCCTTTCACCAAGACAGTGCTTATCCAGTTTCAAGTCCAATCTCAATGAGATACATCATATTACTATTGCTTTTTATCCCATCAGTGGCTTCATCGTAGAACTACTCCATTTGTTCCTCATATGTAAAAACTTTAGCAGTATCTACAAGGAAGAATTGAGGGAACAAGCATAACACACTCATAGCCAATAACTTGCTAGCATTAAGGTGTTATCTTTTTCCACCAGGGCTGCTGTAACCATGGCAAAACTTGAGACAAAAGACTAACACCATTCTTTGTAAAGATGTGAGACCGCAAGTGTGATCAGTCCACTTACAAAAAATTGGGGCAAGAAATTTGTCATAAATGGGAACAAGTACACTAGCTAAATATTCCTAGCTTGGCATACAAAGAAGGTTGAGAGCTAGGCATATGATAAAGAAAGAACAATAGAGGCTGCCTATATTGGGAGCACATTAATGAAAAATTTGAACTCTTTCACTTGTGTTATTATCCATAAACTCTACCTTTTGTGTCTTCTGGGATTGTTATGATAGCAGTTTTATTCAGAAACCTAACAAGTTCTTCCATTAATTTTTGGAATTCAAGACAGAAAATAAATTGTTAACCCATAGTTTTTGCAAGCATAACTCGAGTAGTGATATGACATGGTTCGAAATTGTTGTTGTTGCTTTGAATTTACAAATGTTATGGAAATTAAAAAATTGGGTTGTGGACATGATAGTCGTGAAATTTGATTTTGTTTGCACAAATATAATAAAAATATTTATAATAGATATTACTTTATATTATTAACATTAGTTCTTTTAACTTAATAAAATATCATATCATAATAAATAAAATATATAATTGCAAGCTTAATATCAAGTTTTTCAACTTTTATTTTATTAGGAAATCCAACACATGGGTGTGGTTGTTGCGGCAGCAATAACATCCAAAGTTGCATAAGTTTGGGTGATTATAAAAATTAATAGTTGTATGTATAACGAAAATTGCACCAAAATTAAAGGATGATTTTTTTTATAAATTGATTTACAAAAATTGCATCGTATAAATGTTTGAAAATTTATATTTTTTATGAAAATTTTATTATTTATTTATAAAAGAAAATTATAAAAATATGCATTGCAAGCTACTAAATATTATCAAAATTATTGTGTATAATAAATTAATTATTACGAAAGTAATAATAAAAAATAATTTTGATTAACGAAACTAATGACCTCGGGTGACAAATTTTGAAAAACCAAGTGATGAATATGAAAAGAAAAAATGTACAGGTGGCTTTCTATAAGCCAAAATTGCAAGATTTGGCTGCTGGACAAGGCAGGAGTCAAGTTTTATCCTTTGCTAAAGTGCAGTTGTCATTTTGATAAATGCTTATTTTGTTTTATAATTTTCCAATTTAATAAAATGCAGTCTGATATGCTATAATGCAGATTTTATGCAATCCAGATTTATAAACTGAAGATTCTATGTAGTATAGATTATATTTTAAAGTCGAAGTGCAGATTTATATAATTCATAGTTAGATTAAATATAGTTTTACTGGATAAGATATAATTTTTTCTCAAAAAGTACTAGGTAAATTCAACTTTAAAATATCCTCTGTAAATACATATTGCAATGCCAAACACCATTAAGGGTCCATGGCAGCACCGGCAAAATCTATATATCCTTCTTCCACTTTCGTAATACTCAATCTTTTTGACTAACTAGGAAGGCTGGAGTAATTTTTTGAGATCCACATTTATAGAGATAGAGTGTTTTAAAGCTTGGGTATGATTGAGATGAAGGATGACAAACAATTTCAAAAAATAAGATTCGCCTTGTATAAGATTCCCTTCAATTTTCAAATAAATAGTTGAGAAAGAGAGTTTTTGGCACTACTTAACTAGTAAAAGAAGTTAACAAAATATAGAGGTAATCACACATAACTAGCTCCCCCAGAATTCGATGCTCTAAGTAAAGTGACAATTACTCAAAACAAAGTCATAACATATTCTTGAATTTATGATGAATCCTATGAAAGGGAAAAAAAATGTCATATTCTTGTTGCATAAAAAGAATCTTCTCCCCCCCGGACATCGAAATTTTCAAAAAAAAAGAAAATTGTGTTCTAGTTGCGTAAAAAGAATCTTCTTCTCTCCGGACATTGAAATTTTAAAAAATATATATACTTTCCAACAGACCAAATGCCTTGTCAAATATTCTATTTGTCACATACATTGAATAGCCGAATGAATTGACTATAAATACATAATTAGCCCCTATTGATTTTTCAATAAATCCAATATTATGGACATTGCAAATGTAAATTTAGTACTCGTATTCATCATCCTTTTCATCTCAATTTTCCTTCCAATTAATTCTACTAATAGCAATCTTGGCCTTGAAGAAGGCTTTTTTTTTATGTTTTTCCTCAAATCTTGGAAATCCTAACTCAACTTCAAAAGTTATACTCACGCGAAATAGTTCTTCTTATCAATCTATTCTGCGATCTTCCATAAGGAACCTCAGATTCACTGACAGTTCAATCTTGACACCTAACTTCATTGTTACTCCAAATGATCTTTCGCACATCCAAACAGCCATAATCTGTTCCAAGAAACACGGCATGCAAGTCCGGGTTCGAAGTGCCGGCCATGACTACGAAGGCCTTTCTTACATCTCTAATGTTCCATTTGTGATCATTGATCTTGTTAATTTTAGATCCATAAGCCTTGCCATGGAAGAAGAAACCGCATGGGTTGGTGCGGGCGCAACTCTTGGAGAATTGTATTATGCAATTGGGAAAATAAGCAACATCCATGGCTTTCCAGCAGGAAGTTGCCCTACAGTTGGTGTTGGAGGGCACCTGAGTGGTGGCGGATTCGGTACCATCTTTCGGAAATACGGCCTGGCGGCAGATACCGTAATCGATGCTCAAATGGTGGATGTAAATGGGAAAATACTGAATAGAACTTCAATGGGTGAAGATTTATTTTGGGCTATAAGAGGAGGAGGAGGTTCAAGCTTTGGAGTTATCACTGCATGGAAAGTTAAATTAGTAAGTGTTCCTGAAAAGGTAACAATATTCAATATTCCAAAGACTTTGGGACAAGGTGCTGCAGTCATCTTCATGAAATGGCAAACTATTGCAGATAAGCTTCCTGGAGAGCTTTTTCTGCACTCAGTTATGGGAGTTGTCAATTCTTCATCTTTATACCGAAAGAAAACCGTTAGGGTTTCTTTCACAGGATTATATCTAGGGGAAGCTGACAAGCTTTTCTCTTTCTTGCAAAGCAATTTTCCAGAATTGGGTTTGAAGATGGATGATTGTATCGAGGTGAGCTGGATTCAATCCGTTCTTTATTTCGCGGATTATTCAATCAATGGATCCTTGGATGTCTTGCTTCAGAGGTACCAAACATTTAGAAGTTTCAAAGCAAAATCTGATTATGTGAATCAACCGATTCCAATGAGCGGTTTGGAAGGATTATGGAAGACGATGCTGGAAGAGGATACGCCATTGTTGATCTTGACGCCGTATGGCGTAAGAATGAGCGAGATTGTGGATTCTGATACTCCATTTCCGCATAGAAATGGTAGTATATATGGAATCCAGTACTTGGTCTACTGGGATTCAAATGAGGAGACAGAAAAGCATTTGGATTGGATGCGAAGGCTTTATGCATATATGACACCTTATGTTTCAAAGAATCCAAGAGCTGCATATTTGAATTATAGAGACCTTGATTTGGGAATGAACAGAGAGAACACAAGCTATGACGGAGCAAAATCTTGGGGTTTGAAATATTTTAAGTATAATTTTGAAAGGCTGGCTCGTGTGAAGGCTGCTGTTGATCCTGGTAACTTCTTCAGGCATGAGCAGAGCATTCCATTGTTGTCTCTACAAAATATAAGAAAATAAAAAATAAAAAAAAGGTCCCAAACAAATTCAGATGGTCGGGACAGAGTTTATGGATAAGTTTCTGGTAACCTTTGTAAAAGTAAATGCATTTTAGACAATGAATATCGTAAAAGTAACTTTTGTCAAGTAAATGTGGAGACATTCTTGACTTACAATGCCAAAGAGCAACACTTCAAATTCCAATATGTTAAAATTATAGGCTAACAGCATTTCAGGATTTTGAGCAATAAACTTGTAACACTTCCATTAATTCTATTTATAATTTTAGAGGACTTAGCTTTCTATAATTTGCGTTGTCACCCTCTATATTATTAATATTTTTTCTTCTATTGTGATTTGCACGAGATAATCATAATTGCTGTAGCATTGTCTCTTAGAATAGCGGGTCAGCTGGGATGCAAGTACAAAGAATGAATGGTTGGATATACACTCTGATAGTGGTCCGTTGAATACTTTCTGATGCATAAGTCAATTTCTTAGCGAGACAAAGTAATGACAGGAGAATATAAGTAGAGACCTATGTGTTGAGATAACAAATTAAATGAAATTTCTGGATTGTATCTCTTGAGTTTCTAAGTAGAGTGCAAAAGTGATCGCAAGTGTTCCTCTGTAAAGGTGATTAATTGAAAATAATTGAGAATAATGTAGAAGTATCTCTATAATGAACTCTTTGTACATATAAATACTTCCTTGTACTTGACATTTTCAATCAAGCATAAGTTTAGTTCTTTCCTAAGCATTTCTCTTCCCCTAACAAAGTGATATCATAACTTGGTTAAAATACAAAGATCAATGGTGGTTTTGAACTAGTTCCTAGGCTTATAATGGAAAAACATTCTTTTGGTGCATCCAAATATTACTACATAATTACTAATATATATCAGGTGTTTGGTTGTCATGATCCAATTTTTGGTCCATTATGTCTAGCATAAAGAACATTAACCAGACATTTTTACAAATCTTTTCAACCAAACTGCTTTTAAAATCTTATTGTAGTTTTTTAAAAATGACTTCTTTAACCATAGTGCAGTACTTTCACTAAATTTTTTTTATACTTGTAAATAAATTTCCAATCTATTTGTTAGAAATTAGCAAATGTAAAATCTTAATATATGAGATTCAAATTATTTCTTTTTCATAGAAAATAATTAGTAAATAATATGCCTGAGATAGAACTTCATCTTTATAATAAAAAGACATAAAAGATAAGAGTTTCTTTTCTTCCTTTCTTTTTGAGAGAAAAGATAAAATTTCTATTTTTGTATAATTTAGATATTTGCAATATAGGAATAAAACTATTTGAACTCAAGACTTATTAATTCAAGTATACACTAAATATTCTGCTTTGAAATCCTTCAAGGAACTAGAAAAAATATATAAGATGTATGTAGGTGGAGAAATATTTTGATTTCCTTCAAGAGAATTAAGTTTCAAACTTTATATAGAAGTTCAAACCATGAAACAAATACAATAGGATCAGATTAAAATAACTCAAGAAATCAAGATGATTCTATTCATTTACAAAGTTCTACTTTAGATATAACATATTCTCCTTAAAATAAAGAAATCAAACATCCTTCTTTTTTAAAATAAGAATGGCCATCACTACAATAGAATTGAAATTCTATAATGGTCAATAGATGTTGATCATGTTGGTCATAGTAAAAATTGACTTCTATATAAATGTGGTGGTATTTTTTAGATTATTATGACAAATAAGGCTACTTTTACAATGATTGACATCTATAATTATGCAGTGAATTTCTTTAAATTTATAAGAAAACATAAGATGCCGATTAAGTTAAACACCAATATGTAAATTAAAAGTGAATGGAAGAGAAAACTTCTTCACGAAATTAAGACATTAGTTATTTATATAACTATCATCCAAAAGGCATTTGAAATGTCATTAGGAAAGGCATTTAACATTTACACATCATTTTTTATTAACCAATGTGTAAAGGTATCAAAAGTCTCCTTGAGCAATGCAATTACCAGTTATTTGAAAACCTTCCATGTCTTAAACATTAATATTAAGTTAATAATTAACATCTTTAGTTTTTTCCAATTGCCTATATATTTCACATTGCCTCATGATTTGAAAGCATCTCGATAATGTTTTAGTCTCTATTTTCAAATTTTAGGATTTGTTTAAGGAGAAGGAAAACAAGTCCTTTCACATTTCATCTAACATATTTCCTTTCATTATAAAATCTGATTATTGTTGTTTTATTTATTGTCATCAATATGTATTAGATGAGATAGAAGGGAACTATGTTCCTCCTTTTCAAACACATGCTGATTTTGGTAATGGAGGCAAATATATTGCCTAAATCCATCATTCACCAATATCTAACTTGAAGTAATATTGGATGATGGCTACAAGAATTAGCACTCAATTTAGCAACAAGACTAGAAGACCAAAGTCATTTCCCCTTTCTTTATGTTATATTATTGTAAATTTGTATTTGTTGATATAACAATATATTGAATGAATAAAATTGCAAATAAATTTCCTTATATTGATGTTTTCTTTCTTATATTTTTGTATATTTTAGTTCAACCTATTAATGCTTGTATCCTTGTAAGAAAATTATGCAAAAAAATATATAACATATCATAAATTGTTAATGTTTAATAAAATTATGAAAATATTTCTTTATTAATTTTAAAACTAACCTTTTCATTCCAATTGAGAAAAAATAATTTCTTAAAACAGGGTATATGTCTTGTCTTGTTTATGCAAATTACTAGTTTTCTTTCACTTAATCCATTTTCTAGGTAGTTTATAAAATGGTCTTTATAATTTTCTAAAATTTGTTATGGTATATAAGTCATGAAAATCTCATACAAAATGACATTGGTTGTTTAAAAATAATTGACACATAAAAAATAAGACATGATTTCTATATTACAATTGATGTAATATTTTTTAATTAGAATGCCATCATTAAAATATAGATAATGATTATTATGACAAAACTGACATCTAGTAACCACCCTAGTTTAACATGTATTTGTTTCTACATTGTCTATGATTATAAACCGATGCAAAAATTGATTAAAAAAAATACAAAAGTAATGGCGAGAGTGTGAAATATAAGACTATTTCACTCTATCACTATTTACAGACTCAAGATTCCTCTAACACGAAGTATTGTCTTATGAACCCAAATAGAATTGTGAAATGTAAGTTGATCTTCTACTCTTTTATGCAAATAATATACACCTACCAAATATTCTTAGGTTTTTGTTCTCTATGTGTCTTGACTTAATATTTTAGTGTAATGTGCAGGTTTGCTTTTCTTAGGTTTATTTTAATGCATTATAGCTTAGGGTGTCAATCATTAAGGTTATGATACCTCATTAAAATATTTTTTTTATTCTTTATTAGCTTATGAACATGTTTCATAACCTCAAGTACAAAATATATTATATACAAAATATTCCCTATTAAGTTTATGGAAATGTTTTGGCCTTAGGTATGTATAGTTTTGAAAATGTTCTTTTCTAGATGATTTGAGTTGCATTATGTAAATATATAAATATATGTGTTTTAGGTTTTATCTAAGAAAATATGCAAATTCATGTCATATATGATTGGTTAATGTTTTTGTATATATGGTTCTCACTACATTGGCTAGTCATTAATTAAAAGATGGATGTTGATTAGTGAAACTTTGAATATGAAAATAGGGTTTGCAAATTTGTCAAATTTGCAATTATTTATATAAGAAATGAATTTAATGATTGCATCATATTTCGTCCCTACCTTAAATGTTGTAATGTGGTGTGATTAACAGTTATGCATGTACGAGATCATCTATTTCAATTTAGCAATGACAATGAGTACATGCAATAACCTTGGCACAATGAAAGTAAATTAGGTGGTATGTTTACTATTCATAAATATGATGGCTTTGATGATTACTTAGATGATATGATGTATAATGTTGCAAAAATTTTTATTAAGCCATTGTAAGTTCTCAATACCTTATTGAGTGATGTAAAGAAGCTATTGTATCTAGGTTACACTAAATTCAAATATTTATAAGTTGTGTTAAGATTGTTTAACTAGAAAGCAAGAAATGAGTGGAGTGATAAAAGCTTCCCAAAATTAGTGTAGTTATTGAAAAATATGCTTCTCAACAGCAATATACTATCGGCTTGTGCTTATGAGGTCAAAATATGCTTAATAGGTATGAGGTATAGGAAAATACATGCTTGTCTTAATGATTGTATATTTTATCAAAAAGAAAGCAAAAGATTGCTTGTGTGATAACTTGCTTGGCCTTGGTTGGCATGGATCTCATTCCTAATATCCACAAGCTAATTTAACCTGCTTTGGTATCTTCATATAGTTATTAATACACCAAATAGATTAATTAATTGATTTATATTGACAAGATAAACATTTATAATGAAATTTCAAGTTGACGTATTCATATGCTACTATAAATCCCAAGCATTATTTTTATTCACACTTTGTTATAATTATGGCTACTTGATTAAACTACCAGGAGATTTCCAACTTTTAGGCAATTGGTGGTGGATATGAAGCTTCAATTTGAACACCTATAAAACATTTAAAGGAAAAGTAATAAGATTTCATCTCAGTATGTAAATAATTTATTTAATAAAATCATATCACAATCATTATTTCAATACTTATTTCTCCCCACAATTCAACATTATAACCATCCACAATTTTCAAGAGAAAGTAACATTAATAATCAAAATAAAATTCAAAAATAAGAAATAACAACTAATCCACCTTATGCCTTCTAGTTATCCTTATTAGTTCATAAAGCTAATGTTGTTCCTCTAAATAACTTATCCATTCATAATAGGTAACTAGATCCAATATCAATATCTTAATTTCATCATTTCATTTACCAACAATTCATAATTACATCATCATTATTTGCCACTCATTATTTCTATATTTACCATCATATTCGATTCAATCACAAAAGATAGCATTCTTCATACAAGTTCTAATTGATCAGCTTAACCATCAAACAATCATACATACATACAACATCATTACTTCAACTTAACACTTTATTTTTTAATTCCTTTTTATGGAAACATCTAGGTATTTGAATATAATACTTAAGTATAGGCTCTTAGAAAAAAGTTATACTTGAGTACTATACTTGAGTACTTAGAGGCAAAAGTAACAAGTGCTTATGCATTCAAGTATGGTACTCAAATATTAGGCCTTAAACTAGTAGAGTCTATACTTATGTGTCATTTTTTAGCATATGTTCTTTTAGTATTTGAGTAAGGTACTAGAGTATTAGCTTTTAAGTTACATTCTAGGTAGTACTCAAGTATTGATTCTAGAATTTTCAAAAATCAATTTGAAATGTAGAGTTTCCTTTAGCCAAATTCAAACTTAAACTAAACATGCATTGCACATTCACTAAACACCATTTCACATAGTTATTAGCAATATTCTTAGCTTAAAGTAGCACATTCTCCTTCCAACCTCAACATTTTAACTCAAAATCATTAAATATCATGAAAGTTAATTAACTAATAAACTAAATTAAATACTTTCATTGTTTTCCACGTAAGTAGATTATCCACATATCACTTGTATAAAGGAGATAGAACAATGCTTAAGGAGGCTCAAATTACCCTTGTTTTCTAGGATTTATAAGGAAATTTTTATGTGAATCTAATTAATGGATTGTTCCAAAATTCAACAAGTTAAACAAAAATAGAAGAATAATCAAGCCATACTCTAGAAAAAGAAGAATGGGAATGATAATTGATGAAGAACATGCCATAAAAGATGAAAATTTGTTTATAAGTGAAAAAGAATTATGCCATAAGGATGAATCCTTGATAAGTAAAGATCAATGCCATGAAGGTTGAATTTCTTTAATAAGTCATAAGTTCATTCAAAAATTCAAGAGAGAATCATACTTTCACAAAGAAAGCAATTCTATTTCACTAATGATTTAAAAAAAGATACTATAAAGAACAAGCCTCCTTATATAGTTCTACTGAATAACTTAATTTAAATGGGCTTAAATTGACTTAAAATAGGCCTAAAATTAACAAACCAACTAAAACCCCATATTGGGCCTTATCAAATGTATTAAAGTAATAAGGTAAATAAAAGAAGTTAAAAATGGTAAACAAATGGGCCAAATACTACTAACACATAAAAAGGCCCAATAATATCTTAAAAATAATAATAACACAAACTAAAGTTAAAAATAGTCAAATAGCTAAATCAACCCTAAAGTGGTGTCTATAAGCTTTAAGTTTACTTATTAAAATGCATTATTGATCCTTTTAATTAACTTTTTGTGATTACCTCTCCTAAGATTACATCATACCCTTTTTTTCAAAAGATTCATCCTCAAATCTTGAAACCTACATAAAAAAAAGAGTAAGATTAGAAACATCAAAAGAAACTCTCACATGAAACTCACCATGAGAATTCAAATCAAATATATATTCGTTGTCTTTTCAAGAACTTGCAATGCACCATCTTTACTTGGATATAACTTAGATTTCCTTAGATCAAGGAATCTTTTTATCCACTCACACCATTAACAAAATAATCATCTGGATCAAATACAAAATTAGTAAAATTAGGAAAAGTAATTAAAATTGATAGCATGGCTAGAATGCAATAATTTCTGACAAATTTTCTATATAAGCTAGCTAAAACATGAAAGCTCCTAATCTAACCAAAAGATCTAGGTGTAGACCATTCTTTAATCATCTTGTACTTTAGTTGATCCACTTATATGTCTATGCCACTCAAAAATACAATTCTTCCTATGTAAAATGATTGAGCATTTCACAAGATTAACAAATAACTTTTCATTTTCCAAAACTTGCAAAACACATTTAGAATAATGAACATGCTCATCTATAATTTTATGATACATAAGAATGTCAACAATACATGGCAAGCAAACTCTCCAATCCTTTAAATTCTTAAATAACAGTAAAATCCAGTATTTGATCTCTTAGAAATAATAAAAGTAAACAAAAACAAATTTGTTCTTGAAAACATGCAAAACATAATTCATTAAGCTCAAAAAAATACTTTATGCATTAGATAAATCAAATAGCAAAAATAACCACTCAAGCAAACCATACTTTATTTTGAATACAATTTTTCATGTATCACCTTTTCTCAAGTAAGTTGGATAATATCCTTTTTTTGAAATCATGCTTTAAAAACATTCAAGGATCATGTAACTCATCAAGTATATCTTCTAGAATTTTCTTAGTATTAAAATATTTCACCAAATTACCTTTTACTATCAAGCCATAATCCTTCCTAACAAGCAAATCACTTTGAGAATTCTTAGCACCAAAATATTTCATCAAAACACATTAAAACACAACCAAGGGCTTCTTTAACAATTAATTCCCTTGGATAGCTTTTACGCATACACAATTTATTTTTCTTATATAAACATTTATCAAGCCTAAAGATTTCTTCAAAGACCATTTCTTCATAAATGTTAACATTTAAAGCACAATCAAATGTAGAAAAGTAACAAAATTAAGTGAAAAAGTAAAAAAATCATAATCATTCACATACAATGACACAACCCACTTTACTGTTATTATGACTAACATAAAGATATCTAATAAGTGCTAACATAGTAAATAGATATTTTTATAAGCCTTTACGTTATATTAAGAATCTTACCAAATTAGTACTATCAAAGAAGCAAACATCTATTTCTAGAAAAAAAAAAAACCTTTACAAATGTTACCTTTAAAATGTTCAAACCTAAGAGCAACTAGAATAGGGATTTGTAATGGATAATTTTGAGTATCTCACATATAACTTATCTTTTCATGCATCTAAAAATTTCCAAATTTATCAATAGTCATCCTAATGCAAGATATGATACTAAAATGCTAATAATTTAAATTTTAAAATTTTTTAATCCTTAAACACATTAGGTGACTAAATCTTTCATTCAACATCACTAGAAAAAATTTGATTTCATTCCATCTAAAGTTGTTTCCTTCATCTTTCTTAAACAACTTTGGGAATTCTTTATCCAATACTCTCAATACCATTATACCAACATTAAGCCATCATTTTATCATTTGGATAGCTTTAAAACAAAATCAAATGGCAATACATCACAATAACATAATGGAAAGCACAAACTATCAATATCATCACTTTTTTATTAACATAAGCCAAAAAGTAGCAGGAGTTGCCACTTACTTTAATTTTTTTACACTCTTTAAATTTCAAACACTTCTTTAAAATAACAAGAGAATGGTTTCATGAAAATAAATTAGAATTTTAGAAATATAGGAAGAAAAGGATCAAGAATTCTTGAATAAATTGGAAGAAATTCTTATGTTACCTTACAAGATTTGAAGCTACTAGATGAAGAATTCACTTAAGTAACTTGAAAGCTTGGACTTCCTCACTAATCTCCCTCTCCTCTTACATAGTGTGGTTGGCCAAGAAGTAGAAATTTTTTGCTCCAAATCACTAGTATATGTATATATAAAAGAATCCAAAATTTCAATTAAAAAAATCTACAATTTTGAAAAAATTCTTGGGACAAATGGCTAAGGTATTGGGTGTACATATAGCCTAAGATAACCAAAAAATAATTACCCTATTAACCAATAAAATTAATCCACTTAAAATGGGCAAATAGTATTTATTACAAAAATAGCCTTAAATTTTCTATTTTCTTATATTTTTGTTCCTAAACTTTTAGATATTTTTAAGCCTTATTTGGACCTTTAAGTTCTAAAGTTATATGCACATTTTGGGCTTAAAATTTTTAATTTAGATCGGCCCAAGAATTTTTGAATAACCTGGTTAATTTTTTGGTCATTCTCACTTTTTGATTTACTTAGGTTTTTGAAATCCTAGCAAATTTCCATACAAATATACCTAAACTTAATTCTAGGTTTTTAAATGGATTTTTAAGTATTTTAATGCCTAATAAAGTTCTCATAAAAATTCCTAGTTTGAATCACATCAAAATTACTCCTACGAATCTCCTAAATTTTACCTAATTTTCCCACCAATTTTTTTATTGCACTATTTCTAATAGAATACTTATTTGAAATTTCTAATTTACTTAGGATATTTTCTAAAAGAATCCTATAGGATATTACATATAAATTCTTATTGTACTTAAAACCTAACAATTTTATATGTAAATTATCCTTATTATGTTCAAGATTGTATAATTTATTATGCCAAGTAAAGATGAGAGTATACCTCTAAAATAACATATTGACTATCATAATATTGTTACTTGCTTCACTCGAGACACTTTCCTTCTCACATCTAGTAACTATTTTGGAGATTCTCTTACAAGCACATCTTAGGACTTTTGTAAAATAGAATCACAAGTACTTGGTAACACAAATTTAAGATTGTTAGCATTTTCATATACTTTTTATACAAGACAATTGGTTTAAAAATATAGAAAATAATCTTTATCTTATTTGTTTTTCTAAGCACACTTAATTTTTCTTTTTCTTGCTTTTGTTTCAAAATGATTTTTTCCTCTTTTTCTACACAATCACTTTCTTTTTCTTTTAACTCAAATTTTCTCCCATACTTTTGATAACCACTCTTTTTTTTTTCATGGTTTTCACTCTTCTCTACCCTCTGTTTCACTTTATTCTTTTCTTCCTTTCTCTTTTTCTTTTCTACTTCTTCTTTTTTCTTTTGCATTTTTAATTGATCCTCAAACACTTCTTTTGGAATTAATGGTTTAAGAGTTATATTTTCTCTTATTCATTTGAAAACTATATTTGTTAAGGACTTTATCATGAGTTATTTTTCTATCACATTACCAAAGTCTTCTAAGTAATGAATGAGAAGTATTCATAAGAGCAACATCACATAGTACCTCATCTTAATCTTTACTAATTGTAAAAGAAACTAATACTTACTTTGTCACCTTTACTTCACTATTATCATTCAACCATTGATACGGAGTAGGATGTGGTAAAATAGACAAGTTCAATTTTTCTACTATATAGGTACTAGGAACATTAGCATCACTATCATTATTAATAGCAATTGGATTAGACGAGAAGGCTTTATACAAATTTAACACTTTATGATTCAAAGAATCCAAGAGTTCCATATTTCAATTAGAGAGACCTTGATTTAGGGATGAATAGAGAAAATACAAGTTATAAAGAAGCAAAATCTTAAAGTTTGAAATATTTCAATTGTAATTTTGAAAAGTTAGCTCATGTGAAGCTTGCTATTGATCTTGGTAACTTCTTTAAGCATAAGTAGAGCATTCCATTAAAAATAAAAAAAAAGGTGCCAAACAAAAATAGATGATTAAGATAGAGTTTAAGGATAAGTTTTTGGCAACTTTTGTAAAAGTTACTGCATTTTAAACAATAAATGTTTTAAAAGTAACTTTTATCAAGTAAATGTTGACATATTCTTGACTTACATTGCCAAAAAGCAGCACTTCTAAATTCCAATATTGTTAAAGTTATAAGCTAATAACACTTCAATATTTTGAGTAATATACTTTCTTATAACACTTTCATTAATTAATGGGAAAAATGCACATAACCCCTTTAAAATATGGCATTTTATCAAATAACCCTCTAAACTTTCAAATCTTATAAATAGCCTTATAAACTTCTCCAAAACATGAAAAGGTTATATTTTGAGTAAATAACCAAAGCAACCACCACTATCATGTTTACTTACTAGTAGTTGAAATTGCCATTATATTTGTTTATTAATAGTTTAAACTGCCACTAAGTGAATGAAATTGATGGCAACAATTTAGAACTTCCGTTAAATTATTTTATCTGTATTTCTATCCTTTTCATATTTTGAAAAAAATTAAAGGGGGTTATTTGTAAGATTTGAAAGTTTAAAAGGGTTATTTGATAGAAAGCCATACTTTATGGGGTTATATGTATTTTTCTCTTAATTATTTCTATTTATAATTATAATTTTAAAGGACAGTGTTATTCACGTTATTGTAATTTTGTTAGTCAATATATATTTCAAATTTCTATAATTTGCATTGTAACCCACCATATTATTGATATCTTCTTTTCAATTGCAATTCGCACTAGATAATCATAATCGTTGAAATGTATCTTTTAAAATAGTTAATTAACTAAGACAATGATAAAGCCAACAATTCCAACTTAAGGAGGTTAGTTATAATCAAGTGAAATTTTATTTTTATGTATATGAAAAGATTTATAATTTTTTGAGAAAATTATAATATTTTTGATAGTTTTTATTTAAGATATTGTAATTTTTAAAAAAATTAAATATAAAAAATTATGAAACATTAAATAAATTATAAAATTTTATTTATAAAGGTTATAACACATAAATTATTTAGATTTTTTATAAAAAAAGGTTACAAGAAAAATTAATAAATTTATAAAAGTATAATTAATTTAATGAAGTTTATATCTATATATACTTATATTATGCATACAAGAAAATTTTGGATGATAGATCAAAATAGATAATAAGTGGTAATCCTAGTGCAATTATATGATATAAGTAATGTAAATAAAAATATAAAGTTTTACTTATAAAGGCTATAACACATAAATTAATTAGAATTTAATAACAAAATTTACAATAAAAATATGCAAAATTTGACCAAAAAATTAACTTAATGAAGTTTACATGTATATGTACCTTTTTTTAGACTTGAAAATTTAAGATGATAAAAAAATAGCAATTAAGTAGTAGTTTTAGTATAATCCTATTATATATTGTAATTTACATATGAGTATATGAATTTCGTTGCACTTAATTTTTTAAAAATAAAATAAAATTAGTTTTAGATAGACACTAGGAAAATATTTTTTAAGTCATGTAAACCTTTTATTTCAAACTAAATATATGCTTCTATAAAAGATTTTCAACTTGCAATGCAATAAAATAAAGTTTATACTTAGCAGAAAAGAGAAAGTCAAACAATTAAAGTATAAATTAATTAAAATTAATGACTTACAGGAGAATTATGATATTACACCATGCATTTGTATTTTATCCTTTTTTATAAAGTTTATTTTCATTACATAAGTACAAATTTTTCTTAATACAACTATATGTTATTTAAAATTTTATAAAGGGATGAAGTGTATAATTATATGCATTTATAAGAGAAAGCATGGGGCTTTGGGGACGACCCTCTAGCTCTATAGAGAACGAATGGTCAAATTTACATCGTGAGGCTTATCAAGTACATTTTGATGCTCAAATCTGTATCTCAATTAGGCAAAGTAATGGTAGGATGATGTAAATAAGGATTTGTGTGTTAAGATAATAAATGATCTAAAATTTCTAGATTATGTCTCTTGAGTTTCTAAGCAAAGTATGAAAGTCACTTTTAATAAATAATAAACTAAGATGTTTAAAATTCTTTCTAGTAAAAGTTTCTTTGTAAGGGTAACTAATTGAGAATAATGTAGAAATATCTCTAGAATGATCTCTTTGTACATATAAATATTTTCTTGTACTTAATATTTTCAATCAAGCAAGATTTAATTTTCATCTTAAACATTCCTCTTCTACTAACAAAGAGATTTAGAGCTTGGTTAAAATACGAAGATAAAGAGTGGCTTAATATTAATTCCTAAGCTTGTAAAGGACAATTATGCCTTTTGGCATGTACAAATAAAGACCTTGCTTAGCAATTAATAAACATAGGATACTGTAGAGAGGTTTTAAAGAACTAGAGAATGAAATAGCTTTGAATCAAAATAAAAAATAAACCTTGATTAGGAATCACAAATTACATCATCTTGCACTTTATATCATCTAGATGGTTTTGGATAAGTTACGCTTAATGTTACAAATAAGATTTCATATTTAAAGTTCAATATATTCACAAGTTTGATGAGTTACATAATATAGAGAATGATTTATATTTTCTTTTTTACTCTCACTATTATAGAATTACAAACATTTATATAAATATAATAGAATTTTTGAAATTATTGCAAAAAATAAGACAATGATTTTTACAATAACTAACATTTATAGTTACATGATGGAATTTTTGAAATTTGGAGAAAAATATAAGATGACGATTAAATTAAATGTTGATGTGTAAAGTTAATGGGAATGAAACCTAAAATTTCATCAAGAAATTAAAACATCAGTTATTTACATAACCATCATCCAAAAGGCATTTCAAAGGTCATCTAAATAGATGTTTAACATTTATACATCAATTTTTTTTTATAAATTAACATGTATAGGTATTCAAAATTTTCATTAGATAATGGAATTGTTACTTGTTTGAAAATTGTGCATGTCTTGAACATAGATATTTAGTTAATAACCAACATTTTTAGTATTTTCAGTTGCCTATTATTTCATGTTACCTCTAAATTTGAAATCAATTTGGTGATGTCTCAATCCCCATTGTCTAATTTTATGATTTGTTTGAGGAGTAGAAAAATAAGTTCTTTAACATTTCATTTAACACTTTTGTTTTTATTATAAAATTTGATTATTGATGTGCTATCTATTGTCATTTGTACGTGTCAGATAAGATGGAGAGGTAACTATTTTCCTCCTCTTCAAACATAGACTGGAGTTGATAATTGAGGTAAATGTATTGCATATATTCATGATTTACTAATATCTAACTAAAAGAAACATTGAATGATAGCTATAAGAATTGGTACTGAAAGACTAAAGTTCTCTTTTTTTTTATGTACTATTATTGTAAAATTGTCTTTATTGATGTAATAATATACTGAATAAATAAAATTATAGAATAAACTTTCTTGTATTGATATCTTCTTTCTTATATTTTTTTTATATATTGAGGTCCAATGTGTTGATGTTTATATCCTTAGGAGAAAAATATGCAAAAAGAATATTTAACTTATCATGAATTACTGATGTTTAATAAAACTATGGAAACATTTCTTTATTAATTTTAAAATTAACCTTTTTCTTCAAACTTAGAAAAATTAATGTTTTAAAACATAGTAAACATCTCATCTTATTTATAAAAATTACCAGTTTTCTCACACTTGATCCATCTTTTATATAGTTTGTAGAATGGTCTTTGTAATTTTTTACAACTTAATCATGAAAATCTCATATAAAATGATGTTAATTGTTTAAAAATAACCGATGCATAAAAATAAGATAGGAATTTCTATATTACAACTAATAAGATATTTTTTTAATTAGAATGACACTACTTTAATGTAAATGAGAATTATTATGATAGAACCAACATCTAATCCCTACCTTTGTTTAAACTGTATCTTTTTCCATGTTATTTGTTATTATAAATTAACACAAAAAGTGATTAAAAATTATAAAAGCATTGGTGGGAGAGTGAAATACAAGAATATTTCGCCCTACACCATTTATAGAGTTAGTATTCCTCTGACATAAAGCTTTATCTTATAAACTCTAATAGAACCACAAAGTACGAGTTAATCCTCTACTCTTTTGTACAAATAAGATACACCTACTAAATATTCTCATATTTCTATTCTATGTGTCTTGATATTTTAGTGCCAATGTGCATGTTTGTTTTTCATTAGATTGTCTTAATATATTCATCTTAAAATGTCGAGCATTGACGTTATAATACCTCACTAATATGTTTTTGATTCTTTATTGGCTTATATCCATACTTCATAACCTTAGGCATGAAATATATTACATATAGAATATTCCTTATATAAGTGGATGAAAATATTTTAGCTTTAGGTATGTACAACTCTAAAATATGTTCTTTCTAGGATGATTTAAGTTGCATTATGTAAATTTATAAATGGCTATATCTAGGATGATTTAGCTTTACCTTAAACTCCTTGAATTAGCTCCAAAATTAGCTTTCCATGGTTAGAGAAAACCCAAGCTAGAAGAAGAAAAGAAAATTCTTTATTGAATGTCTAAAAGTTTCCTATATCTAATGAGTTCTCTAATTTTATTCAACCTAATTAAGCTAAAAACCTATTAGACTTGGATCATATGTCTCTTAGGATTAAGCCTATAACCTATTTTTACAAATCAATCTAGAAGTTATAGTAGTCAATTCACATAGTTTTGACTTCTAACCAATATAAGATCACTAAAGCAATGTAATTTGAGTAATCCATAAACATAAAAGTTATAGAGCTACATCTTATAGAGATTTGGACTCTAATTTCACATCAATTGGACTTTTATAGCTTAAGATATGATACAAAAATCAAAGATGGTTCAGGTAGGATAGAAATAGGGCTTTAGCTTGTTGACTAAATAAAGGCCTGAAGGAGTCTAAACTAGGCTTTAACTAAAACACCAAAATTATAGATCCTTTTTAAGCTTTCCAATGATATATTGATCACTCCAATCCAACTTATAGAGCCTAAGATAAAGCTAAAAAAAAGAAAAAGTGTCAAAATCTAGCATTAACTAAATAAATTTAAAATATTATAAAATTAACCTTAAATTATAAAACAAGGCTAATTCTATGAAATTAAGCATATATAACTTATTAAGATGCATGAAAAGGGAGGAAATAATATAGTAAATAATTTTTCTCATTAAATTCTCATACACTTAGCTCTTGCATATTCTCAAGCAAAACATAACGTTATTTAAAATTAAGAAATAAAAGACTTTACAAAAACTTCAAAATCACAAATTCACAAACAAGATAGAAATAAAAGCTAACAAGAAACATAACACATCATGAAGAAAAATCTTAACAAACTTAAAACTAATTAATATAGTAACTTTATTCAAAAAGAGTAGATCAACATGGTGATTCTCACAAAATTCACTTTCTAACTCTCAAGCATTTGAGGTAAGTGTTTTACTCAAGTTCTTTCCATGAAATTACCTTATTATAAGCTTGCTAATCATCTAATCTTCACTATTCACATTACATGCATAATATAAATCAAAAGGACTTTATTCATAATTGTACTATAACTAGGAAAAGGGAAGGAAAAATAAGAATATAAGAGGTTAGAAACTAAAGAAATTGATAAAGTACTTGAATAAAAAACACATGGGCAAATCATAAACAATTATAACTTAACACAACAAGCCAAATTTAAATTTAAACGCTTATCAACTTCTTTGTTTTTCCTTTTCCTTTCTTTTTAATTTTCTTTTACCTTATTCTTTCTTTTTCTCACTTTTATTTCTCTTTTTTTATAATTTTTTCTTTTCTTTTTTTTGTTTCAACCAATTATTGAACTTGAAATTGATAACTTTTGACAATGTATAAACTTAATACCCCCACATTTATTTAAGAACTCATCTTGCAAAAATTCAAATACTTTACTAATCCTTAAGGTTAGGTAAATATATATTTTTTTTTGAAAAATTACTCATGGGCTAATTAACAAAGAAAAGGACAATTAAAGCCCAAGAAGGCTTAACAAAGATAAAAACTTAAGGTTAGTTTTATAGCTCAAGCTAAAATAAAGAAAGAATGTCTTTATGATTTTTGCACATGCATATGCAATATGTAATCTAAAAAAGAATCAAACTAAGTTCTAGAGAAACAAATCATGCAAGAATATTACACAAGAAAGAAAGAAAATAGAGTATGAATTTTCAACTTAAAGCTCAAAAATCTCATAAGATAAGTCATGCTACCAAGTTTAATCTATCAATTCAAAATCCATCATTGCATTAATCAATTTTAAAAAATAAAATCATTTATTCAATCATGTTATGAATCTTATCTAACTTCAGTTGAATCCTATTCATGAAAATGCAAAATCTCTATCAATGGAAAGCAACTAAAATAACTTAAAAAAGAACTCAAAAACAAGTGAAAGACATAATTTGAAAACACACTTGTTTATTTTTATATTTTTTAAAAGCATTGGATGAAGACATAAATCATAAAATAAATCATGATCCCCTACAATTAAATTTTACATTGTCCTCAATGTAATGTATATCAACATCATTAAGAAAAATCATTAAAAGATATAAAGAAAGATAAAGGACAATGAAAATAAAAGAGAAGGATAGGAGAAAGCAAATCTAAATGGTTTGGATTGCTTCCCAAGGAGCCCCTTTCTTTGAAGTCTTTGGCTAAACCATGACTTTAATTTCTTCAACTAAGATCTACATGAGGATTGGTTACCTTCTTTACTTCCACATGGCTAACCTTTAATTTATCCATCAAGGAAGTTTTTTATAAATTAGGATCATTCACCATAAATGCTCCAAGTGCCATTCTTAAGTCATTCTTTCTCTTTAAATGGTTAAAGTCATATGGTATAACAAATTCAATATAATTAATGAAAGAACTAGAATGATTAAAATGAAAGCACCCATTTTCTTTTAAAGGTGTAATATCTTTTTTATCATTTTTTTGTAATTTTTGAATTAACATTGTTTTCACCACCTAAAAATGAAAAAAAATTAGCATGTATGGCACATTTAATATCATGATATTTGCAAGTGCACTCATGGCTATCTAAACAATCCATAAATTCAAAAAATTTAGGAAATTCAGCAAGAATATCATCATTGATATTATTGACATGAAAATTAGAATGAAGTAGCTCAAAACTAGTAAAATTGGAATGAGAAATAGCAAAATTAAAAATTGTAGAATAAAAAATGGAACATTAGAAGGAGAAATAGCAAAAATAACAAAACAGAATAAGGAAAATCATTCACTAAAGGCTTTAAAATGCTAAGAAAGGATATTCAATTATCATGTATATCTTTAGAAATATAAAACTTGGCTTTAACATTGTCAAACATCATGGTTAATATTCCATCTTAAACATTAATCATGATTTTTTTTTGTCTTAAGAAAAGGTTGAAAAGAATGATTAATGGAATAATGTTGGAATCCTTATTTTTCATCTTCATAATATGGAAATTGCTGAAAAAATGAGTCTATCAACCATACTAAAATATCTTCAATAACTCTCAAGGGGTAAATGTTAAATATATTTGCTAGTTGAACAAACACCTTTATTTCTTTAAAAGCATCAAAATTCAAAGCATTAGAAATAGAAATAAACATAACAATAATGGATGCTTTTAAGTCTAATATGGCATACTTTATTTTAGTTTTACTTAAAATGCATGGAAAGGTAAATATTCCTAGATCTTTATATTTTCTTAGCAATTTTCTTTGGATGATTGTAGACATATTTGCCCCTACATTTACTTTCTAATCTACCTTTAATTTTCTCTTATTAAAGCATAAAATTTTCAAAATGTTAGTATACCTTGAAATTTATTTTATCAAATATAGTAAATGTACGTTAACTTTTACTTTCCTAAGGGATTCCAAGATCTAGTTTTCATCTTCACTTTTGCTTTGTTGAAAAACTCTTCTTCTATTTCGAAAAGTAAAGAGGGTAGGAAAATCAATAGGAGGTGAGGATGTAGGAAAAGAATTTACTACACTATCATCACATTTTTTTTCTAGTTTTTCTCTTCTAGTTGAATGTTGTTTTTTGGTTTATTGTTTATTTCTACTTGATTGCTTGCTAGTTCATTGGCTACTAGTGTAAAGCTTCTTGGTTTGGTTGTCTTCAGCTATGAGGATGAAGATATGTCAATTTCCTTACCACTTCATAGCATAATGGCATTTACCACTTTCTTATTTCTTACATTACCATAAGATGGTTGATTTGATCTTTGTGCCTTAAGTTCATTTAGGGTAAAAGTTAATTGACTAATTTAAGTTTGCAAATTCATTATGGTAGCCTCTATTCATTATTTTAATTGGCGATTATTTACTACCATTTACTTTACTAACTTCTCAAATGATGACTGAGAAGTAGTTGAAGTGGAATCTGGTTAGTTTACAGGATTTGGTATTCTATTATAAGTAAAAAAGGGATGCTAAAATTGGCTAGGATTATTATTATATCTAAAATTTTGGTTATCTCTCCAACCATAATATTGAGCATACTACTAGTGGTACTGGTTTGACTATGGCTATTGGTATTGATATTAGTTCTACTGCTAGAATTATGGCTTAGTAGGATAAATGGTTGTTGCATATGCTAGAGAAGGAAGATATTTATCATCTTATAGTATAGGATAGTAATCAATTGGATGATTTGGATATGAGTAAATACCATAAATTTTAGTAGAAGGAAGATCTTGGAATTACTACTACTATCCTATTGTCATTTGCCTTACCAAAGAAGTTAATTCATCTATTATATTTTATAGTCTTTGTTAATTTGATTAGGGATATTCACTTCATGCATGCCTCTAATAGTAGCTATCATAACTCTTATGCTAAATTATTGGAGTTGGCTACCATATTTACTACAAGAGTCTTATCCACCAATGCACTATTACTTGCTACATCTATCATATTCCTATCCATTGGAAGAAGGCCTCTATAAAAATATTGGATAAGGAGTTGCTCACTTATTTCATGGTAAGGATAGCTTACATATAGCTTTTTAAGCCTTCTTTTATACTTATATAATGATTCACCATGCATCTATCTGATACTACAAATTTCTTTTCTTATGATAGTAGCTCTGGATGTAGGAAATAATTTCTTAAGGAATAACTGCTTTATATTTGTCCAACATGTAATAAAACCAAGTTATAAGTAATATGGCCAATACTTGGCAACATCAGCAAAGAAGAAAGGAAAGGTCCTTATCTTGATGCGGTCTTCAAAAATGCCTGAGGCTTCATGTTTAAACATACCATATGGAACTTCTTAAAATACTTATGAGGGTCCTCACATGCAAGACCATGAAAATTTGGAAGCAAATGTATTAGGCTAGATTTAAGTTCAAAATCAACATCTAATTTAGGATATTAGATGCCTAATGGTTAATAGATAACATCAAAGCTAGCTAATTCCTTCAAAGTCCTATACTATTAGTCATGATTTTTGAGTTATGTAAAGGGTCAAAATAGGGGGTTACGAATGCTAGAAATATTTTTTTATTACTATGAAGAGAATGAAATGTCCTGTCTATCTTAAAATCAAACTTTAATAATTCACCAACACTACTTGTAATCATACACTACACTAAACTACACTATATTATAGAAACACCAAAATACTAAAATGGTAATGCACTATAAAAAATCACTTTAAACATATCTAATTAACCTATCTAAGCATTTTTAAGTATTATGGAATGATCATAGAATGAAAGCTATGATCATGCAAAACCTAAAAATGTAATAAAAATATTTTTAAAAAAATTAAAAGAGTGGTCAAAACAATGGAATTTGGCTAAAAAAACACCACACCATAGAAGCTTAAAGCTTGTAATTTTTTATAAGAAAAAATTAAATCTAGCACCACAAAAAATTTTAGCTCAATTGGAGCTAGTGAGATCTAGTACAAATCCAAGGGGGTAAGGTATAAAACTATGTAAAACTGATTTCTTTAAGCTAAAAACCTCTATTTAAATATGGGATGAAGTAAAATATGATGAAATATAATGAATAGAAGTGAAGGAATATGTAGAAAATAAAGAATGCAAGGAAATCCAAGAAAATGTAGAAAATTGTAACTACCATAAAATGCAAGTAACATATTAAAAGATGCAACTACTGATAGGAATGGTTGAACAATTGTGCAATACATAACTAGCAATGTGTAAGAAAAGATGAATTCAAAAGGATGCTTGACAATGGCACCAAAATTTTCATATACAAGCTATATTGCATTCAAAATTAATTTATTACTAGTTTCCTTAAAATAATGCAATATAATGAAGCAAACCAAGTCATATCCTTATATTCCTTTGAATTATCTTCTCTAAATTGAATTACTAAAAATGTTTACACAATTGTTTTAATTATTTATGCACAAAAAATAAAACAAATGAAACAAATGCAATAAATGTATACACCAATAAAATAGTATGCAAATAGAATGCAATATACTGTATTATGTGGAATATAGAATGTAGTATGTAGAGCACAAAATGGGGGGTTTTATGATTTAAAATTGAAATAAATATATTAAACAAAGCAAAACACAAAAAGAACAATAAGAAAGAAAAGCCAATGTAATAAAACAACCAATCTAAGGAATTGAGAGCTTTAGTTTGGATTAATCATGAATAAATTGAGATTTAACTTTTCTAATTAATCTTTCAACCTTGAATTACCTAGAACTCCTATAATAATTTATGAACTCTATGTTAGATAACTATCTAGGATTTAAATAATTAAGATTAGTGAAATTAAGCAATCATTATAATCCTTAAGCTAAATCGAAATTAACTTAAAGATAGAATTCAATTAATTTGAAAAATTAAATTAGAAACCTCCAAATTAATCCTTCAACCTTGTTGTCTCTATTTATAAAACAATGATTTGCCAACCACAATTCAACATTAAAATAGTAAAACATTAAAAATCATAAGGATGGACACCAATTATGTTAAACCAACATCCAACACATGTAATTTCAAGAAATCAACACAAGTAATCAAGAAAAAAGGGAAATGAATTAAAAAAATTAATATTACAAATCATAATCTTATAATCTGGTATAGGAGAGCCTCAAGCTCCTTGATACCTCATTTAGTGATGCAAAGAAGTTATTATATCTTAGTTATACTAAATTCACATATTTATTTTTTATGTGAAGATTTCTTAACTTAAAAGCATAAAATGGGTGAAGTGACAAGAGCTTCATTGAATTGTTGCAATTATTAAGAGATATAATTCCCAAAGGTAGTATACTATATGAGGAGGAAATAATAATGTACTGAATAGATATAGAGCATAGAAAGATAGACATTTGTCCCAATGACTGCATATTAAACTAAAAAGAGTACAAAAGATTGCTTAAGTGTCCGAAATGTGATGCATTCTATTACAAATTGAAGAAGTATGATGGCATCAAGAAGAAGGTTCCAACTAAGGTGTTATAGTATCTTCTTATAGTACTAAGGTTTAAATGCTTGTTTGCTAAAGTAAGAAATGCTAAGAACTTAGCTTGACATGCGAAGCAAGTGGTTACTAATAACAAGCTTTGTCACCTAATGCATTCTTCTCGATGAAGAATGATTACCATATTATTCCCTAAATTTGATATTGAAACAAGAAACCTTAGACTTACATTATGTAATAGTAGAATAAATAATTATTGTAACATAAGTAGGAAATATAGCATAAGGCCTATAAAGTTAGTTATTTATAACTTTTTTCCTTCATTATGCATGAAGCAAAAGTATGTAATGTTAATATTATTGATATCAGTGTCCAAGCAATTGAGAAATGACATAGATGTTAGTGTTTAATGCATACAAGTAAGAGTCCTTTATGTTACTTATGATGCTTTTTAGTATAATTAATAACTTCCCAACATATGGAAACTTATTGAATTATAATATTAAAGAGCATAAGCATGCTTTATTTGCAAAAATGGCATGTGCTTTTATTAACTTAAGCATTAGTAGAGAATAATGTATCTCAACTATATGATATTTTTTCCTCTTTCCTATAACTATCAAAGGCTAAAAATGGTGTTCAATGGTTTACTGGAAGAAGAAATGGCTTTAAAGCTTTTATTAGGAGAGAAAGTTATGATAAGATAAAAAATGTTGATATTATCATTAGCAAGCCTAGTGCTTTGGCAAGTGAAGACACTTTATGGAAGAAAAGGTTTAAATTCTTCAATGTTCTACACTAGAAGGACTTGGATGTGAAGCACAACATTTATATTATGCATATGGAGAAAAATGCATGTGATAGTTTAGTTGAAATGCTCTTTAGTATACTAAGTAAAACAAAAGATGGAATTATGGCTTGACTATATTTATAAAAGATGGCCATATGAAAGGAACTAGCATTGGAAAAAAGTCAATATACATACTTGCCTTCAGCTTGTCATACCTTAAGAAGGAGAAAATAAGTTTTTTTGTAAGTTTCTAAATAGGATTAAAGTGCCCTAGGGTTATTTTTCTAATATTAGAAGTCTTGTTTTAATGAAAGATCAAAAATTAGTCAACTTAAAGTCTCATGACTATCATGCTTCAATGCAATAAATTGTACCAATATCCATTTGAAAAATACTACCTAAACATGTGAGACAAAGTATCATAAGGCTTTGCTTTTTATTTAATGCAATATGTGCTAGGGTCATTGACCCAGAAGATTTAGATGACTTGGAAAGGAATGTTGTCATCACACTATGTTAACTTGAAATATATTTTCTATTCTTACTCTTTGACATTATGGTGCATTTGGTAAGAGAAGTAAGACTATATGGTCTAATTTACTTAAAGTGCATGTACTTGGTGGAGTATTACATGAAAATCTTAAAAATGTATATACACAATCGGAATAGGCTTAAAGGAAATATTGTTGAAAGGTATATTATTAAGAAAGTTTTCAAACTTTGCACCTCACACTTATCACATGCGAACATTATCAAGCTTCATAAGCCTTACCATAAGGGAAGGATCTTAAGGAAATGCATATTAGGGAATTGAAAAGAGAGCATGAATTATGAAATGCAAGAACAAACACACTTTTACACCCTGCCAAGTAGTATAGAAGTTTATCCTTACATAAACAATCATATTTCTTTTATGAAAGAGTTTCATCATGGCAAGAATGAAAAGTGGATACAAGTTGAACATAATCGCACATTTATCAAATGGTTTTGCAATCGAGTGGGTAACGTGGTGGAGGAAACATTAGGTGTTGTTGCCAGGATATAAGATGGTTTTGACAAATAATTAAATATGTAATATTTTAAATTATAATTAATTAAATTATAATTCATAATATCCTTATTTTAAATCACAATAAAAATAAGTATGTAAATATATATAATATCATAAAATATGATTAATTAAAGTTTAAGTTATAAAATTTTTATTTTAAATATCTTTGATTGTATCAATCACTACTACAAAATTATTAATAGATATCAAGAGTTTAGAGGATTAAATATTCATTTATAAATAATGTTTTATAAAACCTCGTTATATGTCATTTATAACATTGGTTCTATAATTGTTGTAAAAAATAACAATAATATTAATTATTATATCAAAAATAACCAATGTCATTTTTTTTCGATTTTAGTTTGGGAAATAACATTACAGATAGGTTTTTTATGAAAAAAAAAACTAATGTGTAATATTAGTAATCGGACTTTGGTTTCTTTAAATAATCAATGTAGTATGCTATAGCCCATCCAACCGGAATTTAATCATTTTGTCTGTTCCTCTATGGTCCTCCATATTCCCTTTGTGTTCCTCTTTACACAACATTCCAACCAAAAATAGAAACTAACATATCATATTATATTATAAAATTCTTATTTCAATAATTTTAAAAAATAAATTAAATAACAAAAGTTTGAAAATGGTGAAAGATTATATCTAATATCCTAATCAAATATAAGTGCTTCATTATATTTGTCTTGATATTATCATTCGATATATAAGATTTATGCTTCCTAGAAAAGAACTTTTGAATTTAATACTTATAAACATAATGAGCATTTATTAAAATTTAACATATGATGTTATATATTTCATATAAATAAATATTAAATAATATCATTGAATGTCAAAAAAGATGAATGATATTTGATTTTTTACTTGTATAAACTTGTAAAAGTTGTATCAAAATAATAGGTTACAAAATATATTTAAATATGAAAATAAAAATTAAATTGTAAAAATAAACATAAAAATTAAACAAATACTTACATTAATATTCTATATTTTTTCAAAGAGTGATAAACTTCACATGTTTAGCAACTGATTAATAGAACTTCAGTCATGCAAAATAATTTTAAGATTGGAAGGTAAGCATAAACACAAAATTAAAAAAAAAAAATTATCTTAAAGTTGAAAGGTAAACATACCTAATTAGATAGATAATCATTTTATAGTTAGGAGAATTATAGAATGAAATTTACAAATAGTGTCATATTTTACTTTTTTTTATTTTCAACTTGTGTCCTACACTTTATCTTTTTTATTTTCAAGTCACACCAGGGGATAGAAGTTTCTATATTAGTTACTAAAATACACTGACATGTTAATATAGCTTAAGTAAGCCACATTAAATATTAAACATTAATTAAGTCTAAAAAATACCATCTTACATAATAAGATGATGTTATTCTATTAAATAATTTTTAAAATTATTATTAAATAAAAAATAGACATGATAATACTTTAATGTTGATTAACTAAAAATTCATGTCTTTTGTTTAGGAAACTTCTGTAATTCAATTTGCAACAACAATTTTAGAAATTAAGTGCAAACTTTATAAAAATACTAATATTGTTTTTTGAACTGATAATTTTTTTTAATTTAACATATGCTAAGTGAAATCAATAACACTAAAATTCTTTTATACAATATGGCATTTTTTGATATTATTACATCGACACATACACTGACATATACATATCATTACATCAACATATAATTAAATAGATACAAAAAGTAATAGATTGATTGTAAACATAAAAACAAACGAGAAAAGAAGTAATCTATTATAAAAATACATATTTCAATTTTATTTATTTTCATATCATTACATCAACATATACATTGAAAACCTTATAATTTATAATGAATAGAAAAATTTTTATTTACAATAAACATAAACTTAAAAAAAGGCACTACATTTGGAATTATCCTTTGCTTGTATTTTTTTTTTTCATATTGCTTAAAGGCTTTTGAGTTGGAGAGTATAGATCATCATATTCAATATCATCAAGCTATTAAGAAGGTTTTGGAATCTATTAAAAGTTCATGTGAAAATACAAAGATGGGTTGTCATTTTTCCTTTTAGGGGATTGTACCCACACTTCTGCATTAAGCACAAGCATTGTAAAAAGCATTCTCAATGCAATATAATACATGCAATATAGGAAACCTAAGATATCAAAAAAGGCATGACAAGAATCACAATATTTCTTAATGTGCCTCTTAAGATAGAAGATGACTTATCTTCATATTTAACCCAAATTGTAAAATTAGATAAATTAGTAAGGAAAGCAAAATTTATAAGCAATATGCAAAACTTTAAGCATCACTTATCAATAGAAAATCAACTTCTTAGGTTTGATCATACCGTAAGAAAGTAAAGGTGTCCATACCTTAACATGTTAGTGAAATACCTAACTAACTTGTAAACTTCTAATATGAACCATTACAATGATTGAAATAACCTCAAAGACAGTTATTTATAAAATCGATATCTTAAGTTTTCATGATTTCTCATAAACTCATAAATAAACTCCATTCAGGCATTAGGTAAGTCCAAATTGATGTATTAAGTTTTCACAATTCCCTATAATTTCATCAATGCCATCATTTTAGATGTTGATTAAGCCCAAAACCAATGTGTCTAAGTTTGCCATTTTTTGAACAAAGACATTTAGAATATCTTTAGATGTTTGTTTTGTAAGCAACCAACATTGTCAACTTTTTAAATGTTAATCGTTTGAAAAAATTAATGTCATATTCTACATTAAAATTTGAAATATAAAGAGAAAGCTATTTTTTAAATATTTTAAATAAAAAGTTATTTATGTTTTGATGTCTTCTATTTAGTAAACTTTGTAATCTAAACACCATATACAACTTTAGCATAAAATTTAATTATCATTAAATAATCAATTATAAAAATACAAATACAAGAGTAAAGAGGAAATAATTTGCAAATTTATTCATTTATTTTATTACTTTCTAAATGTCATTACGTATGTACCATGATAGCAAAATAATCATAAAAGCTACACCTAAATTGTAACATAACAGCAAAATTAATATGTTTTACAATGTAAAACCTAAATTAAATTTACAAACATTTGTATCTAAATCCTTAAGGTAAATTCCTATGTGTTGAATAAAGATCTATTTTGCTACACATTTATAGGTATTCAACAAACATTTTCGAGATATATCTATTAGTCTCCATTACTAATTCTAGAGTTTGGATGGAATTTAAAGATAGCTCACTATTTGTGTAACATTTTGAAGAGCTATTAATCTACTTCAACCATCTAATCCATTCATGCAACATATTTTATTATATTTCAAATCTCATTACATATCAAAAAATGGATGAGGTGATTGAAGTAGATTAGTGGCACTTCAAAATGTGCAATAAGAATGGGTAACTTATCCTAATCTTTCACCAAAACCCTTAAATTAGATTATGGGGGCAAAAATATTGTAAAGATGTTTTTAATAGATAGTAGAAATAAAATTTACAGGTAGTTTAAGAAACATTAAACATCGATTATTCTAATAAAATGGTATCTTAATCGTGCTTCATTCTTGAAAGAAATAAAAAAGCTAAAGATTGGTACACCATTAGATTTTGATTACATATAAAATTGGCATGTAAGCTTTCTATAATAAGCCTCTTGAAATGCCTTTAAATTTATGGAATACCTTTTGACATTAGGTATTTATAAAATTAATGTCTTAGATTTTTGGAATATCTTTACATATCATTTTTATTAGTAAATAACATCTTAATTCTGCAAATATTAACCATCCACTCTTTACTTTAGAGTATTAGGTGGAACATAAGAACAACACACTCATTCTTACTATAGATTTAGAAATGCTTTAAATCTTATAAGAGCATCTCATCCATAAATTATCTTTATAGTTGAAATATAAATAATCTTTATAGTTACCAATAACACTATAAATACAAACATGAGGGTGTTTAACTAGTTGAAAGCCTACGAGCTAAATGAGCTAGCCCACTGGCCTTTTATAGATTAGACCTAAAAAATTAGGCTTGTTAAAAAATATGTTTAAATATGTATAAGCCACAAACTAAAATGGACTGATCCTGAATAGATTGAGCTAACCCATAAGCCTAAATAGGCTAAGCTTTTTTTATTTTTTATATTTAATAATTTAAATAATATTTATGTTTAAAAAGAAAATAAATTAGATATCATATCTTATAAAGAATATGACATCAAAATATATTCATTTTACACTAAGAAACAAGATAAGAGAAGCACCATGTAAAATAATGAAGTCACTCTGATGACTCAAGTAATGCATGTATCTAGTGCTAAAGACAAAATCCCCATCCATGCTACAATATCATATTACAAGGTCATCAAAGACATATGAGCGCTTGATTATATCTAATTCAAAAAGCCTACCTTTCAATATGAGTGGGTGGAGAATAACAATGGCATCTAAGTGGATAAGCTAAGATTCATATTGGTGGATCTTATTAAGGAGAGTCATAAAGAGGAGCTATTTATAATCGCATTCCAAGCAAAATAAGCTTCCTATATGTCCAACCTAATTGATAATATACAATTTATAATTCTTTAAAGGACAAGATAAATTATATGTAATGAGAATGAAGAAAATGTAGTCATTAATGTTGAAGATACACTTCCTTTCTCACTAAAACTACCCTCAATTATTTATAAAAGTAATTTGAAGGAGTTCTACATGTATCAAGATCATAAAGAAGGGATATGATTGATGATTTTTCTAAATAAATTTCCTATATCATAGGTTTAAGGTACTAATGTCTTCTTGTTCTTCTTTTTAAAGTTATGAATACATACATTATTGCTTGAGTCTTAGTTTATATAGCATATTGAAATATTTGGGTAATGCATGTCCTATTTGAGAGATACACATCAATAATGAATTATACATATTCAAACAAAATGATATCCATGACAAATTAAAAGATAATTTTTCTTTCACCATGATAAACCTTTTCTATGTAGTTATTGCAATACTCAAACTTTTATTTACTTACTTTTTTCTGTTGTAATTAAATACTCTAAATGTATGTCATTCAATAGTACAGCTCGTTAGGAATTCCTTGAAATATGTATAAGTGTATGAAAATACTATAAAGGAAAAATAAGGCTATGCCATCTGTGATGAATTGCATATATTGAATTTAGGATTATATATTGTAATTAAGATGAAAGGTATATTGCTTTCTATGTTATATAATATGAAGTTTTAGTATTATGGTTTTGGGTGATTTTGATTGTATTTCATATTGGAAGTAGTGTAATAGGACGTGTCATGGGAAACTATACAAATGGAGTGGGTCTAAGGAATAGGTTTTGTCATTTTTTAGTTTAGGAGAAATGTAATACAATATTAGTTATGTGAATCATTGAAGTGGCAAATTAAATATTTCACATTGATTAATAAAATAATCTAACATTAAATTATACTTTTAATAATGATTATCAAGATAAAATTGATGTTAATAAATATCACTATTTATTGAGTGGTACAGCCTCTAAGAAATGACAATGGTTAATTGTTAAATACCTGGCGTAATATTATTTTTCTATAATGGCTTTGTAAATAAAGTTATAAAATATTTTCTATAACAATCAATAAAATGACTTCAAAACCAACGTTAATCCCCTAAACACCTTTATTAAATTATTATTGCAAAAGAAGCAAACATATAAACTCAAAAAATAAACTACATACATTATAAGTTTCAAAGTTATATGTATATATACAAACATATAAATATATATATATATATTTCAAAATTTATTTATACAAGCATATAATTTACAAAACATTTCAAATGACATATATTGAACCTAAATTAAAATTTATCCCATAAACGTCATGGAGAAATTGGAAGATTTCTTCACAAGTATCAATCTATTGCCTTAGCTTTATAATCGATACCTATAATTAATTTAACATAATAAAAAAGTGAGTACAAGATATACTCAATGAGTAGTTACTTAACACCTTATTTAAAAAGGGTTTTCACCATAAAAGTTTAGTCTTTGCTTATAATTCCTAACTAATGTCTTATGAGAAAAATTTTCTTATGTGTATTATTAGTAAATTTAATTATAGAAAATGACAATTATAGGTATAAAAGTATCACTTTATATCCTCCCTTGAACCTTATCCTTTACCATCCTAGGCTTAAAGCTACTAACTTTTTCCTTTCATAATTAATTACTGCTCCCCTTCTTTGCAAAGGACATTACATCTCCCCCTTTCATTTCACAATAGCTAATAATAAGATGTTAAAACATCAACCTTTTATTTCATGGATATAGCTAAATACTCACTATGCCATAAGTGTTTTATGTAATACATCAATGTATCATATACATTTAAATTCGATCTTAAAAATTTTCAAAGAATTTTAGGCAAATTTGTATATGTATCATGATTTGGAGCCCTTTTTTATGTGTCTAAATCCATTCTAAATTTCAACACAATTTGTTCTAAAAATTCTAACATATTATTACACAATATGCAATAATCAAATTGTACAAAATACTTTCATGTGTACTATTCACTTAGAAACCATAGGAGGAATTCAAAAACAAGATAGCTCGGGGGCATATGTAATCAAAGCCCCTTTTCACCAATCAAATGGAATCCAATTGTTATCAAATTTTGCCATAACATTCTTAACATATTAATAAAAGATAACTTGGCTATTGTATGAATAATTTTATGGGTTTGTTGGTATATCAAAAGAAAGAACTCAAATTAACTATTTTTGGATTACATTAGAGTTGTTAAGATGAAACTATCATTTGGCCAACCAAATCAGCTCTAATTGCAACCAAAATTTGATACAAGATTTTTAAAATCCTAAATGACATGTCATGGAGTTTCAAAATTTTTCTCATTCAATTAATGGATCAAATAAATTGAAACCCAAGACCAAGCATGTAGAGTTCTAAAATAGACACAATTAAGTGTTTTACAATTAACTTACCTTATCATTCACCTAAAAATTTTCAAAAAGTATTAGATTCATATATATTTATCATAACACTAAATATGATCATAAAATGCTAAAAATTAAACTTTTAAAATTTTCTAAATCTCAGTTACACTAGGTATTCTAAACCCCTAATTCAGCACCACATGAAACAAGCTAATTTCATTTCCACAAATTCCTATCTCCACTTCTCTTAGATAATTTTTGATGAATCCTTTTTCTATCATTCAAAACATCAACTTACCAACAACATATAATCATAATATCATTTAGATAACTTCAAAAGAGAACTATATAATATTATACCACAAATAGAAAAATAGAAAACACATATTATTAACAATATCATCTTTTACTTGAGAAAAATCTAAGAATAGGGAAGAGTTACCACTTATCTAATTTTTTTTCACTTTTTTAGTTTTAACAACCCTTTAGAACAAAAAAAAAAGGAAGTTTCATAATAATAAATTAGAGTTTAGAAATTTAGAAGAGAGAAAATCACAATTTCTTAGAAAAGACAATAGAAACTCCCAATTTACCTTATAGAATTTTGATGATGTAAATTGAAGGAACTCTTACAACCAAAGGATGACTTGAACTTTTCCTTTCCTTGCTCAGAGTTTTTCTAGCCAAAGAAGCAAAAATTTGCTTCAAAATTGGCTAGCCAATTATATTTAAATATACAACTCCAAAAACCATAAATAAAAAAAATTCTCCCATTTATTTATTAATTTATCTTGAATTTTGAAAAAATCTTGGGACACTTGGAGAGGCTAGCTAGAAGTCCAAATGGTAAGGTGCTTTAGAAAATAATTATCCTATAACTAATAAAATTAATCCACTTAAAATGGAAAATTTTAATTTATTATAAAATGACCCCTAATTTTGTCTCTTTTTCACTTAAGTCCTCAATTTCTTTTAGAAGTTTAGCCCGTTTTGGGCCCCAAAAATTAGATTTGGGCCTTTCAAAATTAAGCCAAAGCAACCCAATACAAATAAGAAATTAACCACTTAAAAAGAAAAAAAGGTTTATTACATTTTAACCCTAAACTTTTTATTTTCTCACATTTTTACCCTTAAATTTTTAAATATTTTAAACTTTCATTTTTTAAAATTTTATACCTATTTTTGGGCCTAAAAAATTAATTCAAGTCATTCCAAGGGTTTTCAAATTAATTTGTTAAGTTTTGGCTCAGACTTTCACTTTTTAATTTATCTAAATTTTGAAATTTCGATAAATTTCTATGTGAATTTTTGTAAACTTATTATTGAGTTTTTAATTGGATTTTTCCAATTTTCATTTTGAATAACATTCTTATAATGATTCTAGTTGGGTACACTTCAAAATTTCTCTTATGAGTTTCCTAAATTTTACCTAATCTTATTGGATTTTTTTTTTATTTGAGGGTTTTCTAACAAAATCCCTATTTGAAATTTCTAATTTACTTAAGATAATGTTTAAAAAGGATTCCTATGGGTTATTATAAGTTCTACTCTTTTTAAGAAAATTTATGCTCAAATTTTTAAGGAATTACTCAATAATGCAAAGGAATGTTAACTAATTACATACTAGTTTGGATAGAAAACTTACCAAATAAGTCTGGTTATGTTTCTCTCATGTCCCTTTTTACTTCGTATGTTGCTTCTTGAGTTCCATGTTTCTCCTATATCACTTTTACCATGTGGATTTTCTTAGATCATAACATCCTTATTTGTCGGTCAACAATTTGAGTAAGTCATTCTTCGTATATTAATTTTCAATCTAATTCCATAGTACTCCTTTCAAAATGTGGGATTCATCTAGAATATATTTCCTTAACATGGATATATGGAAGATTAGATGTATTGGTTTCATGTTTTTTGGTAGTTCAAGTTAATAAGTAACATTTCCAAATTATTTATTAACATTGTAAGGACCGACATATTTGAGTGATAATTTTCCCTTTTTATCAAATCTCATCACTCTTTTCATAAGTGAAACTTCAAAAATGCTTGATCACCCTCTTGGAATTCTAATGCCCTACATCTATTATCCATGTCCAATTTATGTAAACTCTAAGTTGCTTGTAAAGGCTTTCTGATTCTTTTCACCTTTATGATAGCATCTTCCACAAGATTAGGATCAATTATCCTTGCTTCCCTTCATTCAAACCATCCAATGGCTGACCTGCACTTTCTACCATATAAAGTTTAAAAGAGCCATCTATATTGTAATTTCCTAAGCCCATGAAAATTTACTTTATTTATTTGATGAATATTTGATTGTAAATTTCTTTTCTTTTTAAAAGATTTTGGAATATTAAAATAATATTGACGATAGAGTTTGAAATATATTTATTTTTATGACAATTATTGATTCAAAATCAAACTAAAATAATTTTACTGGAAAATTTTCATAAATTGAGAATAATTTACTATTTGTAAATACAAGAAATTATGGAATAATTTACTTGTAATTTATAAATTATTTTGGAGGTTGTGGAAAACCTGAATAAATTATGTTAGAATACTCAAAATATATTTTATATTGAGGGAAGATAAAATTAAAAATTAGTCTCGTGAAATGGGGGTTTAAGATAAAAATTAGTCTCGTGAAAGGGGGGTTTAAGATACATGAGTAACACAAAAAAAATTGTAGCTCATAGTATTTTCTCTCTTTTCTCCCACCTACTCTTTCATTTAAAAAAAATTGTAACTTCTTTATACACGTGCGGACAGCAGCTCCTCCAGATTTTTCAAGTAACTGCTGTTGCTTTCCCTTGTTATCGGTGCACCATCCTTCTCTCATATTTTTTTTTTTTAGTTTCTTTTCCTTACTAATTCAACTATTTTCTTCAGACCGGTATAGCTTTCTCTCAACTGCTTTCTTTTTTTTATTTTTTTCTTTCCTCTCTCTCAAAAACCAATTTCTCCTTTCTCTTCTGGCTGCTTTTCTGTCTCTAGCTGCCCGCATGCCCTCTCTGTCGGGCAGATATCTGTGCCGCACCTCCTGTTGCTGGTGTTAGTACTGGTGACTTGATGGCGGTTCACGTTGCTATCTTCCCGTAGCTCTAGTTGCCAGTTGAGCTAAAGAACCCGAGCAGGGAGACGGATGACCAGCTGGGTTTTGTTTCTTTGATCTTCAGGTATCACCGGAGTTTCCATGATTTTTCTCCAGTTTTCCCTAGCTATGAAGGGAAGCTGCTGTTTTCCTTCTTCCGCCGGCGATATGATGAGCTCCTGCCCCCGATGAACTACCAACAACCTCCTGGAAGTGGGGTAAGTGTTCTATTGCACGGAATCCTGAACTTTTACCTATATGAGCAGAATCGAAGAACCTTTATGATTTACCAAAATCTGATTTCTTTGAAATTAGTTCAAGAAAAACTAATACTTCAAGATAGTTAAGTGGTGTAATTCCAAACTAGACTATGAAATTTTAGAAAGAATTAGTTGATGATAAATTACTTGTAATCTGTTCTACTATATAGTGATGGGTAGAGAAATCAGGATGAAGAAAGTGAATAGGATAAAGCTCTTGGAGATTTGAGTATATATTTTCCTTAGATGAATACTTTAATATTATCTTGTTCATATAATATGTTTGTAATGTTTTTTTATAATGATATATATATATATAGAATACTTATGGTACTATATATTTTAAATACTTTGAAAGGTTGAGATGATGTGGTTGGATGATTTTACTAAAATAGAATTGAAAAGGTAGGAAAGAAAGTGTATAGGTTTACAAAATATTTTGGCTAGAATGAATTGGAATATGTAGTTTTAATAGTTCCAAGATTTTATATTTGATTAAAAAGAATTGTTATTTATGAAAAATCTTTAAACCCTTATGATAATTTTATGTACATGAGAATTAATAATATCAAATAATAGTGTAAGGCAAATAGACACTTTAGATAACATTAAATCCTATGATTTCTATCTAAATAGGTTTGACTTGAGAATCTTCCTATTATGATATATTTTTGGATTCTTATGACTAACTTAAAAGAAAATAACACTAATTATATATTATGATAAACCTTTGATTCATGTATCAATTGTTGGAAAAGAGTAAAGTACAATATGAGATATTGAGATATGAATATATTATTGTTAGGACTTAAAGCATTAAGCTTGGAAAAAAGATAAGTAATGTATAATTATAATTTGTCTTTGTAAATGATGACATTATGAGAAAAATGTGAAAAGATGATTATGGTTGCTTTGGAATCTCCAAAGGTGGATTATCATCACTAAGTAAGTATATATCTCACTACTAAACTTTATTTAAATAAAATATAATTTAATTATTATGAATTGTATTCTTTTTATTAATAGTACTAAATCTATATTCATGTATGTATACATTTGTATTTATGTGTATACTTTGTTCCGTGGTATATCAAGTAAATGTTAATGGATTAGAGTGTGCAACCGAAGCATGATGATGTTGTTAATGATTAATGAATGTCTATGGTTGAACTCTTTGTCATTGGTATACTAGAAATCATGGTAGGAAATATGATTGGAGAGTTAAGCTCTCATGTATATACTATATGCAAATTCGGCCATGGATAACATTGGAAGTTATGAATTATGTTATAGCAATGATCTTGAAAATTGTAAACAAAAATGGAATTATGATCTGAAAGACAGATGAAGAATTCTTAACAAATAGTTGTAAAGAATATAAGTATGAACTGAAGGCTGGATGGAAATTCCCAACAAATAATTTATGAAGGATAGGAAATTGATCTAGAAACTTAAATATGTATGTATGTTTTCTTTCCACGAATGATTCTAAGATATTAGAAATTTATTCATGTTTGAATATTATTATTTGACATGTTTGCAAAAGCTCAATGTGAATGTGATAATTTATTTGTATTTGAGCCTTAATAGCTATTTATAAGTGTGATGCCTATCCCAAATAGGTAATATATGATATTAAGATTTAACAGGGAGTTAAGACTCCCATGATTGCAATATAATAAGTAAAGTTTAAGTCTTGTACAAGTGAACTACCAATTTAAGGCACAATTATACTTATTTCAAAAATTCAAGAGAAGAGTTTGCAAACATTATCTAGTTTGATATATAATTAACTTGTTATTATTATAAAAATATTGATCATCTACAAGATATTGGTAGATATATGCTCATTGAATTCTTTCAACTCACTATGTTGTATCTTTAATGTTTTCAAGTTATGGTGAGCATATTTGAGCTTAGTGCATCTATGAAAAATCAAGACCGCCTGAAATGAAAGATTTAACATTTAGGATTGTCTTGAATTAGGATTAGCATTTAAAATAAAGTTGTGGTTGATCCAGTAGTTGTTGTATTATATTTGTGCATTTTTCTTGAGATTTGTGTTGTATAATGTATATATATGATTCCGACATATCTAAATAATATAGGTTTTGTATTTTAAGGCATGAGGCTCTTAGAAAATTGTCTAAAAATAAGAGAGGTTCTATTCATTTTTTCATAAAATTTTTAAAATAAATTTTAAGTCCCCTTAGAATTTGAAAATTCCTATTAAATAAAAAGTGTGAAAATTGTTAAGGCTTGTGGAAATTAGTAACAGGATCCATGTTGGTCATAGTTAAGATGAGTCATGACATGTATACCAATATGGTAACTATTATTACAAGCAAATTCTATTAACAACAAATATTTATCCTAACTTCTTTCAAATTCAATTACACAAGCTCTGAGTATGTCTTCCAGTGTCTGGATTATTCTTTTTGATTGCCTATTAGTTTAAGGATTAAATGTTGTGCTAAACTGTAGTTGAGTCCCTAATGTTTCTTGAAATGATTGCCAAAATTGAGATGTGAATTGTGATCCTAGACTTAAAAAAATTGTAAGCGCCACACCATGTAATGGAATAATCTTAAGAATATGAAATTATGCATACTACGATATAGTACGTTGTTTTCACTAGTATAAAACACATGGATTTTGTTAAATAGGCCACGATCACCAAATGAAATTGTATCCTTTACTAATTCATGGCATTCTAATTATGAAATCCATTATAATACTTTCTTATTTTCACTCGAGAATATAAATATTTTGATAAAAGTCTGCCGATCATTGATACTTTACTTTCACTTGTTGATAAGTTAAACAATTGATTACATAATCTTATGTAGATTTTTTCATTCCCTCCTACCAATATAGGTTTTTCAAATCCTGATACATTTTTATTTTAATAGGATGCATTATATAAGATGACTTATGGGCTTTTCTTAATACTTCCTATCTTAAAGCTACATGCACCTATAGTCAACTTCTATTCCTTATTACTCCTTTTTTATTTATTGTCAAATTAACCCTCTTCTTATTTATAGCTCTATTTTTCAATTGCTTATATTGTGGATCTTCCTTTTAAGCTTCTTTAATTTAATCCATTATGGTGTATGTACTATTATACAAGCCAATTCTACATTTCTATCCCCTTTTAATTTCTTTCCTTTTTTTTAGGAGGTTTTCAACTTAAAGCATCCATAATAATATGAGCTTTTCCTAGATGATGGTGAATAGAGTAGTTATAATCTTTTATAAATTCCATCCATTTTTTTTGCCTCATATTAAGCTTCTATTGCTTGAAGATATATTTGAGGCTTTTATAGTCTATATAAATTTTATATATGGCCCCATACAAATAATGTCTTCATACCTTAAAAGTAAATACAACAACTACCATCTCTAAATCATGAGTCAAGTAATTCATTTTATGTTTCTTTAATTACCATGATGCGTAGGCTATTACCTTAACTTGCTACATCAATATGCATCCTAATCCCACTTTAAATGTATCATAGTATACTATATACCCTTCTACATTTTTAGACAATGCCAACACTAAAGCAATAGTGAGGTATTCCTTTAATTTTTGAAAAATTATTTCACTATATCACTCTACATGAATTTGACTCCTTTACAAGTTAATTAAGTCAAAGGTGCGGCTATCTTCAAAAAATCTTTCACAAATCTCCTATAGTATCTAGCCAGTCCTAAAAAGTTATGTATTTCTGTCACCAAGGTAATGGCCATTTAAGCACAAATTTAATTTTTTGAAGATCTACTTGTATCCTTTCCTATGACACTAAGTGTCCTAGAAAATGCTTTTTCCATCTAAAATTCACATTTTAAAAATTTGGTGCGCATAGCTTATGTTCTCATAGGGTTTACAAAGTAATCCTCAAATATTAAGTATGTTCTTTTTCACTTTTTGAAATATCCTAAAATATCATTAATAAATACAATAATAAATTTATCCAAGAAATGTTTAAAAAGGCATTAGTTAATTCAAATAATATGACTAGAAAATCATAATAACATAATGAGTTCGAAAGGTTGTTTTCAATATATTTTCCTTTTGGATTTTCAATTGATAATAACCAGATTGCAAGTTAATCTTCGAGAAATATTAAGAACTTCATAATTGATTGAATAAATCATCTATCCTTGATAAGGGATATTTGTTCTTAATAGTAACTTTATTTATCTATTGATAATCAATACATAGCTATAGCAATCCATCCTTTTTTTTCTCACAAACAACACTGGTGCTCCCTATGATGACATACTAGGCTATATAAAACCTTTATTTAACAAATCCTATAACTACTCCTTTAATTCTTTTAATTCTACTAGTGAAAAGCAATAGATATCAGGTTTACTATAGGGATGGTTTCAATTGTGAATTCTATGTCTCGATCTAGTAGTAACTTAGGTATGTAACTATTCTATAAAAATAATCTACACAAGCATAGTATTTTGATAACCAATCCATCCTTAGAATTATATCATAATCCATTATCTCCAACATAATCAAATTAATCATAGTTAAATAATTATTTATCTAAATTACGTAACTATTAACACCATGAGTTGTTAGCATTATTTCACTTACTAGTGTATTTACCACTAAGGGTTCATCTAATTCATTCAACAGTTTTGCAAGTTTCATTATTAAATTCTTAGATATGAATAAATATATAATGTCGGGATCAAATAATGTTTTTATAAGGAAGGTTTTGACGAGTATCATACTTGTCACCACTGTATTAGAGGCATAGGTCTCTTGGCATGTCATGGCATATACCTAAGCTTATGTTCATGCTGCTTCCTTTCTTGTGTTCTTCCTTTTAGGTACTACTAATTATTTTGCTGAAGTCATATTTTGAGGAGGGCACATGTAAGAGCCACAACATTGCTACCTTGTTTTGTAATTAGGCATCCAATTACTCAATGCCCTAATTATCCATATTTAAAGCAGGATCCACATGGTTCAAAGTGACTAAAGTTGCACTATAGGCACTGAAGAGATTTGTTAGACGATAGGAGGAAAAGATAAACTTGATTGGAGGCATCAAAACCATTTCTAGATTTATTATAAAAAATTCTCCTTGGAAATCTTCTTCAATTTGTTTTGCTCCTATTCGTTTACTCACTCCTAGCTAATATATTTTGAGTGACTGGCCTTTTCCCCATGTCCCTACTACTTCCTACTTGAAACTTTGACTTTCTCTTTACTTTTTAGCTCATTTCCTAGTTCTTTCTCTCTTTAGCACATATCTCGACTTTGATTGTTTAATCTAAGGCTTGTTTATATATAGTAGTGTTAGAAATGTCCACTTAGTAGTAGAAGTAGTCTCCAAGACCATATACAAATCAATTCACCTTGACTTTTGTAGTAGGTACCAAATGTTTGACATACTGGGATAATTATTTGAATTAGGCATCATATTATGCCACTATTATAGATCCTTGAGTTAAATTTTCAAACTCACAAGCATTGGCTTCATGAACACTCAATGGTAAGAATCTATCCATAAATTATATTTGGAATTGTCGTCTTGTGATGAGTTCCTAAGCCATAATGATAAATTCGATATTATAGATGTACCAAAAATGAGCAACATCCTCCAGTTGATAACTTATTAATTCCATTATCATATTTTTATCACATTTGATTAATCTGCAAGTCCTCTTAATCTAGTTTATGGATTGGTAAAGATCTACTATAGGGTTTATGCCATCATTTTGAGAGAGTTCAATTTTTGAAATTCATATACCATTTGTAATCTTTCCCTCGAAAGTAATGGAGGAATCTATTATCTATGTGGTGATAATACTAGGGGTGGAAAAGGAAGGTTTTGATTCTAGTCTAAAAATATCTCTAATGTCTATTATAGCCTTATAGACCATGCTAGTGGTTTAGGCTATTCCTACATTACCCTCTAAGGGTTTTCCAGGAGTATATTTATAAATGCCTCATTTTTAGGTATTTCTAGATGTGCTCTTATAGGTGTATAGGTACTCTAGGTTGAGTCTATCTTTTCCTAGCCATGAGTTTCTAAAATAACTTAATTAGTAAATAATACTAACTTTAAAGAAAAGATAAAATATTACCTATAATTTTCATGGATCAACAACAAATAATACTTATTTCTTTCATGAACCTTCTAAAATCTCCATAGTTTAGTTAGCTTCCACAAACTCTATTACACAAATTTATTAATATCTAGGATCATGTTTTAATATCAACTCTATCATGACCTATCTTATGGTTATCATGACCAATATAAAGATACCCATTTAATGCTAGTGTACTAACTAGATACCTTTACAAGTGCCTAATACTCTGATACACTTATTAAATTATTATTACAAAAGAAGTAGACATATAAACTCAAAAAATAAACTACATACATTATAAGTTTAAAAGTTACATGTATATATACATATATATATTCCAAAAATTATTTATACAAGCATATAATTTACAAAACATTTCAAATGATACAGATTGAACCCAAATCGAAAAGTATTCCATAGATGTCATGAAGAATTAGGAAGATTTCTTCACAAGTATCAATTATTATCTTAGATTTATGATTGGTACCTATAATTAATTTAACATAATAAAAAAGTAAGTGTGAAATATTTTTAGTGAGTGGTTACTCAATACCTTATTCAAAAAGGTTTTTCACTATAAAAGTTTAGTCTAGTCTTCATATATGATTCCTGACTAGTGTCTAATAAGAAAGATTTTCATATGTATATTATCGGTAAATTTCATTATAGAAAATGGCAATGATAAGTATACAAGTTTTACTTTATATCTTTAGTCTAACCTTATCACTTGCCGACTTAGGCTTAAAGTCATTAATCTTTTCCCTCTACTACTAACCACTCTTTTCCTTCACTATGAAAGATATTATATCTGCCCTTTTCATTTCATACTAACCAATAATGAGATGTTCAAATATTAACCATTTTTTTCATAGATATAGCCAGATACCTATCATGCCATAGGTGTTTTATGTAATACATCAATATGTCACATACATTTCAATTCCTTTTTAATAATTCTCAAAGAATTTTAAGCAAACTTGTATATGTATCATGACTTGGAGCCTTTTTTTGTACTCCCAAATCCACTTTAAGTTTCATCACAATTTGTTCTAGCATTCTTTACAAATTATTACACAAGATATAATAATCAAATTGTATAACATACTTTCATAGGTATTGTTCACTCAAAACCTAAAGGAGGAATTCAAAAATAAGAAAGCTTAGGGGGCACATGTAATAAAGCCCCTTTTCGTCAATCAAATGGAACCTAATTATCACCAAAATTTACCATAATATTTCTAACACATTAAATGAAAGATAACTTGAGTGTTGTATGAATAATTTCATGGGTTTGATGGTATATCAAAAATAAGGACTCAGATCATACATTTTCGGATTACGTTAGAGCTATCAAGATTAAACCACCATTTAGGCAACCAAATTAACTTCAATTTCAACCAAATTTTAACATAGCTTGCTAACATCCTAAATGACATATCTTTGGAGTTTCATAATTTTTTTCATTCATTTGATAAGTTAAATAAATTGAAACCTAAGACAAACCAGTCTAAAGTTCTAAAATGGACAGAATTGAGTGTTTCACCATTAACTTGCCTTATCATTCGCCTAAAATTTTAAAAAATTCATTTGCATTCTTGTAACACTAAATATGACCATAAAATGCTAAAAATTAAATTTTTAAAATTTCCCAAACCTCAATTACACTAAGCATTCTAAAACCTTAATTTAGCACCATATAAAAGAAGTTGATTTCATTTCCACAAATTCCTATTTCCATTCTCCTGAATAATTTTTAATAAATCCTTTTTCTATCATTCACAATATCAACTTATTAACAACATATGATCATAATATCATTTAACTTCAAAATAGAACCATATAACATTTTACCACAAATAGCAAAATAGAAAACACAAGGTATTAACAATATCATCTTCAACTTAAGAAAGCCTAAGAATGGAAAAGAGTTACCACTCACTGAATTTTTTTTTCACTCTTTAAGTTCCAACAACCTTTTAGAACAATAAGAGGAAGCTCCATGATAATAAATCAAAGTTTATAAGTTTAGAAGAGAGGAAATCATAATTTCTTAGAGAAGACAAGAGAAACTCCTAATTTACCTTATAGAATTTTGGTGATATAAATTAAAGAACCTTTTAAAACCAAAGGATGACTTGAACTCTTCACAAAAAGCCCTCTTCTTGCTTATGGTTTTTTTGGAAAAAGAAGAAAAAATTTGTATTAAAATTGACCACCCAATTATACACACACACACACACACACTCTAAAAACCCGAAATAAAAAAGATCTTCCATTTATTTATTAATTTATCTTGAATTTTGAAAAATTATTAGGAAACTTGGAAAGGCTGGTTGGACATCCAAATGGCAGGGGAGTTTAGAAAATAATTTCTATATAATCAATAAAATTAATGCACTTAAGATGGGCAAATAAAGTTTATTACAAAAGAACTCCTAATTTTGCCTCTTTTTCACTCAGGTCCTTGGCTTCTCTTAGAAACTTGGACCTAAATTTTTTTGCCTTAAAAATCAAATTTGGGCCTCCAAAAATTAGACTAAAATAGCCTAATACAAATAAGAAATTAACCACTTAAAAAGATAAAAAGGATTTATTACAATTTAAATCCAATTTTTTTTATTTTCTTACATTTTTTTAGGTCTTCATTTTCTAGAATTTTATACTTATTTGTGGGCCTAAAAATTTAATTTAGATCAGCCTAAGGGCTTTTAAATTTATTTGCTAAGTTTTTGCTGAAACTCTCACTTTTCGATTTACTCAAGTTTTGAAATTTCAACAAATTCCTATGTAAATTTTTCTAAACTTATTATTGAATTTTTAATTGTATTTTTACTTATTTTCATGTCAAATAAAATTCTTATAACGATTCTAGTTAGGCACACTTTGAAATTTCTCCTATAAGTTTCCTAAATTTTACATAATTTTCCTATTGAGTTTTTCTAATTTAAGGGTTTATTAAAAAAATACCTATTTAAAATTTCTAATTTACTTAAGATAATTTCTAAAAAGATTCCTATGAGCTATTATACAAAATTAGATATTATTGGTTGATAGCAAAAATTTTGTAATATAAGGTGACAACTGGATCAAATATGTAATTATCCACTTGATATTATCCTTTCACTATGATTTACTAACAAAAAAAATCCACATAAAATGTAGTTAGAATGTAAAAACAAAGCAAATCAAGATACAGACAAAAGTGAAACAAGACAAGATGCAGGAAAGCAAATAAAATGCAATTGGTAGAAATAGAATGCAATGGAAGGGAGGTTTTTAAATCGAAATTAAATAGAACTAATAAAATCAAAATACAAAATTAATGTACAAAAATAAAAAATAAATATAGCAAAATAATTAATTTAAGGATTTGAGAACTCTTAGTGTAGATTAATCATAGATCAAGCATATTTGATAATTTGAATTGATTTTTTAACTTTGAATTATTTAGAACTTCTATAATAACTCATAAAGTCTATATTAGATGACCATTTAGAATTTAATCAATTAAGATTATTATAATTAAGTAACCGTTATAATCCATAAAGCTAGATCGAAATTGATTTAAAAATAAAATTTAACTAAATTGAAGGTTTAAATCAAAAGCCACTAATTTAATATCTAAACCTTATGTTCCCATGTAAAAAATGATGATTAACTAACCACAATTCAACATAGAAATAGATAAAGATTAAAAATTACAAGGTTGGACATAAATTATATAAATAAACATTCAACATAAGCAATGTTAAACAATCAACACAAATAATAAGGGAAATAGAAAAATTAATTAGAAGAAGTTAACATTACAAATTAGGATCTTATAATCTAAATAGAGATGAGGCTAAAAATCCTTTAATTAACCAAAAATTTAGTCTTCCATGGCTAAAGAAAAAGAAGCTTGGAGAAAGAAAAGGTTGTCTAGTATTTTTGTTGAATTGTGTAAAAGTTAAAAATGTGTTCTTGCCTTAGGAGGCATAAACCCATATTTAATTTTATGTCCTTTAAAGTCTAATGGACTTAAATCATATGCCTCCTATAGTTACAAAGATTAAGGCTTTGCTAATTTTAGAAGCCTAAAATCTAATTTTACAAAATAATATACTATAAGAGTTATTGTAGTAAAACCTCATAAATTTAATTTCCAGCTATTATAAAATCACTAAAGATACATAGTTTTGCCAAACTCAAAACATGAAAATTATAGGGTCAAGTTTTAAGAATCTTTTTACACTAATTTTACCTTGATTGGACCTTTGAAACTCTAAATATAATCCAAAAATAAAAAATAGCTCAACTTGGAAAAAAATAAAGCTTTAACTCCTTAGCTAAATTAGATTTCCTAGACATCCGGATTGAGCTTTAATAAAAATATAAAAGTTGTAAAGCTTCCTTTAAACTTTTCAATGATATAAAGGTTAGGTAAATTTGATATCTAAAACTTAAGATATAGCTAAAAACCTAAAATAATGAAAAAATCTAGCATTTGTTGAATAATTTCAAATCATTATAAAACTAACCCTAAATTACATAATAATGTCAATTCTATAAAATTCAGTATATGTAACATACAATAAGGCACAAAATGGAAAAAAATAATATAGAAAAAATCTTATACATCAATGACCTTTTAACAAACCTCAAAATTTGAATAGCTGCATCTTAATGATTGTTACATGGAGATTGAAGATGTGACTAACAACAGAAACAACAAAAGAAATGTTTGGTCATGTACTAGGGGGATAATTCAATTTATCTATTAGTTATTGGTATCTTTTAGGATCAACCAGAAGCTCCCCTAAAGATACCTATAATAATATTTGAAATTTATTTATTTTTTTATATATGGCCATTATTAACTTAAAATTAGTTTAAAATAACTTTTATAAGGAATTTCCTACAAGTTAAAAATATTTTGATGATTATGGTGCGAGGATTTATTTTTAAATGGCCATTCTAAATCTAAGGTTGGCTTAAACATTTTTATGAGAAGTTTCTCATAAGTTGGAAATAGAATGAGTATAAAATTTTATGAATTAATTGTTGGTATTTGATAATTTATTTTCTAGGAATTTAGGAAATTCAAAATAATTATATGTAAGAACTTTAAAATTTATTAAATTATGTCACATATATATATGTAAGTATGAAGGGAAAATTGAAATTACATGGAATGAATTTTTTCAATAAAGTTTTATAAAAATTAAGATTTCAAATATATGAAAAGCTAAGATTAATGGTCATAAAAATAGATGAATGATATAAAAAGGGAGTATGGGTTATGACACACTGTAATGCATAGAATCATCACCCGTAGTTGAATTTTCTACACTTCCTCTCTCTTCTTTTATTGAATTTTGGACAATAACTTTCACTTTCCAAAAATTTCATTTTTTTTTGCTATTGCTACTTCTCTTTCTTCACCACCACCTTCTTTCTCCTTCTTCAAACTGCTTCTTTCTTCTCTTCTCGATAACAATTTGTGGTTAATGCAACTATTTCAACAATTCTGTCACTAATATTGATGCTCGCAATGGTGGATAACTTTCATTTGGTGCTAGCAAGGTGACATTGTCTTGAGGTATGTGTGAGAGCTACTATAGCTACTGCTATTCCACCCTTTCCTGATGTAAGGAACACCACTCTCCACCATCTCTATCATATATTTCCATCATCTTACAGTTGGGGGCAACTTAGCAACCCAAGGAAGTTATGATCTATGGCCAACTTTGGATCATAATAGCATAAGGAGCTATTGCTCTTTCTGCCTTTAGTGTGCTGGGTGCTATATCTAGTGCTCTACCACATTCTTGGCAGTAATAAGCTCTAGTCGACCACTTCAAATGTAGGTAAACAACATTAAATCATAAAATTTTAATATTTACAAGGTTTGAAGCTTAACCTAAGAAATTTACTTGTTTACATATTTGAGGTATATGATAAAGCATAAGAAAAATATAATCTTTATGTTATAAAATGGTAGAATAGAATGATTAAAATATAAATAGAGCATTTTGTTTCATTATTATAGCAAATTCATGTGTAGATCAAAGAAACCCTTTTTGTGTATGATTGAAATATATTAGGCTTGGAAAATCGGGCTTTCATAATATAAATAGTTGAAATAATAGGATTAGAGTAAAGATAAAATATATCTTAATATTTATACTAATTTGAAATTTAATTCAAGGATACCCATTTATATACCTTTGTGATATATGAAAGTACACACGAAAACATAATTTTTATACTATGGAAAGTTAGATAGCTATACTTATGATATTTTTTAGGCACTACTCTTTATGATTCTAGATTTATCTAGAAAATCCACTTTTGTGCATAGTTAAGATAAGTGATAATGGGTTAGAAAAATATAAATATTAGGCTATAAAGTGTTTAAATATCATAGGTAAAATCATTTTAAAGCATCCTATGATAATACTTTCTGTGGTAGTTGGATATCTTAGAAAATCCATATTCCAAGTAAGTTTAAATATTTGATAAAAGTCTTACAGAATAATAATTTTGTGATATAGATTATTAAAATACTCTATTTAAAATATTTGTGAAGTGTTATATCTTCATAATTTAAAATATTCCTATTTGATTCAAGAAAACCTTGTTTATCATATTATTTGGATATTTAGTATAATATTGATAAAACAATGATTTTATGATCAAGATTATTAGACTAATATATTCAAAATATATTCATATCATTGGTGTACCTTGATTTAGAAAAGTTTCCATTTACATGAGTTTTTTATTTCCAATGATAAATTTGAAAATAAATAATGTAATGGTTCAAAATGAACTAGTAGTATCAAGTGAGTTTCTAAAGTTGGAACCTTAACATTGTCACATATGTAGACTTAATTTTAAATTATCATATAATAGCCTATATTAACTTCATGAGATAATATTAGAAAAGTAAAGAAGTTAATGATCTAAATAGCTAGTATGCTATAGATATGAAATTAGAATTGAAATGATTGGAAGGAATGCTTATTTATTCACAAATCATTCTTGTAAATTACAAATAAGAAGAAGAGAGCAAAGTTGAACTTGAATGCTTCAAGGTAAATGAAATAGATGGATCCCACCTAGTGAGCATATATCTCACCATAATTTCTATCTTAATAAAAGATTATTTAAATATTATGAATTGTATCTTCTTATTAGTAGTTTGAATTTTATATTTATGCATATATATCTATACTCATAGATAAATTCAGTCTCATAGTATAAGTACAAATAGTAATTAATTAAAGTATGTAGTAGAAGTGTAATAATGGTGATAACTATTAATGGGTTATGATCAAACTCAATGATACTTGTATAGTAGTGTTTATTCTACTATATGCTTGATACAATTGAGTGATGAATTAGTTATTTTGCATTGATGATTTATAAATAATTATGAAATGAAAGTTGGATTCTTATGTGTACATTATTTATGAAATCTACTATGGATGATATTGGAAAGTGTGAATCGTAATAGAGTAATGGCATTCAAAATTAAAATTGAATAAAGTAATGCTCTGAGAGCTGTATGGGAAATTCCCAGCAAACAACCATGAAGGATATAAGAATAATCAAAAAGCTAGATGAGAAATTCCTAGCAAATCATATGAGAATGATATACAAATGATCAAGAAATAAAAAAGATGGATACATGTAAGGTTATCATAAATGATTACGTAATGTAATGTAATATTAGAACATTGATTGAGATTGGATATCACTAGCATGATTGCAAATACTTGATGTGATTGTAATGATTTATTTGTGATTGTCATGCCTACCTAAAATAGGTAATATTAATATGCTAACAATATAGTGTACTAGTGAATGGTTAAAAGATACTATGATTTGTAATATGAGATATGAAATCTAGTTGTGTGCATGTGCACACTCGACTTGAGGTTTAGTACTATGCAATTCAGAGATCCAAGAAAATGGGTTTGAGATTAGTTTTAGTTTAAAACACGATTAATATCTAACTTTACAAATTATAAAGTTAAATCCCTTGTAAAAAAGTGGTAAATGTATACTCATTAAGTTCACATAACTCACTCTGCTTTATTTCCAATGTTTTCATGTTAAAATAAGAGTTTTTGAGCCCTATTGCATCTATGGAGATCTAAAACTTCCTTACAAAAGAGTTTTGACAATTCAATTAGGATTAAAATTAGAGATAGAGTTTTCATTAATTTAGCCATTGATGTGTTGAATCATTTAATTATATTTAAATTTAAAACTGTATAGTATATTCATGTGTGTTAATGATACTATCATATCTAAGAAAATATATAGGTTTTGTATTATAAGGCATGTGGCCTTTAAAAAATGCTTAAAAATAAGGGAGACTCTATCCATTTTTTTGTAAAATTTGTAATGAAATTTCAAGCCCCCTGAAAATTTGAAAAGTTTTATTGGATAGAATAAAGTAAAAATTGTCAAGGCTCATGGAAACTTGTTTCTAAATCCACATTAGTCATAATTAGGTTAGGTCATGAAAGTATGCCAGAAATTTGTACACATAAAATTTCTTAATAAAAATTTATAAGAAAAAATGTATAACAAGTAGATTTTATTGATCTTTGATAAATGTGGAGAAAAATCTCTAATTTTAATTCTTGAAAAAGAATAATATCTTTGGATTATTTTCTTTAATAAATTTTGACCAAATGTTTTGGCAATCTTAATCTTGGATTAAATAAATGAATTTTAGCCTCGAATGAGGGCTTGAAAAAGCTTGACCTTGACTCAAAAGTTGAACACTTAACTTTGATGGATAGCTTAATGAAACTTGATCTCCAATCAAAGATTGGATCTTTGCAAAGGTTTTATGCTTGAAAAGACTTCATAATTTGAATGTTGTTAAATTCTTCACCTTGCAATGAATGTTCATGGCAGATGCTAGAGATTTCGAATGCTTTAATCTTCACCAGCAAAGTTTTAAGAGAACTTTAAAGCTTGACATCTCTTCTTTTAATGGCTTGTTATTATTGTTTAAAATGGCACAAATGAACTCTTTATTTATACAGATTTTAAGGAATACTTAAAGCTAAGCATATCACTTTTTTTAATGCTTATTGCTTTCTAATTTTTAAAATGTTAAATTTTCTTGTTACTTAGGATAAATCACTATGACAAGTGGCAATTTTTTATTCATCAACAAACATTATTAATGCATAAGTTTTATTTAATTGTTTCAGCTATATCATTATACACATGTGGCATAACTTGATTGATCATCCAAGATATTTTTGCATATCCACCTATTTTCCACAAGGTATTTTAAGCATTGATAAATATACTTTTTCTAATTGGCTCTAATTTATAAGGTAGAAATAAAAAAGACTATTTCAATTTGTATATATATATATATATTCTTACACAAGATGTTTTTCATTAAAATAAATAGAGTTTTAATCTTTCATTTATAAAGGCATTGATTATTGTGTCCTTTAAATTTTATAATTAATATTAGTGATTCTTGATTTTTATTTGTACCATACTTATTTAAATATATGATAATTTTATGGCTAATTCTTTATTTTCTCCATATATTTTAATATCGTCATCACAAAAGATGAATGAATAATTGTATTAAAATCATAAACAGGAACTACTATTTCTAGTTTTGAAATTTGAATAACATAATAGTTAGCACATTTACAGTTGAGGAACTAATTACTATATTTATTCAATGAAATATCATATTCAATAATAACATTTAGTGTCAAGTATATTAAAATTATCTTAGAGTTTGTTTTTTTCAATAGAAAACATTTTTTATAAAAATATAGTATAAAATGTTAATATGAGGTAACATATATTATTTGCTTAATGTTAAATATAAAGAGTTTAAGAAAAGTAAGATCCTTTATTTTGAACAAGAATTCATTTTCCTTCACTACTATGACTTTAGATATCATTTTTGTGAATCATAAGGTATATAAATGGTATATCACTCTTTTATTAATATACATACGCATATATAAATGACATTTCTAACAAAACATAATTTTTAACAAAATAAATGAAGCTTTAATTAAATAAGAAGTTAGCTAAAACCATATCCAAAATTAGATAGGGGCAAGGATTTAAAATAATCAAGTTGAGACCAATATTTATATGTTCAAGCTTGAATTTATAAAAAAATAAATGAGTTCAAACTTGAACCAAACATCATTAAGATTGAATAATTAGAACTTGAGTTTAAGCTTCACTCGAAGATAAATCTAAATGAGTTTACATGAATTGTTCGAGTAGTATAATATTTGGTCTAATTTTTTATTGAACTTGAAATATTAAAATTTAAGTTTGAATTTCTAATAAATTTTTATGCTTATGCCTGAATCATAATGTTAAATATTTGGTCTAATTTCTTACTTAAATAGTTTATTATTTTATCTAAATTTAAGTATAAAAAAACTTATCTTTTACAAATAAACTAAATATCAAATTTTTTTATCTCATTTTAGTTATTAACTATTCTAATTCTAGTTAATTAATTTAGGATAGCTTAGTAGATCTAAATCTTACTTGTAGAAAGAACAAAGGGTTAAGCATTCATGGTGAAGAATAGCCTAATAAGCATACTTCAATGCTAAAGTTAGTAGAAACGTAAATAAGATAGTATATAGAATTATGTATTAATTTGTGAAGGCATACCTGAGATCCTTTTATAGAATCATTGTCATTAATGAGTAGATTGAAAATTTAGTAGACATGGAATCATCTTTAGTATGGTTAGTCTTTAGGTATTATAAAGGGTTTTTAACCTATATTTATGTTAATGGCAGATATTTGGGTGACATCCTCACTAATTAAATCATGCTATAAGTCAGTGATAACTAGATTAGCTTAAGTTAAGCACTTAAATAGAGCTCGCCCATTATGATATGATACATATTAGAGTAGAATGTCAAGGTTATGCTTATGCCTAACTAGGTTTCATCCAATTAGAAATTTTTGTCATTATCACTTGCCCTCTCTTTTCATCTTAAGGTATCATGGTGATATCAATTATAATCCCTTACTAACTTATTCACGTGGCTAAGATTTGAGTGTCACTTAGAATAAATTGTTGATTTGGTTTCATTTTCTACCATGTTGATAGGGATACTAGGGTTTGCAGGGCTATATGATCAAGTGCCTTAAATGAAAAAGGTTATGTTATGAAGCCATGTATATTTTGACAATTCCTTGTTGGTCTTCATAATTTCAAATGGATTGTAAAAAAAAGGCATTTAAAGTTCGCATGCTTAGTCATTTATGGAAACTTATTCCTATGTCTATTAGTGACATGACTACTTACAAAGATTCTCATCTTAATCATCGCTTATTTTTAATTTTAACCTTTAGATAATGGAAATCATTTGTCTTTTATTTCTTTTTTTGGATTATGATCTTGATCATTCAACTTTTTCTCATTTGTTAGATGGAGAAAAGTTATTTGGCTTTAAAATACCTTAACCCTTTTATCTAGTTGTTGGATTTCTTAGATTTTTTTTAAATAAATATTGACTAATAAAGGGAAGCTTTTTTTGGCACCTTCTCTCACTTTTGGATTGTTAATTAAGTTTCTCTAATTTTTTTTGCAACTTTGGAGTTCATTTTCTCTAGGATTTCTTGCTAACTTCTTTATTGATTTTTGTAAATCATTTATCTCTAAGTATGCTTTATCGTAATGTCCTTTCTTTTATTATATGTGATGAATGTATGTTCTATATATCAATTATAGTTGCTTCTTAAGTTGATTACTTACTATGCATTCTTGTATTTTTTGAGAAAAATGGTTTATCTATATTGTTTTGATCCAAATGACTATTGTGAGCTTTAGTTATTTATGTTTGTGTTTTAAATGAATGACTGCATCTTCTTTTTTGTTTCCAAGATTCCACATAGATAACTCTTACTTTTCAAATTATTTATTTAAAGCTCCTTTATTGCTTAATGTCTTCCTTACTTTGTTGTGTTCCGAAAATTAGTTCAAATTCATCTAACTCTTGGGATCCATCTTTGAATTTTATAAATGGAGTTTCTTAAGGTATTGCTTCTTTTTCATTATCTTTTATTCATTTTCTAGAATATTCCATACCTCTTTCAATATAAGAACAACTAATTCATTATATTTTTGCTATATTACTTACCATTGTTATAGCCAATCAATCTCATACTACCTAAAGTGAAGCCTTTGCTTTACACTTAGTGGATGGTCTTAAGGATTTGAAGTAAGTTCACATCAATGTGAAGAACATCCAAGCTTCCAATCGGTGGGTTAACACTGATATTATTGTTGAACTCCAAAGAACCTACTTGATTAGGATTGACATTGGTATTGAGCTCTTTCCAATAGAAGAAGATAAGCATGCTCATAGTTGTCACACAAGTTTATTCTTCAAGTTTTATGGTGACATTATCCGTTAGGTCAGCATTTCTTTACCCTTTTAAGCTTTTCAACAATGTGTGTTAAAAAGCTTAAATATTTGTCTAACCAAACTATTATGAAATGCTTAGTAATTTTTGGCTTTCTTTGAAACTTTCTATGATAAAGTAAAAGAAAAATCTTGCAATTCTAATGTCTTCTCTTACTTTTTTATCTTTTCCCACTAAAGGAATGGTGGTGAATCATATTATGCAATGAACTTATTGAATCTTCTTTTCTAACACAATTTCTAGTGTAAAAAGCTGGAAAAATAGGTATTTTAAGGTGCTGATGGTGGGCGATATCAAACCATGCTAGATTTTAAATGGAAAATAACTTTACCTAGTCAAGTAGGCAAAAAGGCATTCTAAAAATTTAAAGTTTTAACACTAAAGATCAAGATATGATCATTTAACTTCTATATTATATCCATCAGAGACTACCTGATATATAACTTGTTCATAGCATGTGTCTATTTACTTATGTGCTAATCTTTTTTTATCAACTATTAAATCTTTTTTATTTTGCATAGGACTAGTTAAGCATTCGTGATTTTGACATTCTTCCCTTTATTATGGACCCCATTTCAATTATGCTTATGTAGAAAACTTACATAGAGAAAGAAAAAGAAAAAAAGGCTAGTTTAGTTGTGATAACCCAAGTGTGAAAGCTAAGTTTAGGCAAAAATGCTCTCATTGTTACTTCCATGGCTCAAGAAGTTCTCAAGGTTGAAGTTCTAGGAAAAGCTCCACTTCCTTTTGGTCAAAAAAAGTTGGCTCCTAAAAAGAAGAGGACTAAGAGGAAGTGTGATACAAAGAAGCATCCAATAAAATGGTAGTTAAGAGTGTTAAAATCCAAGAAACAAGTGACAATCTTTGTTTTAAGATGGTTCCAATCAAGGTTGCCTCATAAATTATTTTGCCATAAAGCTTACGATACAAAAATATGGACTTTATGATAGGCAAGATTTGATTTATACTATTTCTTTCTATTTCATTCCTCTTAGTGTTTTACTTATGCTTAATCGTATAGATTTGGTCTTGTTATATGATTTAGGTTTAGTTTCACAATGATTTGAAATTATTTAATTAATGCTAAATTTTTACAATATTTTAGATTTTTTTTTGTATTTTGAGTTCTAAATATCAGATTGGGGGATTTTTATATTATTAAAAATCTTAAAAATAGCTATATAACTTTTGTGCTTTGGTCAAAGTTTAGTTTAGACTTCTAAAAAGTCTTATTTAATTAAGAATTTAAAACATTATTTCCACCCTAACTAAGCCAGTTTTGGTTTTTAGGTAGGTCACATCTAGAGTTTTAAAAGTTTAATTAATGTGAAACCAAAACTTAAGCTTTTATAATCTAGCATTACATTTTTTATGTTTATGTTTCTTTAAAACTACATAGTTTAAATGGTTTTACAAAGGCTAAAATTCAAACTTATGAAAATTTATTATTGTAACCATTTTAGTACATTATTTTAAAAAATAAGTTTTAGGCTTTAAAAATTAACTAGGCCATTTTCTTTATAATGATAAGAGGGATAAGATTTAGGTTCATTATGTTACAATCAAGAGCCAAACAATTGTAGGAATATTAACTAATCCCAAACAAGGATCCATGCAAAATGATTAAATTAGTCAGGGGTTTTGTCATTACTTTCTACAGACGATTCAAAAACCTTATTCGTTGATCACCTTTCGACTTACTCCTGGTTAAAATTTTGAGGTATCCATATAAACTAACAAATCACTAGTGAATGTCCTATGACTATTGATTAGGATTCTCCTCTTTTTCCTCGTAGTGTATTGGGATACACCTTTTAGCATTATGGTCAATGAAGGCTACTAGGTTTTTCTATGTATTGGGATACATGAATTATTAATTTTTAATACCTAACATGCCTATTTAAATATTTGCATAGAAAACCTTAACTAATTGAGCTTTGTTTCATGTATAATTATAGGCTTATAATTAAGCTTTATAATTCTAACATAAAATTCCCATATAATAGGCCGAAACAATTTAGTCCATCAATTCTAAATCCATTAGATTCTAAGTGTACGACCTTACAAGCTCTCATTACATTGACAATGATTATAAATCATATTAATGATCATAAATAATGAATGGTGTCTAACAACACATCATTGTTACTTAAGCAATAAGAAAGTTGGTGATTCGACTAAACCTATACATGTGATTAACATCTATGACCTTTTATTCTAGACATCTAGATTGAGTACAAAATATGGACTGTATCATTCTCAGATAGCTAATTCAAAGGTTTTTTAATTTCTAAGTAAGCTAACTAAACCAAATATAATTAACATCCCATGCCAATCCATCTAAGTATGGCCATGCATTTTTCTCAACCTTACTTAATTAAGGGATCTACAGATGTCATTCTTATTATATGGGAAGGATAAATTCCATCTTGATCACACAAATCCTTCTACATGATATGTGACATATCCAATAACTACCCTTGTATTCACTCAACCATAAGTGACATAAAGTAGTATCAAAATAAGGAACTCACATATAGAGAACCTTAGCGATCTCAAGTTAATGGACCATATTAATGATGATCACTAAGAATTACTCATAACACTTATATAATGATCCATATAGTGTTCTTAGGATAGGTCAACCTAATACATAAATTCTCTAACTTGCACTCATGTGTAAACTTAATATCTCATATAAGTAACTACACATACTAGTCTTAACATATCAATGCAACTTAATCCACAACGATATAAGACTAGGGATACTCAAGAATACAATTATTCTAGGGTTATTATCATAATTAAATATACTATGCAGAAAATATATGTATAAAAATAATAATTGGAATTATCTTTAAAATAATATGATTCAAATTTACAATCATTCATATGATTAGTTTTAGGACATATACACTAATATATTAGGTTTTAATGGTTATCAAGTTAAATATAAGAGGTAAGAACACAGATTTGAATATATTACACAATTCAACAAAGACATCTTTACTTTCCTTTTCAAGTTTCTTATTTTTCAACGATGGGAAGCTAAATTTTTAGTTAATTCAAGGATTTTAAGGCTTATCTCTACTTGGATTATAAGATTCCAATTTGTAATGTTATCTTCTTTTAACTGATTTTCCTCTTTCCCTCATTCTTTATACTGATTACTTTGAAATTATATGTATTAAATGTTGATTTGGTATGATTTGTGTTTAACCTTATGATTTATGACCTTTATCTATTTTTGTGTAGAATTATGATTGGCTAATCATGATTTTTTATGTAGGGACAAACGGTTAGGAGATTAAATTAGCATGTTTAATCCCTTAACTTAGTTAAATTCTATTTTTAAATTAATTTCAATATGGCTTTAAAATTATAACATTTACATCATTCTAATAATCTTAATTAATCAAATTATAGATGGTCATCTAATGGAGGATTCATGAATTATTACAAAGGTTCTAGATAATTTAAAGCTTAAAAAATTATTTGAAATAATTAAATATTTTATGATTTATGATTAATTCATCTAAAAATTTTTAAAATTCTTGAATTGACTACTTTATAATATTGAATTTTCTTTCTGATTATTTTACTTTTGTGTTTGTTTTATTTAGTGTATTTATCTTAATTTTGAATCAAATCCCAATTTGGTTCTCTGTTCATTCTATTTTGCATACTCTCTGAATTATATTCTACATTTTACACTTTGTCTGTATTTCTATTTGCACTCCTATTTCACTTCTATTTGCTTTTCTTTCTTCTATTTTTAGTGCATTAAAATCTTAAATAATTGTATAATCATTATTAGTAAATAATTGAGAAAGGATATATATATATATATATATATATATATATATATATGACTCACTGAGGTTACAACCTAGTTTTTCATCCTATATTTTTAACAAACTAGTTCTAATCATTTTTAGTGCTATTGCTGGGGATCCACTTAAATTCATCCTTTCTTATCTTTCATTAGCTGTGTATTGCATAATTGTTCAAGCATTCTTGCTAATTTTGCATTTGTTAATGTTTTACTTGCATTTTATAGTAACTATCACTTTTTTGTATTTTCTTGCATTATCTTGCATTCTTTAACTATTGTACATTCCACCACTTCATTTCATCCTTTTTTTATTATATATTATTTCATTTTACACTTTACTAAAAGTTTTTAGCTTATCAAAACTAGTTGCACACAATTCTACATCCTACCCCCTAAATAAATATTAAAGTGACTAGTTCCAATTAAGCTAAAAATTTTTACAATGGTAGAAAATATTTTTCTTATCAAAAGTCATAATTGCATAGTACCCTACAAGGTGCCCTATTTTTTGGCCAAATTCAATTATTTTGACTATTTTTAAAAAAATTTTAGAACTTTTTATTATATTTTTAAGTTCAACATGGTTATAGTTTTTATTTGGTAGTGGTCCCATAATTTTAAAAATGTATAAATAGGTTACTTTAATATGTTTAAGTGACTTTTCCATAGTGCATTACTATTTTAGTGTCTTTATGCTTCTATGGTTCTACTTAGTGTAGTCTAGTGTAGTATAGTGCATGACTAAGAAAATTAATAATAAATTGTTAGAGTTTGATTCTGAAATAGATAGGACTTTTCATTTTCTTTATAGGAGTAAAAATATAGGTACTTCTAGCATCCTCACCCTCCATTCGAAGCTTTTTGAAAATTTCAATAATATGGCAAACCATAGGACTTTGAAACCATTGGCTACCGCTATTGTTACTTACTAACCTTTGGGTATCCAATATCCTAAACTTGATGCTAATTTTGAGCTTAAATTTGGTCTAATATGGTTGCTTCCTAGATTTTATGGTCTTGCAAGTAAGGACTCTCATAAACACTTGAAGGAATTCTATATGGCATGCTCAACTATGAAGCCTCATGATATTTTAAAAGACCACATTAAATTGAGGGCATTCCCTTCCTTACTTGCTAATGCAACCAAGGATTGGTTATATTATCTACATCCAAGTTTTATTACTTGTTGGAATGATATGGAGTAGTTATTTATAGAAAAGTTTTTCCCTACTTCAAAAGCATTTGCAATTAGAAAAGAAATTTGTGTCAAAAGATAATTGAATGGTGAGATATTGTATGAATATTAGGAAAGATTTAAAAGCTTTGTTCAAGCTATTCACTGACTAAATCAGTGAGAAACTCCTTATCTAGTATTTCTATAGAGGACTTCTTCCATGGCTAGGAGCATAATTAATGAAGCAAATGATGAAACATTAATAAATAAAACTTTTATGGTAGCTAGAGAATTGAATGCTAACATGGTAGTAAATTCCCAACAATTTGGAACTAGAGTTATGGTTACTATTATAGGCATGCATGAGATGAATTTCTCTAATTCAAACTAGTAAAGATTGGATAACAGATAAGATGAATTAACCTCTTCAATAAGACAAATGGCAATGGGATAACAGTAAGTCCAAGCCCTTTTTCCTTTTACTAAACTTTGTGGTATTTGTTCATGTCTAACTTATCCAACTAATTCATGCCCTATACTACAAGATGATAGGTATCAACCTCCTTAAGCCTATGTAATAACTATTTTCCTTGATAAACCATAATATCGATATTAGTAGCAACCTAACCAATACTAGCAATAATCTAATCAATATCCTAGTTGGAGAGATAATTAAAACTTGAGATATGGTACCAATTCAAGCTATAGTCAGCACCTTTTTACTTATAATAGAATGCCACTTAATCTTACTCAAAAATAAAAAGCAATTTTATCCTTTTCTTATTCGTCTTTTAAAGAATTGGTCAAGCAGATGACAATAAATAACTTGTAATTCCAGCAAAGAATAAAAGCTACAATTACAAATTTACAAACTCAAATTGGCCAATTATCTTCCATCGTAAGTGAGCTTAAAACATAAGGTTCAAGACAACCTTCTTCTAACAATGTGAGAGGCAAAGAATTGTGAATGCCATTTTGTTGAGAAGTAATAAGTAAGTTGACATACCTTTATCATTAAATCTAGTAGAAAGCAATAAACTAGAAGATAAAAACTAGAAGTAACCAGAAAAATAGAAAACACATGATGTAAGTGAGGTATAATCTTTCCCTAGACCCTTACTTTCCATTAATTTTTCTATCCTTCTTTCTTTTCCAAGAAGAGTTGTTCTGCAAAATAAAATTGAAGATGAGAAATAAATTTTTGATTCCTTTAGTACCTTTGCAACATTTAATAAAACGAATTTTAAGGTATGTTAACTTTTTGAAAAAAAATATGCATTAATAAGAGAAAATTAAAGGATGATAAGAAAACAAGTGTAAGGGTGAATGTGTCTACCATCATTTAAAGAAAATTACCAAGAAAATGTAAAGATCAAAGCATATTCAACATTCCATGTGTTATAAGAAAAACTAGAATTGAGCATGCCATGCTAAACTTCAGAGCTTCAATTAATGTCATGCACCTTTCTATTTTTAATGCTTTAAATTTAGAACCTTTGAAACAAACAAAAGTAGTTGTTCAATTAACAAATAGATCTAACATTTATCCATTAGGTGTTCTTGAAAATATTTTAATGCAGGTTGATAAACTCATTTTTCTAGTAGATTTTTACATCTTAGAGATGGAAAATAAGACGTTCGAGGTCCTTCTTCTAATCATTCTTAGTCAACCTTTTCTTAAAATAGTAAAAACTTTGATTAATGTTCATGATGGAACATTAACCATGGAGTTTGATGGTATGACAACTAAGTTTGACATTTATAAGGCTATACAAGACAATTTTATGCTTTATCTTTATACTTTTGAGCCTTTAGTGCATGATGTTCCCCTTTTTGATTTTTTTAACTTTGCTATTTTTTATTCTAATTTTTTTAATTCTACTATTTCTAATTTTAATTTTACTGATTCTAATTTGCATGTTAATGTTATTCATGATGATATACTTGTTGAATTTCTTAAAATTTCTGAATTTATGGATCATATGGATGGCTACAAGTATGCTTGCTATAATAATGACACTAAGTGTGCCATATATGTGGAGATTTCAACATTTATAGGTGATGAGAATAATGTTGTTTTAAAATGTGAAAAAATTGATGATCATAAAGATAAGCAATGTGCAAAAGTGGCTCCTACCATTAACTTAGTGCCTTATGTTGATCTTCTCAAATTTGAATTCTAAAGGAAAAAGAGTATTTTTATATTGATTATTCTAATTATTTTATAATCATGTTAAATTCATTATACATAATGATTTTAAGCATTCGAGAAAGAAAGATTTAAAGATAGCACTTGGAGAAATTATGCTTAATGATCCTAATTTACAAAGCATCTCTTTAATAGATGAATTAAAGGTTAGTAATCTAGAAGCAATGCAAGTAGTCAATCTTCATGAAGATCCTAGTTGAAGACATTCAAGCCATGTCTAGCCATAAAACATTAAAAAAGGCACTTCATAGAAGGCAACCTAAGCATTTTGAATTCGTTTTCTCTTACCTTTCTTTTTAATTTACTCGTCCATTATCTTTCTTGAAGATGTTAATATGCTTTACATTGAACATAATATAAAATTTAAATATGGAGGGAGACTTTTAGGATTTATTTTATGCTTTTTGTATTCATTTAATGTTTTTTAATGCTTTAAAAAAATTTAAAAATATATAAAAATAATGTATTTTTCACTTGTTTTTTAGTTTTTTTTAGCCATTTAGTTACTTTTCATTAATAAAGATTTTGCATTTTTCATGAGTATGAGTCAAGTGAAGTTATATAAGATTCATAACATGATTAAATGAATTAATTTGCTCCTTGAAATTGATAGATGTAGTGATAGTTTTTAAATTGATGGATTGAACTTGGTAACATGACTTATGAGATTTTAAGTTTTATGTTAAAAATTGATGCTATTCTTTTTTCTTCTTATATAATATTCATCCATGATTTTTTTTAGAACTTGTTTTAATTCTTTTTTAGATTACATTTGTATATGCATCCATAAAATTGATAAAGACTTTTTTTAATTTAAGTTAAAGTCAAATTGTTAACCTTGAATTTTTATTGTTGTTAAGCCTCGTTGAGTTTAATTGCCTTTTCTTTATTTATTATCTTATCAGCATTTTTCTAATAAAAAACAAGTGTCTTTACCTAATCTTAAATATTAGTAGAGTATTTAAATTTTTATAAGATAGGCTATTGAATAAGTGTAAGGGTGTGTGAGTTTGTGTATTATAAAAAGTTATCAACTTTAGGTCCAAAGGTTGATTAATAAAAGAGCAATAAAAGAAAGAAAGAAACAAAAAATGAAAAAAAAAAGAAAAGGAAAGTCAATAAAAAAAGTGAAAAAAAGAAAAAAAAAGAATAAGGGAAAATGAAAATTGAAAAAAATAGAGAGAAAAAGGAAAAAAAAAGAAATTGATGAGCATTTAAATTTAAATTTAGGTTGTTATATTGAGTTATAATTGTTCGTGATTGGTCCATAGGTTTTTGGTTCAAGTGCTCTATTAATTTCTTCGATTTCTACCCTTTCATATCCTCATTTTTCATTTTTTTTCCTTAATCACATTACTGCTGGAAATCGCGCATCATACATGCACAGCGGAATAAAATTTTTGCACAATTTCCACCAAGGATCCATGCGAATTTAGAACGCCATAGATTAGGGATTAGGGTTTATACCTTTCGGCCAAAAATCTTCTGACCACTACAGCAAGTCCGATCTGCTTCCAAATCACGAACCGGAATAGAAATCAGTAAATCAGATCACCAGTACAATGTTTATGTGGCTGCACCTCTGTGGTATCCATACGAACTCGTGAATCATCGATGAATGTCCGCTACACACACCGGTTGGAATTGATCTCCTTACACCTCATAGTGCTAGCTATGCCTCTTCAGGGATTTTGGTCAAGGAGAGGTGCTAGGGTTTTCTATGCTTTTTTTTTTGGTGCGTGAATAATGAATAGCAATCTTATTTTTACCCCATAAGCCTATTTAAATAGATGCATAGAAAAACCTAACCTATTTGGGCTTTATTCCATGTATAATTATAGGCTTACTATTGGGCTTTATAATTATAACATGAATTCCCAAATATTAAGCCCAAACAATTTGGTCCATTAATTCCAAATTCACTAGGCTCTAAGTATGCGACCCTACAGGCTCTCATTACGTTGGCAATGACCATTAATCATATTAATGATCATAAACAATGATTGGTGTCTAGGAACACATCATTGTTACCCAAGTAATGAGAAAGTCGGTGATTTGACTAAACTTTTACACGTGATTATCACTTATGTCCTTTTGTCCTATACATCTAGATTGAGCACGAGACATGGACCGTGTCATTCCCGTATAGCCCAATCTTGAGGTTTCTTAATTCCTAAGTAAGCTGACTGAAACAAATGTAATCGACATCTCATGTCAATTCATCTGAGCATGGCCATGCATTTTCTCAGCTTTACTTAATCAAAGGGGCCCATAGATGTTACTCCTGTTATATAGGAGGGACAAATCCCATCTTGATTACACAAACCCCTCCGCATGATATGTGACATATCCAATATCTACCCTTGCATTCACTTAACCATTAGTGACATAGAATAGTATCAAAATATGAAACTCACATGTAGGGAACCTTGGTGATCTCAGGTCAAAGGACCATATTAATAATAATCACTAAGAACCACTTATGACACTCATATAACGATCCATGTAGTGTTCTTAATATGGGTCGGTCCAGTATACAAGTTCTCTAACTTGTACTCATGTGTAAACTTAATATCCCATATAAGTCTTCACACATGCTAGTCTTAACATATCAAAGCAACCTAATCCACAATGATATATGACTAGGGACATTTAAGAATACAATTATTCTAAGGTTATTATTATAATTGAATATATTACGCAGATAATATATATAAATATAATAATTGGAATTGCCATTAAAATAACATGATTCAAAATTACAATCACCAATACAATTGATTTTAGGGCATATACACTAACAATTACAACCTTGAATAAAAGTCTTTTTTATTTTTCTTGTACGTGTGATTTGAGTAGTGGAAATTAGATAATTAGCAAACTTATAGTAGACCAATTTCATAGAATAAACTTAAGTGAAACACTTTCCCTAAACACTAAAGAGTAGGAGATTAAATTTTGTAAAAATTTACCATGTTAATATACTCTTTTTGATTAAAATTTCTATATTAATTAATTTCAAGTTTGTGAAGGTTTTTCTTCATGACATTTTATGTTTCTTGCTAGCTTTAATTATTTCTTGCTTATGGATATGTGATTTTGAAATTCTTGAAAAGTAAGTTTTTTATTTGTTAGTTTTGAATAAAATTATGTCTTACCGAGGTCATATAAGTATGGGAGAATTTCATGTGTAAGATTTTATCTATAATATTTCCTCCTATTTCATTCTTTTTAGGGTATTACTTATGCTTATTTTTATAGAGTTAACCTTGTTATGTGATTTAAGGTTAGTTTTACAATGATTTGAAATTATTTGATTAATGCTAGATTTTTATACTATTTCAAATTTTTGCTACATCTTGAGTTTTGGATATCAGACTAGGGTGATCCTTATATCATTGAAAAGTTTAACAAAATCCTTAAACCTCCAATTCAAACTTTTGGAAAGTATTATTTAGCTAAGAATATAAATCTTTATTTCTATTCCTACTGAGCGAGCTTTAGTTTTTAGGTTATATTTAGAGCTCTAAAGGTCTAATTAATGTGAAACTAGCACCTAAAGATTCCAAAGAATTAGCCCTACAACTTTTATATTTGTGATTTACCAAAATTATGCAATTTTTATGGTTTTACATTAGCTAAAATTCAAATTGATTAAATTTCACTGCTACAACTTTTTTAGTATTATTTTGTAAAATAGGTTCTAGGCTTTAAAAATTAACAATGCCTAATTCTTTGTAATTGTAAAAGGTACATAATTCAAGTTCATTAGGTTTTAGTGATTATCAAGTCAAATATAAGAGGCATGAACATGCACTTGAATATATTACATAATTTAGCAAAGACAACTTTACTTTTCTTTTAAAGTTTCTAGTTTTTTAGTGATGGAAGGCTAAATTTCTGATTTATTCAAGGATTTTAAGGCTCATTTCTACCTGAATTATAAGATCTTAATTTGTAATATTAATTTTTTTCTAATTAATTTTTATTTTCCCTCATTCTTTGTATTGATTGCTTTGAAATTACATATGTTAAATGTTAATTTGATATAATTTATATTCAACCTTGTGATTTCTGATCTTTCTTTGTTTTTGTGTTGAATTATGGTTAGTTAATCATGAATTTCCATATAGGGAGAGAAGGTTAAGAGATTAAATTATACGTTTCTTGTTTAATCCTTTAACTTAACTATATTTTATTTTCAAATTAATTTCAATCTTACTTCACAAATTATGTTAATCTTAATTAATTAAATACTACATGGTCATCTAGGGCAAGATTCATGAATTATTGTAGGGATTCTAAATAATTAAAGCTTGAAAAATTAGTTGGAACGGTTAAGTATATTGTGATCTATAATTAATCTATACTAAGAGTTCTTGAATCCTTAGGTTAACTACTTTGTTATATTGAATTTTCTTTCTTACTATTTTACTTTTATGTTTCTTTTTGTTTAGTACATTTATTTTAATCAAGAACCAAACACCCTCATTTGGTTCTGTGTTAATTCTGTTTTGCTTACTATCTAAATTCTATTATACATTCTGCATTTTTGTTTTCATTCCTATTTCACCTTTGTTTGCTTTTCTTTATTCTATTTTTAATACATAAAAAGCTTAAAGAGTTATGTAATCATTATTAGTAAGTAATTAAGGATATATCAAGGGATCACTAGGGGTACAACTTGATTTGTCACCTTTTATTGCATGATTTTTAACAAACAAGTCATAATCAATTTTAATGTGTTATAATGTGCGCATTCACTCTACTTCATGGGTATGGAGTCAACTAGTGACTAGGGTTAATCAAACTAGAAACTAGGACTACAAAGTATAGTTTAGTGATAATGGAAATAAGTCAAGCACTGAAGACCACTCTTAAAACTATCCTTATATTGGAAAAGAATAATAGTGCTTTTTTAAAGAGTCGTCTAGAGTTCACCTAACAAAACCTTCCTACTACTCAACAAGATTTAGAAAAAAAATACATTAAAGCTTTTGGATTCCAATAAGAGAGAGATAGACTTAGATAAGAAATTAAAATAGTAGTGAAGGAAACTTTTTTTTGGAAGAAGAGAAAGGGAAACTCAAGGCTCTTTTGGATATTTATTAGAAAAAAAAAGCAAGAATGGAAGATTGAGTTAAATAAGAGAGATAAAAAGATACAAGATTTAAAAACATAGGTTTAAGACTTAAATGCTAAATTACTAAATGCTTAAGTTAACAGTTAGCCTCTCTTCTAACTAGGGTTTAATTTGGCTATTAATTGGATCAAGCAATTCAATCCTTCTCTTGCAATTAATACATCTAATGTTTAACATAGGTTTAAGACTTAGATGCTAAATTACTAAATGCTTAAGTGAACAGTCAGCCTCTCTTTTAACTAGGGTTTAATTTGGCTATTAATTAGATCAAGCAATTCAATCCTTCTTTTGCAATTAATACATCTAAAGTTAATCGGGACTCTACTTTTGCTACATAAGGAAACAAATACCCTTTTAATTTTGTAATAATTCTAAAAAGTATCTAAAGATTTTGTTTAGATTGATAATTTTGATGTTACTATCTTGTGTCTTCCAATAATTCTATTATTTTTTAATGTTAATCAAGCATCTTAATTTGATTTTCATAGCTTTAAATGGGTTTGTTTGTACATTTGTTCTTGCTATTTAATCCACTAAATCAAATCATTTTATTTACAACTTTTCATATTGTTTGGATGTATGTTATTAGATTTTGCTTAAAATCATTTTATTTTATGAATGAGAAAGTTTAACTCTTCTTTTTAGTTAGTTCACTTGGAATGAAATTCTTTTAGGAATTTGCTTAGAGCTCTATGTTTTAGGAGTTCGCTTAAAGCTTTATTTTTGAGATGTTCGCCTAAAACTTTATTTTAAGAACTTACTCAAGTTTTCTAAAATACTTAAAGGGTTTGCTTTGATTTTTTTAGTGCTAAAGAAGTTTACTAAGGCTTTTAAGTTCCAAAGGAGTCTGCTCAAGATTTTAAGTAAGTGCCAGAGAAGTTACTTGGGCTTTTACCAAGTTCTCAAATATTTCTTAGACAATCTTTACTAAATTATTTCTTTATTGATTCAGATATTTACATAGCATTGCTTTAGGCGTGTCACATTCCATGTGCGAGGAATGGATGTAACTTCCTACTTCTATAGCCTATAAGCACTATTTTTAAGATTTTCTTTGACCTTGAATGAGCCTTCCTAAGACGAGGCTAATTTTCCTTCGTTTAGATTTTTTTGAGGTCTTTTTACTAGTTTAAGTATTAAAAAAATCCTTTCGTAAGTTCTTTCCTCTTAACCTATTTACTAAAGTAGGTTACTAATTTTCTCTTATATTGTTTCTCTTAAATTTAAGTTAATTCCCTATCTTCAAGGGTGAATATTAGGTCCTCCTTTCTTTATTGTTCATTTTCATGTTCTTTGTAATATTTTCTTTGCTTATTGGTTTCTCCTAGTTTAACCAAAATTATAGCTTTTAAGCCATACATTAGTTTGAAAAGGGGTTTCTCCCATAATAGATTATGCTGTTATCTTGTACAACTAAAGAATGCTTTATAGTTCTTGCATCCATCTTCCTTTAGCTTCTTTTAATCTTTTCTTTATTCCTTCTAGTACTATTCTATTAGCTAGCTCACTTTACTCATTCCATTTGGGATGTTTAATAAATGTGAATGTTTTCTTGATCCCTAATTTTTAAAAATAAAATAAATGTGTAAGATAAATACTTAAAGATATGGTAGGAATAGCTTTAAAATACAAGGTAGGATTACCCATAACAAAAGTCTATTAAACTTTCTCTTATGAATTGTGTTCAATTGTTAGATATTAATGCTTTTAGTAAACTAAATTAGCATGAAGAAGAGTTAGAACTATAAGCGAATACCTAGTCAGATGGAAGTTTTGACTTTTACCTACACATGATGGATTTCCAAAAGAACATCTAGACATTCCTAGCTATGTTGGTCGTGAATGGTTTAACCTCAATCCATTTTATGAAGTGATCAATTGCCATGACCAGATATTTAGCTTGCCTAATAGCCATAGGAAGTAGTTCGAGTAAATTAAATCCCTATTTTGTAAATAGTCAAGAAGTGGAAATGGTTTCTATTAGAACTAATGGTTATCTCTTAAGCAAATCTTTAGCATTTGTCATTGCTTTGAACAAATTCTTTTGCTTCTTTTTTTATTCTTTGCTAGTCATAACCTAACCTTATAGCTTTCAAAGCCAGAGTAACTCTAACCAAGTGACTTCTACATATACCTTTGTGAAGCTCACAAAGTACATAGTTTGTCTCTTCCAAATATAGGCATTTAAGAACTAGTAAGTCAAATATTTGTTTTTATAGTTAGTCATTTTCTAAGAAGAAATAGGTAGTTTGTTTTTGAATTTTTTCATACTTTGAACTTATTATTTAGAAGTTTCCTATCTTTAAAGTATTCAAGGATAGGGGTGATACAAGAATTGGAGCAATCAATCTGTAAGATTTCTTTTTCATTAACACTTGGATATCAATCGACTCCTATATGACTAATTGGTTGGCTAGCACATCTACTTTTTCATTCTTTGACTAAGAATTTTTAATTAGTGTGTACTAGAATTTTCTTAAAAAGAACTTTGTGTTCTCTGTATATCTAATTAATATTAGCTCTTTCACCTCATTCTCCCTTTGAAGCTAGATTATTGCTAAATGTGAATCATTAAATATTTGTATTTGTTCAATAACCATTTCCATAGTTATTCTTAAGCTATTAATGAAAACTTCATATTTTTCTTAGTTTTATATTGCTTTGAATTCAAATTTAGTTGAATATTCTAGTTGCACTACATTTCTTTTAAGATTATGTCCATTCTACTTCCAATTTTATTTAAAGATCCATCCATACCATTTGGTTTCTAATTGAGGCTAGTCTAGTTCTTCTTTGGTCATTTCTAACATGAAATCTACCAATACTTATGATTTGATTGACTTCCTTGGTTCAAATATTATACCATATTTAGATAGTTCGATGGACTAAATGAGTAATCAGCCAGCAAGATTAAGTTTATGCAAAATTTGCTGAATTAATATATTTATCCAAATGACTATTTGGTAACTTTGAAAATGCTACTTTAATTTCTTACATGCACATAATAAGGTGAATGCTACCTTCTTAATCTTTTAGCACCCTAATTTATCATTATGTAACATTTTATTTGTGAAGTAGATGGGCTTTTATGCATTACCTTCCTTTTTCACTAACACTAAGCTGATAGTGATTTTTGACATAGCTAAATGTAAGTAAAGCATATCTCCTTGATCCAATTGGCATAACACTAATGGAGTAGCTATGTATTCTTTTAACTTGAAAAAAGATTCCTTCCACTTAATGTTCCATTCAAATTTTTGGGAGTCCTTTAGTGAAAAGTAGAATGAGATACATTTATTTCTTAACCTAGATAAGAATCTAGAAAAGGTTACTAATCGACCATTCAATGTTTGGATTTCCTTTATGTTTTTTAGGTTGCTCATTTTAATGACTACTTCATATTTGGAAAGATTTACTTTGATCCCAGACTCCATGAGCATAAATCCTAAGAATTTTTCTACTTTTCTCTAAATGCACATTTCTTTATATTAAATTACATCTTATGCTTTTTAAATACCTTAAACATCTCTATAATGTCTCTCCAATTTTTCTCTTCACTAGTCGATTTTATAATTATATTATCAACATAAACCTTTATGCTTTTTACCTATTTGATTGGCAAAAACTTTATTCATCATAAGCTAATATAAGGTTTTCATGTTCTTCAATATAAATGGCATCACTTTGTAATAGAATACTCCTTAATTTGTTATGAAATTAATCTTGTCTTTATCACTTAAATACGTCTTCATCTAATTATAACTAGAGAAAGCATCATTGAAGCTTAAAATTTTTATGAATTATCTACTAAGTGATCTATGTTTGGCAAAGGATATGAGTCTTTTGAACAAAATTTATTGAGATCTATATAGTTTACACACATTCTCCCTATACCATTTGATTTTTTCACCAAAACTATGTTTGCAAGCCAAGTGGTATAAGGAATTTCTCTAATAAATCTTATTTTCAACAATTTAATAATCTCTTCTTTTACTATTACCTATCTTTTAGAGCCTAAATTTCTTTTGCTAGACTAATTTTACACTTAGATCAGGAAATAACCTGTGACATGCCACCTTAATGTCAATGCTTGGTATATCTGTTAAGGATTAAAAAAAAGCCATACTATTGTCTTTTAATATTCTTATTAGGGCTTGTTTGTCCTTGTCTTTCAAATTCAACCTTATCTTAATAGTTTTTTCATTTTCTCCTTCAAATAATTGGGTTTCCTTTAGTTTGGACCTAGGCTTAAGGCACTTCAAATCATCCAATTGAACATCTAGCAATGCAGAGCCTACTGCTTAGCAATCCTTTGCAATATTCGATGATCTCGATGCATCCTATTGAACTTCTTTTCCTTTCAAACTGACAATGTATCATTATCATGCCATTTTCTAATCTCCCCTCACTTGTCCTATTAAACTTCATCAACAAGTGTAGGGTGAACATAATATCACCTACTTTGTTCAACAAAGGTCTTTTATAGTATTGCATTGTACATAGTATTTGGTCCCAAAACCACCAGAAAATCCATATTGATCATTTTCATGTTATTCTTGGAATTAAGTGAGACTCTTAACTTTATGGTTCCTTAAACATGCACCTAATTTCTAGCAAAGCTAACAAGTATGCCATCATATGGCTTGTACATGCTCTTGGTAAGGCCTATATTTTCTATTATCTTTGAGTAAAGAATATTTATTAAATTGCCTTGATTGATTAAAGTACATTTGATTAAAAAATTATGGACTTATGTGATAATCACCATTAGATTATCATTGTCTTGATCAATTTTGCAAAATCTTCCTTTACAAAGCTTATAGACTTGAAATCCTCTTTCTGCCTCTTTTATCAAATTGTAAGGACTTGTCTAACATGCCTTTTCTTAAAGCAATTTTAACTTTCTCCACCTATAATCCCTTAACAATTGATTCAATTACTTGAAACTTTAGGTCTTCAATCAAAGATGTTCCTCTCACATTTTGTTTACCATGTTAATCAAACTTCTCATTCTTTTTGTACTTATCATCAATCTTGTAATTTTTATATTTGGAAAGGTGACCTTAATGGATCAAATGTTCAATCCTATCTTTCAATGTGATGCATTCATTAATATCATGGCTATAGTCTCTATAAAACTTGTAAATTTTCATTCACTTCACGAGAGGATGCTTTTTTTTACTTTATATTGGGAACTTCATCAATTTAGTCGCTTGGATATCATGAACAATTTTACTTGGTACTGTGTTTAAAGGTTCATAATTTTTAAAACTAACCTAAAGGTATTAGTTTAATTTGATCTTTGTCTCAACTTCTACCTTGGTCTAATAAAAAACTTCAATTAGACTTTGTCTGTCTGCAATTATGTTGTTTCTTATTCATGCCTTGCTTTTTTGTGTTTATAAACTTCTCGACTTGGGTAAGCAACTATTTTAAAATGTAAGTTGGATGTTTCTTCAAGGATAGAGCTGGGTGTCCTAACTATAGTCTAACCATCAATTGATGAATGACAACTCCTTCATTAAGATATTTTATTTTGAAAGCTAAGGCAACATCAACCTTGTTGGAAGTTTACTAATTTTGTAGAAGATTTCTCAAGTGGTTTGCTAGTTGCAAAATAAGTTTAGAAGGTCTCAGACAATTGTTTAAAATTGATAATAAAATAATTATGCAATGAAGTGAACCATATGAGGACCACTTTTCTTAGTGTTAATGAAAATTCTTAGCATATAATTATATTTGGGGTGCTTGGGAGAAACATAATTGTGTGAAAGGCTTCTAGATGTTCTATTAGGACTGAAGTGCCATCATATGCTTCTAGGTATGTGGGAAACTTGAAATGGTAAGGAGTGGATCAGGCATGATCCCTCTTTAGGAAGGTTAAGTTTTGAGAATGTCAATTTTGTGGATTATTTTAGCTAATGGATAAGAAAAGTGGATCATACTTCTCATGCCTTAGGTGTTATTCTAATAGTTTTCTAATATGTTGAGTGTTGAAATGTATTTGCATAAAGGGAAATAATAGTGGTGGAGGGAATATTAGTTAAGGTTAGTATAAGTGGTGGTAATATAGATCGTATTGGCTTTGATGTATGCACAATGTGAGTGTTTAGTGTTAAAGGTAGATGTGTTCCCATCATGTGTTAGGGTGTGGATGTGATTTGATCAATCATATTTAGTGGCATGTTAAGTGACATTTGTAGAGAAATTGATGGTCGTGGGGATGGAAGAGATGGCAAAAGTTGTGTCGAATCCAATGTAGATCAGTTTGATGACATTGATATAGTTGTCGAAGAGCTTCTATGTTTGTTTTTAGGTAACCAACTTGCTTTACAAGGATAACTCTTTCTATTTCCATAGTGCGATAGCAGTCTTGTTCAATTAGGAAGGTGGCACGGTCATTAATCACTAGTTTGCACTGCCACATTGAAAATATGTGGTCTCAATAATGAGATTAGTTAGATGCTAACTTGATATGAGACTGTGAGGAGGTAGAATGTACACTATGAGACATAAAAATTGAGAAAGCCATAGAATGTGCCAAATGATAATTCTAGTTTTGGTCAAGTAGTTTGGTATAGCTTAGCTAGTTCAAATCTTGCCTGTATAAAAAAACAAAGGGTCAAGCATACATGGTAGGGGTGGTTTGTTTGGCACATTCTAATGCCTAAGTCAATAGACGCATAGGCAAAATAGTACATGGAATTGTGTATTAGATTGTGAAGGCATATTTAAGGTCCTTTTATAGGATCATTGTCATTAATGGACAGACTAAAAATCCAACAGACATGGAGTCACATCTATTATAGCTGGTTATTAGGAATGGTGATGGATCTTTAACCTCTATTTGTGCTGATGGCAGATATATGAGCAAGATTCTTGTTGATTGAATCTTGCCAAGAGTCAATGTTGACTAGATTGACTTGAGTTAAGCACTTGAATGGGGCTCGCCCATCATGGTATGATACGTATTTGTGTAGAATGAGAAGGTGATGTCCATGTCCAATTGGGTTTAATGTGGTTGGACATTTTGGTCACTATAACTTATCAATATATAAATTCTTTTACAATTGTCAAATTTATCAAAAGTATTTACATAATCATCTTAAAATGTCAATTATTACACTTAGCAAATAGTAACATATACTAAAAAACTAATTATTTTAATTAAAATATTATACCTCTTTATGTAACCTTAAAGATTACTAATGTGATTGAATTTTTTTATATATTATATTATTTATATATAGTATGGAAATTAAAATATATTTTTATCATTATGCACCTGAATAATTTAGTCAAATAATATGAAAATCTTGACAAGATCAACTTGTATATTAATCTAATTTGACTAATTTAGAGTCAAATTTGAATAAAATATATTATGAAACAATCTCAAATCACTCACAAATAATTAAATTTATTGTGTCTAGGACGTGGACTAATAAGCTTTAGTCGTCATATAATTTCACTTTGCAATTTCGGGGTATTAAGTGTTCAAGCAAACTAGTCAATACTGACTCAAAACAAGGGTTATAATAGTAAAATGCTAATTTATAATCAGTATCCACTGAATTAACACTTACATGACATCATATCAATATTAAAGATATTTTAACATTAATTTAATTTACATTTTAAAAATTTTGTATTAATTTACTACTATTGTTACTTTCTTTATTTCATTCCCTATTTCAATGGTTCTTGGCATATATTTAATAAATTTTTGGTTGAGAGGAAAGTTAAATATAACCGTGACGTTGTTATTTAGAAAAGGTTATGACCAACGTTAATTCAAAATCTCAATAAATCCAACTTTTTTTTTGCGCAGAAGAACCCAACTTTTTTTTTTCTAATTTCATATACCATAGTATTCCTTAATTCTACACATTTTTCTTGGATTCCAAGAAATATAGTCATTTGTATTCAATAAATAAATATATAAATTCATCCGCAAAGACATGATAAAAGACATAACTATGTATGGCTAGAAACACCATAATTAATGTCAAAAGTCTTTATTTTAAGTAGTACTCAATACCTTTTTTTTTAAGACTTTATACTTTTAGTTGCATTCAAATTTTAACTTTGTATATGTACATCAATTCATTTAATTACTCTTCCATTAAAAGAAAAAAAAAACCACAATAATCAATTCATATTAAAGAGACACAATTACCCAAGTTCAAATAACACTATAAGGGTTACATACAACTCTTCATTGTTTATATACAGTGTTTCACTCTTAAGTTTTCTAAACTTGTATTCTACTTTCCATCGGCCAGTTTTTAGTGTTTTGTAATATCTATGATAACAAATCTTCTTTGTAACAAGGAAAATTATCATGTGACGGTTCTAAAGTTAACAGTGTGTCAACTATAAAAATTTAAGTAGTTAACCTATTAATTTGCATAACCAAAATTATATATATATATATATATATATATATATATATATATATATATATATATATATATATATATATATTCAATTTTAAAATATTTTATGAGAGGTAAACATGTATTTAAAAATTAAAAATATACAGATCCCACAAATTTAAAGTTCCTTGTATTTTTTGGGATTTATCTCTCTCTTTCTATTTATTTAAAATATTTTTAAATTTAAAAACTTATTTAAAAATATTAAAAAGCATAAGAGGTAATCAATTTTCTATAGCGGAATCCTTATAAAAACGTGCTGTTACCGAACGAGCCCGAGTCATTCCTATTAATTTCTTGTTTTCTACTCTCTCGTTTTACTCACATGCTTGTGCGTAAAATACCCCAGTCAATGATAACGCAGTAGTAAAATATTAATAATTCTATCCGGATCTATATCAGATGATCCCATATTTATATTAATAGGTGTATAGAATAGAAAATTTGTATAAAATGATCAAAGTGAATGAACTGGTAGAATTCAATCACCACCCATTCAAAATCACAATAAATCCACTTCTGTGTTCTTCATCGCACTGTCTGATTCCCTGTGCTCCTTACATTGAAGTGTTGACATGCTCTGTTCATTCCTGAAGTTGTCTTGGTCAACAGCAGTCTTAACCAGCCTACCAAATTTGTTAAAATATTTTTCTCCAAAAACCTTTCCTTGAATGTAAGTGTAGTTTGTAATGTCCCGAATTTTCAATTCTATTATTTTGAATCTTTAATTTCTGAGGCGGTAGAAACGAAGAGCATGATTGAATTGGTCTGGTGGGTGAATTTTAAGTCAAAGGAATTTAAGCGTAAGGTAATCGAAATTTTGAAGGAAAAAGGGATGGTAGGGAAAGAATTAATTTCCCTAAATAGTATGAATGATCAGAGGAGGTTAGGAAACCCCAAAAAGGGAAGTTGTCTAAGTCTAACAGTGTAAGGAATTTTAGACAGACAGAAACCCTATGGATTAAATTGCAAAGGTGCAGAATTGGGTGTGGTCAAAATGTAAATAATTAAGGCTTTGGGATTTAATATGAATAACCAAGAGTTTGGGGTGCAATATGTGATTTTAATTAGTGTGACCAATGGACTTATGACAAGTGTCATTGCTAGAAAATTAATAGCAAGAATAGCCTTACTTTTGGTGAAAAAGGACTAAAATACCCTTGAGAATCTTAGAAATGACCAAATTGCCCTAGAAGCTTCTTGAAAAGTCTTCTCTCTTCTCCTTTTTCAAAAAAAAGCTGCAGAATTTCTCCATGAAAGAAGCTTAGACGTGAGAGAGAGAGAGAAGGAAGAGAGAGAAAGTTTCTCATAGCTTTTTCACCTAAAAATAGTGAGATTCAAGCTAAGGTGTAGAAGGGAAATTTGTTCTTCTCCTCAAGCTCTATCCATTGGTGTGCTTAGAGTGAAAAAAGGCTCAAGTTTGGTTAAGTTTGCGGAGTCCCAAGTGAGGATTTTCAAGTTGCACTAAGAGGTAAAAATGCTCTCCTCTAAGAGCTCTTTAATGTACTCTTCTTATTTTCTTGAAATCTTGAAGTTGGTAAAGTTAAGGGTGATTGAACATGGAGTTTAGGAGGATTTGAACATATTTGATGATGTTTTGAATGTTGTAGTGTTGATTTATGGTTTTGGTTTGGTGTAAAAACAACAAGAAATCATGGTTACACACCTGGGTTTTTAGGGTATAATGATGCATGTGTAGTATGGGCATGATGTGTTTAGAACTTGGCTAAGTTGGTGAAGTTAGAATAAGTTTTATGAATTATAAAGCCTATGAAAGGTGAAACTTTGATTGTGGAAGTGTTTGTATGCATTTTCCCTTTTTGAGAAGCCAAAACTATGGATGAGAAAAGAAGGGAGGAAGGAGTTTTAGCTGTTTAGTGTGTTTTCGGAGGATCAGCAAGGTACACGGTGTGGAACACGGCCCGTGTTGTACCCCGTGTTCCTCGTCGAAGCTGATCAGTGTTCTACACGGGGTGCAACACTCCCCCGTGTTTACCTCAGGACTGAAGGGCAGTGATGTACACGGGGTAGAACACGACCCGTGTTCTCCCCCGTGTTCTTCTCTGATTAAGCCAGTGAAGCCTCGAAGCCATCCAGTGAGAAACACGGCCCTGAACACGGGGTATGGGACCCCCGTGTTCTTTGCTGAGTGATCTTTTTGGCTTTAATCCTTCATGTTTTGCATGGCTTTGCCCTTGGATCCTTTTCTAATGTTCTTATGTGTTAGTTCAAGGTTGGAAAGTAAAGTATAGAGCATCTAAGTATGCATTTAATTAAGTGGAGAAAGTACAGAATACATGAGAATTAAGGAAAGTGATAATGTTCTAATAAGAAACTATGATGTGTATTTGTATAGCCTGAGGAGTGCCATCTTGCAAAGGCAAGAGGAAGTGTAAAGGAGTTTTTGGTGAGAGCAAAAGGAACATCACATTGGAAGCTTGTGAAAGGTAGCTAGCTTTATCCTTAAGCTTTATTTTCTAATTACATGATTTTATGTGTTTTATGCCATTGTATGGAATGAATATGAAATTGTTGTGTGCGCATTCCGGGAAGACAGTAGATTACTATGTTCGGCCTATGGCTCGGGTCCCCGGAATGATATTGTGAGTGTTGTGGTACCTATGGCTAGGGACCTCGGGAAGACAGTGTGATACTGTGTTAGGCCTTTTGGCACGGGAACCCCGGGAAGACAGCGTGATGCTGTGTGAGGCCTAGGTACGATTGTTGAGATGGCCATCTAGATATTGTGATAAGTCCTTAAATGGACTTGATGATTGTTGTGAATTGCTGTGTGTGTGATGCGTATTTCCTATAATAGTATAATATTGAATATGTTGATGAATGATTATTGGATTTCGAAACGTATGTCTTAATTGCTTAAGGATCCGGAGTGGTTTGAAATGTTTTTATAGCACTAGTTAGCTACTGAGAAACTTTGTTTCTCATGTTTTCTGTATTGTGACTAACCATTCCAGATGATGCTTCCAAGGGCTCTCACGATAAAGGGCAATAGTATTTGAAGTTGTAAATAATTGTATAGTTGATAACATTGTATATGATGGATGTACAATTTGTAAAGTTGAACTTATGAGTAATTATATGACTTTTGATCATGTGTTTGAGATAAGCATATTTGAGATATTCCGAGTAATTTGGAGCAAATAGCATTTTAGTATGCGCTAATTATCTATTAAATGAGGAATAAGGCGTTATTAAGTAAGAGAGTTACATAGTTACCAGGAACATTCTCACCAATATCTAGATCTCTGTAATTCAAATATGCACTTTGGGTTTCTTCGACACAAATGGAGTCATGAAGCTGTAGTCCTTGTCAGCTAAAGGACCTACTTCCTCCCCAGTTACTGAGCACTGCACTTTGAACAAATTGCCCATTCGATGAGGAAGTGGTGTAGCATCAGCCCGAATTTCATTCATTCTTCCGCCATATAGATTGAATACGAACCCGCATTTTCCGACTTCTGTCAGATTTTTCCATATCAACTCCAAATTCTCTTTGGAGATTGCAGTTTGCACATAATCAGATTTTCTTTTGAGGAATTTAGCCGAAGCCAGATTTCGATCAAGCAAGGCTACTGGTTTGGTAACATTGTCGAATGCCCACCAAGTCACTGAACTCAATTCAGTGCAATTATCTTTCTTTAAGCCCATCAGAGGAAACTCTTCACCTAGAATTGTCACCCGGTCATCAGCACCACCAAGAAACAAAGCCACAACTGAGGCTCTTATGGTCTTTTGCCCCTCACGGGCCGCGCAAGCATCCTCATGAAAAGCCTGATGCAACCTGCTGCCATTGCACAACAAAATTAGTCGTTTTCCGATTTTGATCCAATGTATTTTCCAGGCCGTGTCTTTAGGTAAGCAAATAAGTTACTTGCCTTAAGCTCTCAAATTTTTCTAGGCCCCACTTATAATTTGTTTTATTTTGTATAGTCATTGATCAAATAGTTAAACTTCAAATCCAATGGCAATTACTCTTTTTGAAATTATTTGTATAGTCATTACCGTTGACTATACAATCTACAACTAATTAGGGAATAATTACTATTTTATTTGTCAATTAGTTGTAAATTTTTTTTATGAATATACAAAATAAATGACTAATGATCATAAAAAATTAGTTATACATTAGTAATTCAATAATAATTACTCTCTTTAAGATTATTTCCTAATGAGTTGCATATTTGAATGTATTATTAAGGAGTTATACATTAGTAACCCAATGGTAATATTGTGTTTGCACATTATTATCAATTAACAATTTCTAATATTATAATTTATAATAGTTATTTTTTTAATTATATATACCATAAATTTTCAACATTTTCTCTTCAAATTTTTTTAAGTCTCACATTTTGTTCTCTCTTCTCACTCTTATCTTCATACTATTTTAAAGTGAATTTTCAAAGTGAATTTTCAAAGTGAATTGATATCAAGTTGTTGCAGTAGATAGTATGATATGCAATTCTCTTTGTTCCCAATTTTTCAGGTTCTATCATTTCATTGATTTTTCCTATTTACTTTTGCACATCTATTTTATTTATATTTTTATTGTTGTTGTTATTTTATTTTATTTTTATACTTTGTGGCAATAGAAGATGTCAAATACAAAATATGAATTTAGCTGTGAAAATTAAAGAAGAAAAGAAAAGTTAAAAAGTTAATTCAATCTCAATGTGTTACTCTTGATAAATTTATTACTATTCATAAAAAGGATGTAACAAGTAGTTCAATTGATGAAAAAATGATAGAACAATCACCAATAGATGATGTTAAAAACACTAATAATCTGAATTTCAATAAAAAATAAGTAGAAGATAAAAATTTAAATGAAGATAATTTAGTAAAAGTGAATGTTGAACATAATAATACATCAAGTGGAGCTCTTAAAAATATTTACGATCCCGAGTAATGGAAAAACATTGATGAAAAATTTAGAGATTTAATAGTAGAAAAAAGTCCAATTAGACATGACAATTTGCACTTTCCAAAGATGAAAATAATAGACATTTTTCATCATCCTTTTACCAATGAATATTACCAAATGGAGGAAAATATAATAGAAGATGGCTAGTTTAATCAAGAAATTTAAATAAAGTGTATTATTTTTATTGTAAGCTATTTTATTCAAAAAGTAGTGCTAGTCAACTAGTTAATGAAGTGACTAGAGATTGAAAAACCATTGGTTCCAAGCTTAAAAGTCATGAGACAAGTCATGAACATATCACTAACATGGCTAAATGGATTGAACTAGAAAAAAAATTAAAAAGAAAAAACACAATTGATAAAAACTTACAAGAACATATTAATAAAGAACAAGAACATTGGGAAAAGGTTTTATTTCAAATTATAGTTATAGTCAAATATCTTTCTAAAAATAATCTAGCTTTTCATGGGATAAATGAGAAGATATATGAAAAAAGCAATGGTAACTTTCTAAGTTCGATTTAGATGCTTGCAGAATTTGATCCAATTATGCAAGAGCATGTTAGGTGCATAAAAAATGGTGAACTTTGTGCACATTACTTGAGTAATACTATACAAAATGAACTTATAGAATTGTTAGCTTCCCAAATAAAAAATATAATAATAAAAAAGTTAAAGCTACAAAATATTTTTCTGTTATTCTTGACAGTATTCCTAATACAACCTATCAAGAACAAATGACTCTTATTTTGAGATGTGTTAATACTTTGAATTCTCTAATAAAAATAGAAGAGTACATTTTAGAATTTTTAAAAGTTAATGATACATTAAGAAAATATCTTTTTAATGAACTTATTAATGTACTAAAAAATACAAGCTTGATATTGATGATATAAAGGGATAAGATTATGATAATGGATCCAACATGAAAGGTGAAAATCAGGAGTGCAAAAAAGATTATTGCACATGAATCCTAGAGCATTTTATATTAGATTTTTCTATTGTAAATCTATTAATTCAATAATAAAATAAGATGTATAAGAGTTTAGCCCAATATTAAAGTGACTAGATAATTTGAATCTAATGGTAATTTAACCTAACTAATGTGATAATGGGTGTTTCTCAACAATGGGTCAGTCCACTAATGTTATTAATATAAATAAGGGTCGCTACTCCTAAATCCTATGATTGATTCTACACACTCCCCATTAGTGTCAGAAAGTCTCCCTAATCAAGTTCTCATCTAGAGTTAATAAAAACAATAAATCCTTATTGGAGTTTGTGATCAAGAACAATGTATATAGTTCATAGCTTACAGTAAATCCGGATTTCATACTCACTCACAATAGATTCAACAAGTAATAATAAATCTTTTTCCCACGTTTAAGATTATTCTTTTCACATGATTTAATTTAGGATATTATTTTTGTAAAATTTAATTTTAACAATTAGTATTAGAGCCTTTGAATCATGTAAATTGAATATATTATTTCATGGATTTGAAAATAAAATTTTATTTTTTAATAATTTTATATATTATGTAATGAAAATATTTTGGATAAAATTTGCTATGAATCTCAAAATTATTTCATAACCCTCATTTTATTTATTTTGTTGTTACATATATATGTTAATTTTATCATGAATAAAATTCACATATCATATGTGTGAGAAATTTCTAAATGATTTGTCCATATATTATATGTATTTCTGAATGAATTTTATTTGATCCAATTTTCATATATATATATGTTCTGACATTTGTGTATATATATGTTAAAAATCGTATATACACGTGTAGCATTTCTCACATGTTCAGCATTTGGATATATATGTTTCATTTTTCATATATTATATATCTATTTTGGCATTTTATATTATATATACATGCCTTGACATTTGATTCGCATTTTGTATATATGCTTGCTTAATATTGTATATTATATGGATGCTTTATATTACATTTGGTTTGACGTTTTATATTACATACATACATACATACATACATACATACATACATACATACATACATACATACATATATATATATATATATATATATATATATATATATATATATATATATATATATTCTAGCATTTGATTTATATATATATATATATATAAAGCCCATGGTTACTATTTCAAAAAAATTCAATTATTGAAATGGATTTTAAATGCAATTTCTTTAGAAAATTTCTAAATTAAAAGTATTAAAATGCATTAAGCCATTATTATGTATAAAAAAAAGTCTAAAATGCAATTTTTAGGCTTCATTCTTCAAGCTACAAAATTATTTGGCATTTTTTTAGATTTTTTTGGAATTAAAAATGTTTTAATTATTTTTTTCTATTTAATTTGAATGATTAATTGATATTATTTTGGGTTGAAAATTTTATTATTATATTTCTATATATTGGGCTTCCACATATATCTTTTGTGAAATTTTTAGACACTGTTTAGTCCATTAATGATTTTTCTATATATATAAGAAAATAATTTTAGAAAATTATTTGGACTTATGTTATACAATAGAATTTTATGTAATTGTGAGTCCACCTATTGTGGGCTCAATTACATAAAATTTTGTTTATTTTTATAAAATGGTAGTTGAACTAAAGAGAGTATCATATTAATAATATATTAATACCCTATTGGCATAATATTATTAATATGATTTATTGGTGATAACATAAGTATAAGAATAAGTATTGTGTTTTTAAAATTTTCATTACCCTATTGATGTTAAAATTTTAAGAATTTAATATTTAGTCCTTGTATTACATTACAAGGCCTTTAATGCCCTATCGATATTAGGCCTTATAATGTAATATTGAGTTTAATTGCATAGTTTATTGAGAAAAATTTCTAATATAATTAAAGTTAAACATGTATTAATGTTTTAAACTTTCTTCCTTATCATTTTTACCTATACAATTAAATATAATTAAGACACTTAATGGGACTAATTATGAGGACTCAATTGAATCACTAAAGTTATATCTAGTAGTCTTTAACCTTGACCTGGTGATTAGGGAAACGAAATCTCATATCAATGCTAAGTCTATTATAGATAAAAAAATTATCATGAAAAGTGGATCCACTCTAATAGAGTGTGTTTAATGGTAATAAAGCACACAATGGACAAAACAATAAGAGAGAACATTCTTGAAACAATGAATGCAAAAAAGTTCTTAGATTCTATAACCAAAAAGTATAAAATGTTAGATAAAGCTGAGAAGGAATCATATTTTTCATTGCTTGAGAAATCAGTATGATGTTGTTAGCAAGGGTTACAATAACTATGAAAGGAAGAAGGGTGAGAAAGGTGAATCTCATGGATAACAGTGCTATAAACCTAATAAAGCCCAAGTCAAGGGTAACTACAAGTTTTGCAAGAAGTAGGGCATGAGAAAGTGGATTGTTTTAAATATAAGAAATGGGTTAAGAAGAAAAAGAAAGATATCCATCTAGCTCTAGCTTATTTTGAGTCAAATATAGTTAATGTACCATTAAACTCTTAGTGACTAGATACTAATGCGACTATTCATATGATTAACAATCTTTAAGCGCTGACAAATCTAAAGAAACCAAATGAAGGAGAGTTGATAGTGAGACTGGGAAATAGAGATAGAGTTAAAATAGAGCATATAAGATTGGTGAATTGAAGTTAAAGACTAAACAAGAGCTTTTATTGAATAATGTAGTTTATGTACCTTCTATGAGAAGGAATTTGATTTCCATTATTATTTTGGACTTTGTTGGACACTTTTATCATTTTGGAAATAGGAAGTCCAAATTATTTTATAAATCTTCTATTATTGGTACTAGTTTTAAGTGTGATGGTTTATATGGTATTGATTTAGACCTTAATTTTTCCAACTCAATAAACTCTATTTGACTAAGAAGAGGTTTTAAATTGATGAAAGATCCTCAATATTGCGGCACAGATGATTAGGACACATACTTGAGGATAGAATTCAAAGACTTGTGATGGAAGTACTTCATGATTAGGAGTTCTCAAATTTTGGAATATGCATGGATTGTATTAAAGGAAAACTTATAATTTAAGCTAGAAAAGAGTAAGGGAAGTAGAAAGAAGAATATTCTAGAAGTGATCCATACTAATATTAGTGGGCCTATCACACTTAATGATATGGGAGGCTACAAATACTTTATTAATGATTACTCCAAATTTGGTTGGGTATAGTTACTCAATGATAAGTTAGAATTGTTAAAAGCCTTCAAGGCAATAGTTGAATTGAAATTGGGGAAAGAGATAAAGTGTGTGAATTCTAATAAAAGAGGTGAGCATTATAGTAAGTATGATGAAATAGGAAGAAACCTTGAACCTTTTACAAGATACCTATAAGATTATGGAATTTAAACAACTTACACCATACCTGGTACATTAAAGCAAAATATAATTACAAAAAGGAGGAATAGAACTCTTATGGACATGGTGAGATGCATGCTAACCCATACTTCATTGCTAGAATTCTTATACGATGATGCATTGAGAGCAGCAACATATATTCCAAATCAAATTTCTAGTAAGTCAGTACCTAAGACCCCTTATGAATTAATATACGGTAAGAAGCCTAGTTCACAACATTTTTTAGTTTATGGTTATAAAGTTGAAATTGCTGAAAATCGCGCATCATACATGCACAGCGGAATAAAATTTTGCACGATTTCCACCAAGGATCCATGCGAATTTAGAACGCCATAGATTAGGGATTAGGGTTTATACCTTTCGGCCAAAAATCTTCTGACTGCTACAGCAAGTCCGATCTGCTTCCAAATCACCAACCAAAATAAAAACTAGTAAATCAGATCACCAGTACAACATTTATGTGGCTGCACCTCTGTGGTATCCACACGAACCCGTGAATCACCGATGAATGTCCGCTACACACACCGGTTGGAATTGATCTCCTTACACCTCGTAGTGCTAGCTACGCCTCTTCAGAGATTTTGGTCAAGGAGAGGTGCTAGGGTTTTCTATGCTTTTGCTTGGGGTGCGTGAATAAATAATGGTAATCCTATTATTACCCAATAAGCCTATTTAAATAGGTGCATAGAAAAACCTAACCTATTTGGGCTTTATTCCATGTATAACTATAGGCTTACTATTGGGCTTTATAATTATAACATGAATTCCCAAATATTAAGCCCAAACAATTTGGTCCATTAATTCCAAATTCACTAGGCTCTAAGTGTGCGACCCTACAGGCTCTCATTACGTTGGCAATAACCATTAATCATATTAATTATCATAAACAATGATTGGTGTCTAGGAACACATCATTGTTACCCAAGTAATGTGAAAGTCGGTGATTTGACTAAAACTTTACACGTGATCATCACTTATGTCCTTTTGTCCTATACATCTAGATTGAGCACGAGACATAGACCATGTCATTCCCGTATAGCCCAATCTTAAGGTTTCTTGATTCCTAAGTAAGCTGACTGAAACAAATGTAATCGACATCTCATGTCAATTCATCTGAGCATGGCCATGCATTTTCTCAACTTTACTTAATCAAGGGGCCCATAGATGTTACTCCTGTTATATAGGAGGGACAAATCCCATCTTGATCACACAAACCTCTCTGCATGATATATGACATATCCAATATCTATCCTTGCATTCACTTAACCATTAGTGACATAGAATAGCATCAAAATATGAAACTCACATGTAGGGAACCTTGGTGATCTCAGGTCAAAGGACCATATTAATAATGATCACTAAGAACCACTTATGAAACTCATATAACGATCCATGTAGTGTTCTTAATATGGGTCGGTCCAGTATACAAGTTCTCTAACTTGTACTCATGTGTAAACTTAATATCCCATATAAGTCTTCATACATGCTAGTCTTAACATATCAAAGCAACCTAATCCACAATGATATATAACTAGGGACATTTAAGAATACAATTATTCTAAAGTTATTATTATAATTGAATATATTATGCAGATAATATATATAAATATAATAATTGGAATTGCCATTAAAATAACATGATTCAAAATTACAATCACCAATATGATTGGTTTTAGGGCATATACACTAACAATCTCCCACTTGCACTAAAGCCAATCATCCATGTATCTAATACCTATGGATCTCATATGACTATCATGCTTTTGCTGCGTTAGGGCTTTTGTCAGTGGATCGGCGACATTATCGTCAGTCGGTATTTTGCATATCCTGACATCATTTCTGTCAACAATATCTCTTATGAGATGATAGCGCCGGAGTATGTGTTTGGATTTCTGGTGAGATCTAGGTTCCTTGACTTGCACAATGGCTCCATTATTGTCACAATAGAGCTCTACTGGGTCAGCAATACTAGGAATAACTCCAAGTTCATTGATGAACTTCTTAATCCAAACAGCCTCTTTTGCGGCATCTGATGCTGCAATGTATTTAGCTTCTGTTGTAGAATCAGCCACTATCCCTTGCTTTGAACTCTTCCAGGTCACAGTGCCGCCATTAAGGCAAAATACATAACTTGACTGCGACCTGAAGTCATCTTTATCGGTTTGAAAGCTAGCATCAGTGTAACCATTTACAATGAGCTCTTCCTCACCTCCATAAATCAAAAACATGTCTTTAGTTCTTCTTAAGTACTTAAGAATATTCTTGACAGCTGTCCAGTGACTTTCACCAGGATCTGATTGGTATCTGCTTGTCATGCTTAAAGCATACGAGACATCAGGACGAGTACATAATATAGCATACATGATAGATCCAATTGCAGATGCATAAGGGATCTTACTCATGCGCTGTCTCTCATACTCTGTGGAAGCACATTGAGTTCTTGAGAGACTTATGCCATGTGACATTGGCAAGAATCCTCTTTTAGAATCTTGCATGCTAAACCTTTTTAGCACCTTGTTGATGCATGTACTTTGACTTAGGCCAAGCAATTTTCTCGATCTATCTCTATAGATCTTGATACCTAATACATAGGAGGCCTCATCTAAGTCTTTCATAGAAAAATAATTTCCTAACCAAGTTTTTACAGACTGTAGTGTAGGAATTTCATTTCCAATGAGTAATATGTCATCTACATACAACACCAGAAAGACTATTGTGCTCCCACTAACCTTCTTGTATACACAGGGTTCATCTTCATTTTTGATGAAACCAAATTCTTTGATTGCATCATCGAAACGAAGATTCCAACTTCGAGAAGCTTGCTTCAACCCATAAATGGATCGTTGCAATTTGCAAACTTTTCCAGCATTTTCAGGATTTACAAAACCTTCAGGTTGTGTCATGTACACATCCTCAAGAAGATTTCCATTAAGGAAAGCAGTTTTGACATCCATTTGCCAGATTTCATAATCATAATATGCTGCTATAGTTAGAAGAATCCTGATCGATTTAAGCATGACAACTGGAGAAAAAGTCTCATCATAGTCAATACCATGGATTTGTTTGAAACCTTTTGCAACCAATCGTCCCTTAAAGGTACACACATTACCATCCATGTCAGTTTTCTTTTTGAAAACCCATTTGCACCCAATGGGTTTTACCCCTTCAGGTGGATCAACCAAAGTCCAAACTTGGTTTGAATACATGGAGTCCATCTCTGATTTCATAGCTTCTAGCCATTTCTCAGAATCTAGCCCCACCATAGCCTCTTGGTAGGTTGTGGGCTCATCTTGGTCCATGAGCAACACATCACCGTGATGAGTCACGAGAAAACCATATCTCTCGGGCTCACGACGTATCCTACTAGATCTACGTGGGTTCTGTGTTACAAGAGCAGGTTCTTCCATAACTGTTTGTGGAACCGGCTCAGGTTCTATCTCAAGTTCAATGTTTTCTCATTGATCTTGAATTTCTTCAAGTTCTATTCTTCTCCCACTGATTCTTTTAGAGATAAATTCTCTCTCTAGAAAAACACCAGTTCGAGCAATAAACACCTTTTGCTCAGTTGGATTATAGAAATAATATCCTTTTGTTTCCTTAGGATATCTAACGAAAAAACATTTATCAGATTTGGGTCCAAGTTTATCAGAAGCTTAACGTCTTACGTAAGCTTCGCAGCCCCAAATCTTCATAAAAGACAAACTAGGACGTTTCCCAGTCCATATCTCATATGGTATCTTTTGAACTGATTTTGATGGAACACGGTTTAGTGTGAAAGTTGCAGTCTCCAGAGCATGTCCCCAAAAGGAATTTGGAAGGTCAGCCTGACTCATCATTGACCGAACCATGTCTAACAAAGTTCGATTCCTCCTTTCAGAAATACCATTCCATTGAGGTGTTCCTGGTGGAGTGAGTTGTGATACAATGCCACACTCCTTTAGATGATTAAGGAACTCTCGGTCTAAGTATTCACCACCTCGATCTGATCGAAGTGCTTTAATACTTTTACCAAGTTGATTTTGTACTTCATTTTTGAACTCTTTGAACTTTTCAAAAGATTCAGACTTGTGTTTCATAAGAAACACATAACCATATCTATTGAAATCATCAGTAAAAGTAATGAAGTACTGATAACCTCCTCTAGCTTGTGTGTTTAAAGGTCCACATACATCACTATGTATAAGGCCCAATAAATCACTAGCCCTTTCACCTTTCCCAGTAAAAGGGGCTTTAGTCATCTTACCTAATAAACATGATTCACATACCTCATATGATTCAAAATCAAATGAGTCCAAAAATCCATCCTTATGAAGTTTGGAGATGCGTGTCTCATTTATATGGCCTAAACGACAATGCCAAAGATAGGTTAGTTTTGAATCATTAGTTTTGACCTTCTTCGTGTTTATGTTATAGATTGGATTTTCAAGGTCCAGAACATAAAGACCATTCATTAATTATGCATTGCCATAAAACATTTCATTTAAATAAATAGAGAAACATTTATCCTTTATTATAAATGTAAAACCTTTCTTGTCTAAACAAGAAACAGAAATCAAATTTCTATTAACAGTAGGCACAAAATAACAATTGTCTAATTCTAAAACTAATCCACTAGGTAAAGATAAATAATAAGTCCCTACAGCTAATGCAGCAACTCTTGCTCCATTTCCAACACGCAGGTCCACTTCACCTTTGGCTAATGATCTACTTTCTTTAAGATCCTGCATATTTACACAAATGTGAGTACCACATCCAGTATCTAATACCCAAGATGTAGAAGTAGATAAATTAACCTCTATAACATAAATACCTGAGTTGGAAGTCCCACTTTCCTTTTACTTCTTAAGCTTTTCCAGATAAATCTTGCAATTTCGCTTCCAATGTCCTGGTTCTTTACAATGGAAGCATTGTCCTTTCTTGGCCATGCCACCTTTGGGCTTCAGTGCAGAGGAACTTGACTTGGACTTTCCATCAGTCTTGTCCTTTTTCTTTTTATTCTTGGCCTTAGACTTGCCATTTCCTTTGCCCTTTTGAACCATCATAATGGAATTGGGCTTGGACTTTTTCAAGTTCTGCTCAGCAATTCTCAACATGTTAAACAGTTCAGGCAAAGTATTATCAATTTCGTTCATGTTGTAATTCATGACGAATTGACTATAGCTCTCAGGCAACGATTGCAGAACTATATCAGTGGCCAATTCTTGCTGCAAAGGAAAACCCAATCTTTCAAGGCTATTGATGTACCCAATCATTTTAAGTACATGTGTAGCAACGGGTGTTCCTTCAGCCATCTTACACTGAAACAATGCTTTAGATACATCATATCTCTCATGTCTTGCTTGCTCTTGGTAGAGCTGTTTAAGGTGATCAATCATATTGAACGCCTCCATGTTCTCATGTTGCTTCTGAAGCTCAAAGTTCATGGTAGCAAGCATGAGACAACTGACATCCAGAGCATCTTCTAGATGCTTCTTATAAGCATCCTTTTCTGCTCAAGGAGCATTAGCAGCAGGCTCATTTGGAGTAGGTTGCTCTAGGACATACTGTTTTTTCTCATGCTTGAGGACAATCCTCAAGTTTCGATACCAATCGAGAAAATTCATCCCATTCAGCTTATCCTTCTCAAGGATAGATCGCAGTGATAAATTTGATGTATTTGATGCCATGGTTATCTACAATAGAAAAAATATACAAAATGAGAATCATGTATTTTATTTATTTAATAAGGTCTTTTATTAAATAATGCTCCCACTATTTTTCTCAAAATAATAGCCCTCACTATTATTTCGGAAAATCGTAGCGTTTGAGATTTTCTAGTAGGCCAAGATCCATATTTCACCTAGACTTAAGTCAGCTTTAGCTTATCACTCAAGTTTTGGCTATTTAGGTAGGCAACTCCTTGCCAATTACATCTTATGCAACTCTTGGATAGTTAGGTGAACAACACTTGTTCAAATCTATCTCATGGACTTAAGCCCAACTCCATGCCTCTAGGCCCCAATCCTATTGAGATGGCCTAGTTAAGTCAAAAATCCAATTATTGGCATTTGGATATCACTATTATCCTATCGTGTCTCACCAAGATAAACTAGGCACTTTGCTTTGGCAAAACTACCTTATGTTGATCAAGGCCTTGACAAGTGCCATTCATTGGAAGGCATCACTTTTATTACTGACTTAATATTTGCATTGAGGGATTTAAATGTTTATTTAGATCTCACCATTATTTGCCATCCATACATGCCTATATCTAACATATCATATACATTAATATAAAGCATGCAATAAAGCATAAAATAAATGTGCATAGTTATGGCCCAACTATATTAGTTTTCCCAAGCCAATGAGAAAACCAAAAGGTCAACCTAGGGTAAAGATATCTTCTTTAAGCATCTTCCACGGTTGTCCTCATATTGATTTTGGCTCCTTGTCTCCATGGCAGCAAGCTCTAGGCTTAAACATATTGTACATTTGAAAGTAAACTATTCTAACTTTACAATACATAATGAAGGAGAAAACTCGAGTTACATTCGAGGGGAGTAAGGTGAGAGAAAGAATGTACAACTAGAATTTATAAAGAAAGGCACGACACGCAGGCCGTATTTAATTACAATAAAACCAAAACCAATAAATGAAATATAACCATACATTATGGTGTAAGAGCCATAACTATGCATCATGCAGCAAACATCACATGTAAGCATACAAACAACCATAGGTATTTATTGAAATTGATCTTGTTTCCAATTTTAACTTGTTTAAAATTAGAAGGTTATGAAAAGATTGATTTTAAAGCGCAGCTTAGATTTAGGCTATCAATTATTGCACTACGCAAAGTTAGTACGACGGTCCCGCTAGCCGGTTCGGGGGGGGGGGTCGTGGGGAGGCCGCTCCTCGCGGGGGTGAGGGGGCGGAGCCCCCTTCCCAAATTTTTTTTATACATCTTACATTCAAAATTTTGAAGACTTTCGGGCAAAATCCAAAAAATTTTGAATGCTTCAGTTTCTGTATTAACCATTAAAACAATAGGCCAAAATTAGAATTTATCAAGAACCCTAATTCCAGAACTGTTCCAAAATCCTACTTCTTGATGTTCCGCCATATGAACTCAAACATTAGTCCATGTTTTTGTTTAATTTAATCTCATTAAACGAAACAGAATGCATACATCACATGTATACGATTGGACATGTTTTTATTCGAATTTTAATCTCATTAAAATTGAAACCTTCATCAACTATGTTTCCAGTTTTTAATCTCATTAAAAATGAATCATTAATTATGTATGTTTCAATCTAATTTTAATCTAATCAAAACCGATTCATCAACATACAAAATTACATTGATCCAGAACCCTAATTGCATCATGCATGATCTGATTAAACACGAATTATTCAGATTTAAACGCATAACACAGAAAACTAATCTATGGATTCGCAAGCGGCTCTGATACCACTACTGGAAATCGCGCATCATACATGCACAGCGGAATAAAATTTTGCACGATTTCCACCAAGGATCCATGCGAATTTAGAACGCCATAGATTAGGGATTATGGTTTATACCTTTCGGCCAAAAATCTTCTGACCGCTACAGCAAGTCCGATTTGCTTCCAAATCACGAACCGGAATAGAAACCAGTAAATCAGATCACCAGTACAATGTTTATGTGGCTGCACCTCTGTGGTATCCACACGAACCCGTGAATCACCGATGAATATATGCTACAGAAATAAAGTCATACATGATGTGTTGGTAGACACCGCTCATTGTTTGTGATCATTAATGTGATTTATGATCATTACCAATGTAATGAAAGCTTATAGGGTCGCACACTTAAAATCTAGTGGATTTAGAATTGATAGACTAAATTGTTTGGGCCTATATATGGGAATTCCATGTTATAATTATAAGACCCAATAATAATCCTATAATTATACATGGAACAAAGCCCAATTAGTTAAGATTTTCTGTGTACCTATTTAAATAGGCTTGTTAGGTAATAATAAAGATTATTCACATATCCCAAAAACATAGAAAAATGTAGTAGCTCCTTTGAACCCTTAAAGGGTGTAGCTAGTACTATGAAAGAAAAGGAGGTGAATTCCAATCAGTGCACAAGAGACATTTGTTGGTGATTCACAGGTTCATATGGATACCTCGAAATCTTTAATTGGAAGTAAGTTGAAAAGGGTGATTAGTGATAGAACTTCTAAAGTGTTTAAAAAAGGTAATCAAATCATTATCCTGATCTAATTATTTCACATGAATCCTTAGCTGGGATCAGTTAATTCTACTGGGTTTGTTTAGCTCCCGATCCTAACAGTGGTATCGGAGCTACTTGTGAAACATTAGATTAGGATTCTATTTGCTGATTACATGATTATAATTTGATGAATTATTTTGTATATCATGCTTCAATAATTTCTGATTAGGATTAATGAGTTTAATCCTATGAATTTGATTTCTTGCATTCTAGTTCAAGTAAAATTAATATGATTAATTCTGGATTCTTTTCACTTTTGAATCTAATTATGCTTGTTTCCGAGTTTTGATTTAAATTTGAATGTGTTTCATGATTAATTCTTGTCTCTAGTTTAAATTCGAATATGTTTCTGGGTTCTATTTTAAATTCAAATTTGTTGCAATAATTTTAGCTTTTGGTTTGAATTTGAAACTAATTTTTGGATTTTATTTTGAATAGAATCAAAAGAATTAATTATGTGAATTTGATTTAATATATAAAAAATATTTTCTGATTAAAACACAGGTTCTGATACGAATTAGAATTAATTAAATTAACTCCTTGAATTTATTTTCGTATATATGATATACCTTGTCTTCAAATATTTAATATGTTTTACACAAAATTAATGTGGTTAGTTCTGAAATAGTCTTCATATATGGATTTGTTTAACATGTTTATGTGATTTAAAATAAATTTGGACTCATGTATGAAGTACATGCTTGAATGCTTCAATGTGTTTGAACTTCGCTAGATCTATTTAATATGATTAATATGTCCATTGTGATTTTGATGTGAATCTTATTTTGAAACTACGATCAAAATGTCAGATGTTGTCAAATTATTCGACAAAAGGGGTGTGTCAATTGTTGATAAAAGGAATTGCAATATGAATGTTAGATGCATTTAATTTTTCAAATAAGGAGCTTCACCTCCCACACCCCTCAAGGGCACTGCCCCTTGACCCTGCTCACTAACCAGCTAGTGGGATTGCCATAATTTCTCTACATAGCATGACATTAAGTAATTAGTTAAATAATTCAAATTTAATTAATTAATTTATATTTTGATATTGAAAAAATATTTGGATATATGTTTCATTTGTCATGTAGTTTTGTTGCTTGATGCATGATGCATAATTATGGCCCTTGGTTTTGTTGCAATTTTAAAATACGGTCTACGTGTCATGCATTTCTATTACTTTTAGTTGTACATTCTCTTTTCATCTCACTCCCTTCAAATGTAACTTAAGGTTTCTTTATTATTATGTAATAATATTTGTTGGAGCACCTAAAAAGGTAACGATTGAAATGAAGATCAAGCCATGAAGAAAGAATAAGATTCTTAGGAAGAAGTTTTTCTTTCTTAGTTTTATTTAATATTCTTGAGCTATAGAATATCACTTAGGTTAGTCCATAATCATGTCACATTTAATTTATGTTTTATGTATAAGATGCATATGATGAATGTATGAGATGCCTATACTAGATGCATGTAATGCAGGCTAAATAAAACTAAGTACAATAATGGTGAGATCAAGAACATTAAAATCCCTCAAACAAAATATTAAGTCAAAAAAGATGCCCCTAATAATAGCATTCATCAAGATCTTAATCAATTATAGGTAGGTTTGCCAAAGCAAAGTACCTAAAGTCTATCTTGGTAAGATGCAATAGGATTAAAGTAATATCCAAATTGCTAATTATTAGGTTTAACTTAACTAGGATATACCAATAGGATTAGTGCCTAAAGGCATAGAGTTAGTTATGAATTCATGAGATGAATAAATGTTATTCACCTTACTATCCAAGAGTTACATAAGATATAATTAACAAAGAGTTATCTCCCTAAATAGCCACATCTTGGGCAATTAGCCAAAGCTAATTCAAGATTTGGTAAAATATGAATCTTGGCTCACTAGAAAACCTTAATGATAAGATTTTTCAAAATAATAGTAAGGGCTATTATTTTGAGAAAAATAGTGGGAGTATTATTTAATACAAGACCTTATTAAATAAATAAAATACATGATTCTCATTCTACATATTTTTCTATTGTAGATAACTATAGAATCAAATGCATCAAACTTGTCACTACGATCTATCCTTGAGAAGGATAAACTGAATGGGATAAATTTTCTTGATTGGTATTGAAACTTAAGGATTTTCTTCAAGCATGAGAAAAAGCAATATGTCCTAGAGCAACCTATTTCAAATGAGCTTGCTGCCAATGCTCTTCGAGCAAAAAAGGATACTTATAAGAAGCATCTAAAAGATGCTCTAAATGTCAGTTATCTCATGCTTACTATTATAAGCCTTGAGCTTCAGAAGTAACATAAGAATATAGAGGTGTTCAATATGATTGATCACCTTAAATAACTCTACTAAGAGCAAGCAAGACATGAGACATATGATGTATTTAAAGCATTGTTTCAGTGCAAGATGGCTGAAAGAACACTCATTGCTACACATGTACTTAAGATGATTGGATACATTAATAGCCTTGAAAGGTTGGGTTTTCCTTTGCAACAAGAATTGGCTACTAACATAGTTTTGTAATCATTACATGAGAGCTATGGTCAATTTATCATAAATTACAATATGAATAAAATTGATAAGACTTTACCTGAACTACTTAATATGTTGAGAACTGCTGAGCAAAACTTGAAAAAGGCCAAGCCCAATTCCATTATAATGGTCTAAAAGGGAAAAAGAAAGGACAAGTCTAAGGCCAAGAATAAAAATAAAAAAGACAAGACTGATGGAAAGTCCAAGTCAAGTTCTTCTAAACTGAAGCCCAAAGGTGGCTGGCTAAGGAAGGACAATGCCTCTATTATAAAGAACCAGGATATTAGAAGCAAAATTGCAAGCTTTACTTGGAAAAGCTTAAGAAGCAAAAGGGAAGTGGAACTTCCAACTCAGGTATTTATGTTATAGAGGTTAATTTATCTACTTCTACATCTCGGGTATTAAATACGGGATGTGGTACTCACATTTGTGTAAATGTACAGGATCTTAAAGGAAGTAAATCATTAGCCAAAGATGAAGTGGACTTGTGTGTTGGAAATGGAGCAAGAATTGCTGCATTAGCTATAGGGACTTATTATCTATCTTTACCTAGTGGATTAGTTTTAGAATTAGAAAATTATTATTTTATGCCTACTATTAGTAGGAATTTGATTTCTGTTTCTTGTTTAGACAAGAAAGGCTTTTCATTTATAATAAAGGACAAATGTTGCTCTATTTATTTAAATGAAATGTTTTATGTTAGTGCACACTTAACAAATGGTCTTTATGTTCTGGACCTTGAAAATTCAATTTATAATATAAATATCAAGAAGGTCAAAACTAATAATTCAAATCCAACCTATCTTTGGCATTATTGTTTAGGCCATATAAATGAGACATGCATCTCCAAACTCCATAAGGATGAATTTTTGGACTTATTTGATTTTAAATCATATGAGATATGTAAGTCAAGTTTATTAGGTAAGATGACTAAAGCCCCTTTTACTATGAAAGATGAAAAAGCTAGTGATTTACTAGGCCTTATACATAGTGATGTATGTGGACCTTTAAACATACAAGCTAGAGGTGGTTATCAGTACTTTATTACTTTTATTGATGATTTTAGTAGATATGGTTATGTATTTCTTATGAAACATAAGTCTGAATCTTTTGAAAAGTTCAAAGAATTCAAGAATGAAGTACAAAATTAACTTGGTGAAAATATTAAAGCACTTCGATCAGATCGAGGTGGTGAATACTAAGACAGAGAGTTCCTTAATCATCTAAAGGAGTGTGATCATAACTCACTCCACTAAGAACACCTTAATGGAATGGTGTTTCTAAAAGAAGGAATTAAACTTTGTTAGACATGGTTTGGTCAATGATGAGTCAAGATGACCTTCTAAATTCTTTCTAGGGACATGCTTTAGAGACTGTGACCTTCACACTAAACTGTGTTCTGCCAAAATCAGTTCAAAAGACACCATATGAGATATAGACTGGCAAACATCCTAGTTTGTCTTTTGTGAAGATTTAGGACTATGAAGCTTACATAAGATATCAAACTTCTGATAAACTTAGACCCAAATATGATAAATATTTTTTCGTTGGATATCCCAAGGAGATGAAGGGATATTATTTCTATAATCTAACTGAGCAAAAAGTGTTTATTGCTTGAACTGGTTTCTTTCTAGAGAGAGAATTTATTTTTAGAAGAATCAGTGAGAAAAGAATAGAACTTGAAGAACTTCAAGATCAATAAGAGAACATTGAATTTGAGATGGAACCTAAGCCAGTTCCATAAGCAAGTCCATAACCAGTTATAGAAGAACCTGCTTATGTAACACAAAATCCACGTAAGTCTAGTAGGAAACATTGTGAGCCCAAGAGATATAGATTTCTCGTGACTCATCACAATGATGTGCTGCTCATGGACCAAGATGAGCCCACAACCTACTAAGAGGTTTGATGGGCCTAGACTCCATGTATGCAAACCAAGTTTAAACCTTGGTTAATTCACCTAAAAGGGTAAAACCTATAGGGTGCAAATGAGTTTTTAAAAAGAAAATCAACATAGATGGTAATGTGTGTACCTTTAAGGGACGATTGGTTACAAAAAGTTTCAAATAAATCCATGGAATTGACTATGATGAGACTTTTTCTCTAGTTGTTATGCCTAAATCCATTAGGATTCTTCTAGCTATATTTGTATATTATGATTATGAGATCTAGCAAATGGATGTCAAAATCACTTTCCTTAATGGAAATCTTCTTAAGGATGTATACATGACACAACTTGAAGGTTTTTTAAATCCTAAAAATGTTAGAAAAGTTTGCAAATTGCAACGATCCATTTATGGATTGAAGTAGGTTTCTCGGAGTTGGAATCTTCATTTCAATAACGCAATCAAAGAGTTTAGTTTCATAAAAAATGAAGATGAACCTTGTGCGTATAAGAAGGTTAGTGAGAGCACGATAGTCTTTCTAATGTTGTATATAGATGACATACTACTTATTAGAAATGACATTCCTACACTACAACCTGTAAAAACTTGGTTAGGAAATTATTTTTCTATGAAAGACTTAGGTGAGGCCTCTTATGTATTAGGTTTCAAGATCTATAAAGATAGATTGAGAAAATTACTTGGCCTAAGTCAGAATACATACATCGATAAAATGCTAAAGAGGTTTAGCATGCAAGATTCTAAAAGAGGATTCTTGCTGATGTCACATGGCATAAGTCTATCAAAAACTCAATGTCCTTCCACAGAGTGTGAGAAACAACATATGAGTAAGATCCCTAATGCATCTGCAATTGGATCTATCATGTATGTCATGTTATGTACTCATTCTGATATCTCATATGCTTTGAGTATGACAAGCAGATACTAATTAAATCCTTGTGAAAGTCACTAAACAGCTATCAAGAATATTCTTAAGTACTTAAGTAGAACTAAAGATATATTCTTGATTCATGGAGGTAAGGAAGAGCTTATTATAAGTGGTTACACTAATGCTAGCTTTCAAACCGATAAAGATAATTTTAGATCGTAGTCAAGTTATGTATTTTGCCTCAATGGTGGCGTTATGACCTAAAAGAGTTCTATAACAGAAGTTGAATACATTGCAGCATTAGATGTCGCAAAGGAGGTTATTGGATTAAGAAGTTCATCATTAAACTTGGAGTTTTTTCTAGCATTATTGACCTGGTAGAGCTCTATTATGACAATAATAGAACCATTACACAAGCTAAGGAAGCTAAATCTCATTAGAAATCCAAACATATACTCTGGCACCATCATCTCATAAGAGATATCATTAATAGAAATGATGTCAGAATATGCAGAATACCGACCGATAATAACATCACCAATCTATTAATAAAAACCCTAACGTAGTAGAAGCATGATAGTCATATGAGATCCATAGGTATTAGATACATGGATGATTAGCTTTAGTGCAAGTGGGAGATTGGTGTATATGCCCTAAAACCAATTATATAGATGATTGTAAATTTGAATCATATTATTTTAATGGTAATTCTAATTATCATATTTATACATATATTATCTGCATAATATATTTAATTATGATAATAACCTTAAAATAATTTTATTCTTAAATGTCCCTATTCATATATCATTATGGATTAGGTTGCTTTAATATGTTAAGACTAGTATGGGTGGTGACTTATATGAGATATTAAGTCTATACATAAGTACAAGTTAGAGAACTTATATTCTGGATCGACCCATCCTAAGAACACTACATGGATCGTTATATGAGTGTCATGAAAGATTCTTAGTGATTATCATTAAAATGGTCTTTCTACCTGAGATCACTAAAGTTCCTTATATGTGAATTTCATATTTTAATATTACTCTATGTCACTCATACTTGAGTGAATAGAAGGGTAATATTGGATATGTCACATATTATGCGAAGGGATTTATGTGATCAAGATGGAATTTATCCCTTCTATATAATACGAATGATATTTGTGTCTTCCTTGATTAAGTATAGTTAAGAAAAATGCATGGCCATGCTCAGATAAATTAACATGAGATGTCAATTTCATTTACTTTAGTCAACTTACTTGGGAATCAAGAAACGTTTGAATTAGGTTAGACTGGAATGACATGGTCCATGTCTGGTGTTCAATTTAGATGTTTAGGACAAAAGGACATAGATGATAATCACATAAAGGTTCAGTCAAATCATTAACTTTCTCATTACTTAGGTAACAATGATGTATTGCTAGACACCGCTCATTGTTTATAATCATTAATGTGTGATAAATGTACATTTGCACTTAAATTTTATGTGTTTCATCACTTATTTACTTAGTATCTTGTGCAAATTAATTGAAAATGGGTACTTAAATGCTTGATATTTTGTTCTTAGGTTTTGAAGTGACTCATTTGAGCATTAGAAAGGGATTCAGAGCCAAAACCATGCAAATTGTGGAGAATTAAAGCAAATTCACTCATCTAACAAAGAACACGGGGTATAGAATGTTGAGAATTCGGATTATCACATGCAGCGGAATTTTAAATTTTGATCCGAATTCTACCTAGGATCCATGCAAAAAGCATGAGTCAATGATTAGGGTTTTACCTATTGGGCACTCGTGTTTCTACTGATCAAAACTTGAGAGCGGATGAATCAAACGCCGGCCGGAAGGTACAGCGTCTCTACGGTATCCACACGGAGTGAACAACGACCTCTCACCCTCCACGCGTCTGCTAGGATGCGTTTTTCTCTCTAAGAATTAGGATTGGATGTTTTCGGAGTGATTTAGGGTTTATATGGAAGCTTAAAACGTGATTTTTAAGTGCTGCCCTCAAGTCCCTTTTTATAGAACTTAGGCAAGTCATAATCCTAGTCCTACTAGGATAATGCTTCCAAAATCCTAATCACACTTAACAACTCATCTTATCCTTATTCTAGAGATAATGGGAAGAGATAAGACTTATCTATTAATTATCTAATATTAGATAATGATATTATCTCATAATATAAATATCTTAATATTAGATAATTGCATATAGTTATCAAATATCAAAATAATATTATCTCATAATATTTTTATCTAATATCTGATAAGATAATTACTTGATATTACTTTAATATCAAATAATATCACATAATATATATATATATATATATATATATATATATATAAAAACGTGAATTTATTATTCTTAATAATATATATGCACGAAAATAAGTCCAATTAATTGGATATTAATATAATTAAAGTCCAATTAATTATTGTCTTATTCCTACTCCTTTTGTGTGACCCTGTAGGTTCTTACTACGTTGACAATGACTTATTATTGAGCCATAGACAGCGAGCGGTATCTAGCAATACATCACTGCCACTCAAGTAGTAAGAATGTCTGTGATTCGACATCCACCTAATACATGATCAACGTTTTACATCATAACCCTTTTGTAATAATATCCAAATTGAACTGGAGGCATGGAATGTGTCATCCTCGTCAATGTTCAATTTATATTTCTTGATACTGAGTAGACTTAAAATAAATAATTAATATCACATATTAATTCAACTGAGCATGGCCATGCATTTCTAAGTCTCACTCAATCAAGGGGCCCAAGGATATTTCTCTTTTATACAAGAGTAACAAAATTTCATTTACATCACTCACTTCCCTCTGCATGATTTATGACACACCCAATCAATGCCTTACTTGTCACCTGATTAAAGGTGACATAGGACAATATTAAAGTGAGTAATTCCTCATGTAGGGAACCGTAGTGACTTCAGGTCAAAGGTTTATGCGTAGTTATGATCATATGAGAATAACTTATGACACGTTTATCCATGCAATATTCTCATAGTGGGTCAGTCCAGTACATTGTTCACTAGCAATGTACTCATGTATTGACTTGATATCACATATCCATGATTCGTAATCATCAGTCACTATACATGCTAGTCTCGATGTATTATTACTATCCTTTTTCATAATAATACTTGACTAGGGGCATTTTAGGAATAGCAAAGCTATTCCAAGGATAATTATTATATTAAGTTATAAATTGCGCATAATAATAATAAAAATAATATAATAATTAAATTGCCTAAAATAAAATATAATACATTATGTATAACTCTAATCATCTTATATGATTGGTTCTAGGACACACACCAACAATCTCCCACTTGGACTAGAGCCAATCACTCATGTATCTAATACCAAGTGACATAGTATGACTTTTCTGCGCTAAAGGCTTTGTCAGTGGGTCGGCGATATTATCATCTGTTGGTACTTTACATATCTTCACATCTCCTCTATCGATGATTTCTCGAATGAGATGGAAGCGCCTAAGTATATGTTTGGATCGTTGGTGAGATCTGGGTTCCTTGGCTTGTGCAATGGCTCCATTGTTGTCACAATAGAGATCCACTGGGTTTGCAATGCTAGGAACAACGCCAAGTTCAATAATGAACTTTTTGATCCAAACAGCCTCTTTTGACGCATCAGATGCAGCAATATACTTAGCCTCTGTAGTAGAGTCGGCCACTGTTTCCTGCTTTGAACTCTTCCAGCATACAGCACCACCATTCAGGCTAAATACATAACCCTGACTGCGATCTAAAGTCATCCTTGTCGGATTGGAAACTGGCATCAGTGTAACCTTTTACAACAAGTTCTTCCTCTCCTCCATATATTAAGAATGAATCCTTAGTCCTTCTTAAGTACTTAAGGATATTCTTAACGGCAGTCCAGTGAGGTTCACCTGGATTTGACTGGTACCTGCTCGTCATGCTTAAAGCATACGAGACATCAGGACGAGTACATATCATGGCATACATGATAGATCCAATTACTGACGCATATGGTATCTTATTCATCCGGTCCTTCTCATCTTGTGTCGAAGGACACTGAGTTTTGGACAAATTTATGCCATGTGACATAGGCAAAAATCCTCTTTTAGATTCTTGCATGTTAAAGCGTTTTAACACTTTATCTATATATGTACTCTGACTTAGGCCAAGCAATTTTCTTGATCTATCTCTATAGATCTTAATACCTAATATATAGGCAGCTTCGCCTAAGTCTTTCATCGAGAAACAATTCCCTAACCAAGTCTTTACTGTTTGCAGTGTAGGGATATCATTTCCGATGAGTAGTATGTCATCCACATACAATACAAAAAAAATAATTGTGCTCCCACTAACCCTTTTGTAAACACAAGATTCATCTTCATTTTTGATGAAACCAAATTCTTTGATTGCCTCATCAAAACAAAGATTCCAACTCCGTGAAGCTTGCTTTAATCCATAAATGGATCGTTGTAGCTTACATACCTTTCCAGCAGTTTCAGGAATGACAAAACCCTCGGGCTGTGTCATGTACACATCCTCGAGGAGCTTTCCATTAAGAAAAGCAGTTTTGACATCCATCTGCCAGATTTCGTAATCATAAAAGGCTGCAATAGCAAGCAAAATCCGGATGGATTTAAGCATGGCAACTGGGGAATAGGTCTCATCATAGTCTATACCATGAACTTGCCTGTAACCTTTTGCGACTAGTCGTCCCTTAAAGGTTTGCACGTTACCATCCATGTCGGTTTTCTTCTTGAAAACCCATTTGCACCCAATGGGTTTTACCCCTTCAGGTGGATCAACCAAAGTCCATACTTGGTTAGTATACATGGAATCCATCTCAGATTTCATGGCCTCAAGCCACTTCTCAGAGTCTGGCCCTTTTATAGCTTCTTGGTAAGTTGTAGGCTCATCTTGATCCATGAGCAAAACATCGCCATTTTGAGTTACAAGAAATCCATATCTCTCGGGCTCATGGCATATCCTACCAGACTTACGTGGGCCTTGTGTTACTTGAGCTAGTTCCTGACCCACAACATCTTGTGGTCCTTTTCCAGGCTCTATTATAGGTTCAGTGTTACTTTGTGGGTCTCGTACTTCTTTGATTTCTACTTTTCTCCCACAGTTTTTCTTAGAGATAAATTCTCTTTCCAGAAAAACACCAGTTCGTGCGACAAACACTTTGCCTTCAGTAGGATTATAGAAATAGTATCCCTTAGTTTCCTTAGGATACCCCACAAAGTAACACTTATCCGATTTGGGTCCAAGCTTATCAGAAACTTGACGTTTTACATAGGCCTCGCAACCCCAAATCTTCATAAAAGACAAGCTAGGACGTTTCCCAGTCCATATCTCATATGGAGTCTTTTGAACCGTTTTAGAGGGAACACGGTTGAGTGTAAAAGTAGCTGTCTCTAGAGAATGCCCCCAAAAGGAGATTGGAAGATCTATATGACTCATCATAGATCGTACCATGTCTAACAAGGTACGATTCCTCCTTTCTGAAACACCATTCCATTGTGGCGTTCCAGGTGGAGTGAGTTGTGATACTATACCACACTCCTTTAGATAGTCATCAAATTCTTGGCTTAAGTATTCTCCACCTCGATCTGATCGAAGTGTTTTAATACTTTTACCAAGTTAGTTTTGCACTTCATTCTTGAATTCCTTGAACTTTTCAAAGGATTCTGATTTGTGTTTCATAAGATACACATATCCATATCTACTGAAATCATCAGTAAATGTAATGAAGTACTGAAAACCTCCTCTAGCAGGTGAAGTAATGGGCCCACATACATCAGTATGTATGAGACCCAATAGATCATTAGCCCTTTCACTGTGTCCAGTGAATGGTGTTTTAGTCATTTTTCCTAGCAAACAAGATTCGCATATTTCATATGATTCAAAATCAAATGAATCCAAGAATCCATCCTTATGAAGCTTGGATATGCGCTTCTCATTTATATGGCCCAAACGACAATGCCAGAGATAGGTTGGATTTAAATCATTTGATTTAAATCGCTTAGTGTTTATGTTATAGACAGGCATTTCAAGATCAAGAATATAGAGCCCATTGAACATTTGTGCACTAGAGTAAAACATTTCATTTAAATAAATTGAACAACTTTTGTCCTTTATTATAAATGAAAAACCTTTCTTGTCCAAACAAGAAACAGAAATAATATTCCTGCTGATAGCAGGCACAAAATAACAATCCTCTAATTCTATTACTAAACCAGAAGGTAAAGATAGATAATATGTCCCTACAGCTAGTGCAGCAACTCTTGCTCCATTGCTTACTCGTAGGTCTACTTCGCCTTTAGCTAGAGTCCTACTCCTTTGTAGTTCCTGCACATTTGTACAAATGTGAGAACCGCATCCGGTATCTAATACCCAAGATGTAGAAGTTGAAACATTAATTTCTATAACATAGATACCTGAAGCGGAAGTCTCACTTCCCTTCTTCTTTTTCAGATCTTCCAAATAGACCTTGCAGTTTCTTTTCCAATGTCCGATTTGACCACAATGGAAGCATGTCCCTTCCTTAGCCACACCCCTTTTTGGTTTCAGTGCAGAGGATTTAGACTTGGGCTTGCCTTTGGATTTGGAATCCTTCTTGTTTTTGCCCTTGCCTTTTCCTTTTCCTTTGCCCTTTTGAACCATCATTATGGTATTAGGCTTAGTCTTTTGCAAATTTTGTTCAGCAGTTCTTAATATGCTTAACAATTCTGGCAGTGGTTTGTCAATTTCATTCATGTTGTAATTCATGATAAATTGACCATAACTCTGTGGCAACGATTGCAGAATTAAGTCAGTGGCCAACTCTTGACCTAGTGGTGCACCCAATCTTTCAAGGTTCTCAACATACCCAATCATTTTGAGTACATGAGGCCTAACAGGGTTTCCTTCTGCCAGTTTGCACTGAAACAAGGCTTTTGTCACCTCAAACCTCTCATGCCGAGCTTGGCCTTCATAAAGCTTCTTAAGATGCTCAAGCATGTCATAAGCTTCCATGTTCTCATGTTGCTTCTGAAGCTCAGAGTCCATGGTAGCCAACATGAGACAACCGACATCTAATGCGTCATCATGATGCTTCTTATAAGCATCCTTTTGAGCTCGAGGGGCAGTAGCTTCAGGTTCTCGAGGAACAGGTCCCTCTAGGATATACATTTTACGCTCATGTTTGAGGACTATCCTCAAATTCCTATACCAGTCCAGGAAGTTTGTTCCATTCAGTTTGTCCTTCTCAAGGACCGATCGCAGTGATAAGTTATTTGATGTATTAGCCATTGGTTATCTACGACAGAAATATGCAAAGTAAGTATTAAATTTAAAACATTTAATAAGGTCTTTTATTAAATGTACCTCCCACTATTTCATTCAAATTAATAGCCCTCACTATTAATTCGGAAAGTCATAGTATTTAAGCTTTCTAGTGGGCCAAGATCCATATTTCACCAAGCTTTAAGTTAGCTTTGGCTAATCACTTAAAACTTAGTTATTTAGGTAAGCAACACTTGCCAATTGTATCATATACAACTCTTGGATAGTTGGGTGAACAACATTTGTCCTAGTCCATCTTATGAACTAAAGCCCAACTCTATGCCTCTAGGTCTCAATCCTATTGAGATATCCTAGTTAAGTCGGACCCAATATTTGACATTCGGATATCACTATTATCCAGTCGCATCTCACCAAGATAAACGAGGTACCTTGCTTTGGCAAACCTACCTTATGTCGATCAAGGCCTTGATGAGTGCCAAATATTGGAAGGCATCATTAATTATTACTGACTTAATATTTTGAATGAGGGATTTCAACTTAATTATTATCAGATCTCACCATAACTAGCCTATTTATTCATGCAATATATCTAGCATATCTCATATATCATATAAAGTAAATGAATAAAATAGACTACCATATATCATATATCATGCAATGAATAGAACTATCACATAGTAGGAACACATTCTATCACATAATAAATGCATGCTCATCAATATCATCACATAATAAAGAAATCAAAATGTCGCATAGTATGGCCCAAAATTCTATTTTCTAATGACATTCCTAACTAACTCCTTAGCTTCTTCTTGTCTCATAGCTCCTTAGCTTCTCCTTGTTCCAAGCAAAGAATACTCCATTGCAATTACAAATTTACAACAGAAACCCCGAGTTACATTCGGGGGGAATTGAGATGAGAAGAGAATATACATTAGAGAAATAGAGGAAGACACGACACGCAGGTCGTATTTTAAAATCCATCCATTAAAAACTCCAAGGGCCATACTATGCAACACATTCATGCATCATATGTAATAAATGCTAAGAAATATATGTAACCAAGATAAAGAGGATGATTGACATATATATATTTCATAACATCTTTATCATAAAAAATCATGTTTTAAAACGGCGCCTTAAGAACAAAAACAATTTTGAACGCTACGCAGAGTTAGCACGGCGGTCCCGCTAGCCGGTTAGCGGGCGGGGGTCAAGGGGGCAGCGCCCCCTTGCCGGGGGGTGTGGGGGGCGGAGCCCCCCGGGCCAAAAATTGAATACATCTGACATTCAAATTTTGATTCATTTTGCCAACAATTGACACACCCCAAGTCGAACAATTCGACTATATGATTGACATTCAAATCATAGTTTAAAATAGGATTTACGTCCTAAACACTTTGAATAATTTTAATCATATCAAAACAGATCCAACCATATTCAAATAATTTAAAGCATACATATACCTCATAGACCAGATTCAACTTAATCATATTAAACGAATTTAAACAAGTCTTTACAGATTCAGAATTAATCACATCAATTCTATGCTGACTAGGTTATATGCTTTAAATGCAGAGAACATCACATGTTCAGAACAGATTCTATGCATATATAAAGCAGAAAAACGCATGATCATATTCATACAATTAATCTCATCAATTGATAATCTGATTCAAAATTCAAATCATATATATCATATATATATATACGAAATCAGAATCATACACGAGTAAACATATCTCTCATATATATCTAGTTTAAACAGAAACTGATTTGATATTAATTTATCACATAAATATTCATCAAAACGTGTAACTTCTGATTTAAACCGAAACAGATTTGACATGTATTTATCATATAAATATTCATCAAAAAACGGTAAAACACATAATCAGAACTATATATTTTGCAAGAAGCTCTGATACCACTGTTTAGAATTCGGATTATCACATGCAGCGGAATTTTAAATTTTGATCCGAATTCTACCTAGGATCCATGCAAAAAGCATGAGTCAATGATTAGGGTTTTACCTATTGGGCACTCGTGTTTCTACTGATCAAAACTTGAGAGCGGATGAATCAAACGCCGGCCGGAAGGTACAGCGTCTCTACGGTATCCACACGGAGTAAACAACGACCTCTCACCCTCCACGCGTCTGCTAGGATGCGTTTTTCTCTCTAAGAATTAGGATTGGATGTTTTCGGAGTGATTTAGGGTTTATATGGAAGCTTAAAACGTGATTTTTAAGTGCTGCCCTCAAGTCCCTTTTTATAGAACTTAGGCAAGTCATAATCTTAGTCCTACTAGGATAATGCTTCCAAAATCCTAATCACACTTAACAACTCATCTTATCCTTATTCTAGAGATAATGGGAAGAGATAAGACTTATCTATTAATTATCTAATATTAGATAATGATATTATCTCATAATATAAATATCTTAATATTAGATAATTGCATATAGTTATCAAATATCAAAATAATATTATCTCATAATATTTTTATCTAATATCTGATAAGATAATTACTTGATATTACTTTAATATCAAATAATATCACATAATATATATATATATATATATATATATATATATATATATATATATATATAAAAACGTGAATTTATTATTCTTAATAATATATATGCACGAAAATAAGTCCAATTAATTGGATATTAATATAATTAAAGTCCAATTAATTATTATCTTATTCCTACTCCTTTTGTGTGACCCTGTAGGTTCTTACTACGTTGACAATGACTTATTATTGAGCCATAGACAGCGAGCGGTATCTAGCAATACATCACTGTCACTCAAGTAGTAAGAATGTCTGTGATTCGACATCCACCTAATACATGATCAACGTTTTACATCATAACCCTTTTGTAATAATATCCAAATTGAACTGGAGGCATGGAATGTGTCATCCTCGTCAATGTTCAATTTATATTTCTTGATACTGAGTAGACTTAAAATAAATAATTAATATCACATATTAATTCAACTGAGCATGGCCATGCATTTCTAAGTCTCACTCAATCAAGGGGCCCAAGGATATTTCTCTTTTATACAAGAGTAACAAAATTTCATTTACATCACTCACTTCCCTCTGCATGATTTATGACACACCCAATCAATGCCTTACTTGTCACCTGATTAAAGGTGACATAGGACAATATTAAAGTGAGTAATTCCTCATGTAGGGAACCGTAGTGACTTCAGGTCAAAGGTTTATGCGTAGTTATGATCATATGAGAATAACTTATGACACGTTTATCCATGCAATATTCTCATAGTGGGTCAGTCCAGTACATTGTTCACTAGCAATGTACTCATGTATTGACTTGATATCACATATCCATGATTCGTAATCATCAGTCACTATACATGCTAGTCTCGATGTATTATTACTATCCTTTTTCATAATAATACTTGACTAGGGGCATTTTAGGAATAGCAAAGCTATTCCAAGGATAATTATTATATTAAGTTATAAATTGCGCATAATAATAATAAAAATAATATAATAATTAAATTGCCTAAAATAAAATATAATACATTGTGTATAACTCTAATCATCTTATATGATTGGTTCTAGGACACACACCAACATAGAAACCCCGTGTGGAAGGCAGTGTATTTTTCTGTGTGCTTTGAAGCCTCACTGAGCTACTCGTAGAAGAACATGGGCCATGTCATACCCCGTGTACCATACTGCCTGACCTTTCATAAGTAAACACGGGGAGTGTCATACCCTGTATATCATGCTGCCCAACTTTCACAGAGAAACATGGGGTACAACATGAGCCGTGTCATACCCCGTGTACATTTCCCATATAAGTTTTATGCGAAGAATCATAAAAGAGGAGGGAGAACTGAAAATTAAAAAAGGAGCCGTCAGTAGAAACCCTAAGAGAGACCCAAAGTCACTAAAGGCGACTGCTAGCCTTGGATTCAAGCAAAGGATTGAAGATTCAAGCAAGGAATTTGTAAAGTTTCATGACTAGTTTGATTCCCCTCTCTATTTTTTGGTTTTCTGCTGGTTGTGTAATGAGCTCACACTAAACCCTAGTGCTCAGTTAGGGTAAACTTGTTCATGAATTTATGGATTTGATTTTTATATAATCTAGCTAGATTTGCTATTGATTTATGATTTGATTATACTATTTTGTATTTCAACAATCCAATACTTCCGGAATATTGGATTTGTGTAAAGGATTAGTTGATTCTAGGTTGGAATGACCAATTAATTAATCAGACCTTGCATAATCATTGGAAATCTCCATTAGACTTAAGAATTAAGCTAATTGGATTCTTTTGCACAGGATGAAATGTCTAAAATTAGATTCTCAAGCAATGTTAATGCAACCTAGATGAGTGATTACTAGAGAAATTCTGGGCACTTTATCTATTGGTTAGTAGCTAGTAGCCTTGCAATGAGGTATAGCTTATCTTTGGTAATCCAACAATCTAAATTAACAGTAAACCAAGTTAGAGGATTATCTTTATTCCATAACGAAATGCACAAGGAAACCCTAAGGCTGAGTATACTTCCATCTCATTTGAATTAAATCTTTACCTAATCCATACCAGTTCCATTTGTTTCCTTTTTGATAACTAAGCTTTGTTTTGCATTTTACCCTTAACTCACAATATCAATCGGTCTACCTAAATAATTTACCTTGAAATTCAGTTAGTATTCAACACTCAATCCCTGTGGAGACGATATCTTTTATACTATAACTCGACTAAACCGTGCACTTGCGGGATCACGTCAAGTTTTTGGCACCGTTGCCGGGGATTGCAACTAGTTGATATTAATAGAAACTTTTGAGTGAATTAGACTAGGCAATTCATTTTTTTTTTAGTTCTTGATTCATCTTGATCTGATTTTCCTATTTTTACATATAGTATTTCTTTCTTATTTTGTTCTGTTAGAGTATTACCTACTCTTTTTGTAATTTTTTTTTTGTATATGCGAAGGAGAAGTCTTGAAGGAATTCTTGACTTAGACCTGGAGATTGAAAGAACTCTGCTTAGGAGAAGGAGAGAGCAAAAATCAGTACATATCCAAGAGCCAATTAACCTTGAAACAGTGATTGAAGGCATGTATAATAGATCTTTTAGAGAGTTTGCAGCACTTGACGCCACTGGGCTTCAATCCAGTATAAGGAGGCCTACTGTTGAGGCTAACAACTTCGAATTGAAGCCAGCTCTTTTGTTTATGGTGCAGAAAAACCAGTTTGGTGGAGGACCAATGGAGGATCCCAACCTCCATATTCAGATTTTCTTAGAGTGTTGTGATACAATCAAGATAAATGGTGTAGCAGCGGATGCCATCAAGCTTAGACTCTTCCTAGTCTCCTTAAGGGATAGGGCAAGGGCTTGGTTACACTCTTAACCAGCAGGATCTATCACTACATGGGAAGAGCTACTGAGGGCTTTTCTGTCATGATATTTCCCTCTAAGCAAGACTACTCAATTAAGGAATGAAATCACCACATTCTCTCAGAGAGAAGGGGGATCTCTATTTGATGCTTGGGATAGATATAAAGAACTTCTGAGGTTGTGCCCATATCATGGGCTAGAGAAATGGCTGGTTCTTCATACTTTCTACAATGGTTTGAGCTACAATACTAAGCTTACTGTGGATGCTGTTGCTGGAGGTGCTTTGATGAATAAAAGGTTGGATGAAGCATATAAATTGATTGAGGATATGGCTTTGAACCACTACCAATGGTCACATGAGAGGGGATCTTCAAGGACAGCTCCAGGTAAGTATGAATTAGATGCTTTTAATCATTTGTCAGCTAAGGTAGATGCACTAGGAAGTCTAAGTAGCAAAGTAGATGCACTTATGGTTAAGTTTGATAAATTTCAAGTTAGTAGTGTAAATGCAACAGGTGCTACTGACCTTCCTTGTGAGATTTGTGGTATGATAGGTCACATGGCAACTGAGTGTAAATTGGGGTAGGATTTCACTAAGCAAGTGAACTATGTGCACAATAATGGGTATGGACAGATGAATCCGAATGAACCCTTTGGAAACACCTATAATCCATCATGGAGGAACCACCCAAATATATCTTACAAGCCCAACCAGCCATACAACACTCAAAACACTCATAATAGGCCACCACCACCCAGTTTTCAAAACTAAAGACCCTACAACCCACCAGCTCAACCCTCTTCCACTTCTAAATTAGAAGGCTTCCTGGAGAAATTTCTCATTTCCCAAGAGAAAACTAATGAAGAGTTTAGGTAGCATGATAGAGCCATGGAGGACTCCATTAGGAAATTGTCCTCTCAAGTTAACTCATTGGCTACACATGAAAAAATGTTGGAGACCCAAATAGCTCAACAAGCTTCTACTTCTTCTTCTAGAGCTTTTGGTCAACTCCCTGCTCAACCTGAATCAAATCCCAGAGAGCATTGTAAAGCAATCACTCTTAGGAGTGGGAGGCTGTTGAAGGTTCCAAATGCCACTTATGAAGATGAAGAAGAGATGGTTGAGGGGGAAGTGCAGAAAGAAGGAAAAAAGGCTTCAATTCCTGATGATGCTGAAGTGAAAGAAGGGGAATTACCTGAAAAGCCAAAGTATGTCCCTCTAGAACCATACAAATTGCCTATCCCTTATGCTCAAAGACTAGTAAAGGCTAAACTTGATAAGTAGTTTGGGAAGTTCTTGGAAGTATTGAAGAAGTTGTATATCAATATCCCCTTCACTGATGCTCTTTCACAAATGTCGTCATATGCAAAGTTCTTGAAGAACATCCTCTCAAATAAAAGGAAGTTAGAAGAGCATGAGACTGTAGCCCTAACGAAGGAGTGTAGTGCCATCATCCAGAATAAACTACCCCCTAAGCTTAAGGACCCAGACGGCTTCTCCATTCCTTGTGTGATTGGAAATATTCCTATTGACCGGGCATTGTATGATTTGGGAGCAAGTGTGAGCCTCATGCCACTGTCGGTTACAAAGAGAATGAACATATAAGAAATGAAGCCCACCACAATTTCACTTCAATTAGCAGACCGTTCTGTGAAATACCCAGTAGGTATACTTGAGGATATACCTATCAAGGTTGGTAAGTTTTTCATTCCTGTTGATTTTGTTGTAATTGAAATGGAAGAGGATACACAAATCCTTATCATTTTGGGTAGACCCTTTTTAGCCATTGCGGGTGCTTTAATTGATGTAAAAAATGGAAGGCTTTCATTATCTATTGGGGATGAAAAAGCTAAGTTTAATTTGAATGAATCAATTAAATTACCTGTTTGTGAAGATTCAATATGTAGGATAGATGTGCTAGACAAGGTTGTGAAAGAAACCCTTCTCATGGGGTGCCTTTAAGATCCACTTGAAGCATGTCTAGTAACAGATGGAGTTGTTGAAAATGAGGAGATTGCTGCATATGCAGAATTTTTGGAAGCAAGCCCACCACTTTCCCTCCCTGAAGCAATTAAATCATTGGAAGTGAAGTCTGAAAATCCTTCCACTAAGGAAGAAACACCACCTAAGGTAGAATTGAAACCTCTCTCATCTACCCTCAAGTATGAGTTTCTAGGACCCCACTCCATTTATCTTATGATAGTAAATGCAAATCTAAATGCTCTTGGAACAGAAAAATTACTTAGGCAGCTTAGATCTCATAGAAAAGCTTTAGGGTACATAATTTTTGACTTAAAAGGGATTAGTCCTTCAATATGCATGCATAGGATATTGATGGAGGAAGATAGTAAGCCCTCCATTGAACATTAGCGAAGGCTGAATCCAAATATGAAAGAAGTTGTAAAAAGGGAAATAGTGAAGTTGTTAGATGTTGGGGTAATTTACCCAATTTCAGATAGTCAATGGGTTAGTCCGGTACATGTTGTTCCTAAGAAAGGGGGGTTAACTGTAGTAAAAAATGAAAATAATGAGCTAATTTCCACTAGAACTGTCACAGGTTGGAGGATGTGTATAGATTATAGAAAATTGAACAAAGCAACCTGAAAAGACCATTTCCTTCTCCCCTTTATTAATCAAACCTTGGAAAGATTAGCCAAGCACTCACATTTATGTTATTTGGATGGTTATTCTGGTTTCTTCCAAATTCCTATACATCCAAATGATCAAGAAAAGACCATATTTACATGTCCTTATGGCACTTTTGCATATAGGAGAATGCCTTTTGGTTTGTGTAATGCTCCTGCTATATTTCAACATTGTATGATGGCTATTTTCTCTGATTTTATTGAAAACATCATGGAAGTCTTTATGGATGATTTTTTTGTATATGGTACTTCCTTTGATAACTATTTGACTAATTTATCTCAAGTGTTGTAGAGATGTGAGGAGGTAAATTTGGTACTCAATTAGGAGAAATGCCATTTTATGGTAAGAGAAGGGATTGTCCTTGGCCACCAAGTATCAGAGCATGGTATTAAGGTAGACAAGGCTAAAGTAGAAATCATAGAGAAATTACCTCCCCCAACTTCTATAAAGGGAGTGAGGAGTTTTCTTGGATACGCCAATTTCTACTAACGCTTCATCAAAGATTTCTCTAAAATTGCCAAACCTTTAACTAACCTGCTTGCTAAAGATGTTGCCTTTGATTTTAATCAAGATTGTTTGGATGCATTTTGCAAGTTAGAGAAAGCCTTGATTTCTGCCCTAATCATGCAAGCACCGGATTGGAATCTATCATTTGAGGTGATGTGCGATGCTAACAACTATGCAATAGGAGCGGTACTTGGACAAAGGAAGGATAGGGAAGTTCATGCCATATACTATGCTAGCAAGACTTTGGATGAGGCTCAACTGAATTATGCTACAACTGAAAAGGAACTTCTTATAGTAGTTTATGCAGTTGACAAGTTTCGATCCTATTTAGTGGATTCTAAGGTGATAGTCTTTACGGATCATGCAACAATCCGATACCTTTTGAGCAAGAAAGAAGCTAAATCTCGCCTAATCAGATGGATTCTTTTGTTACAAGAATTCAATCTAGAAATTCAAGATAAGAAGGGTACCGAGAATGTTGTAACTGATCACCTTTCAAGGTTGAAGCAGGAGTTAGAAGATGACGTAGATAAAGAGATGCCAATAAATGATTCCCTTCTAGATGATTATCTGTTGGCTGTTTCTTCTTCAGCTATCCCATGGTTTGCTGACTATGTTAATTACATCGTGAGTGGTGTTTTGCCTCCAGATGCAGGATATCAATAGAAAAAGAAGTTCTTAGCAAAGGTGAAACATTATTTTTAGGATGAACATCTTTTCTATAGAAAATATGCCGATAACTTGTTTAGAAGGTGTGTGCTTAAGGAAGAAATTGCTAGCATTCTGTTCCATTGTCACTCCTCCCTATATGGAGGACACTTCGGCACTTCAAGAACAGCTGCAAAGATTGCCCAGGCGGGTTTCTATTGGCCGACTCTATTCAAAGATGTTCATCACAGTGTCACTTCATGTGATCAGTGCCAAAGAGTTGGTAGTATATCAAAAAGGCACGAAATGCCTTTGAACAATATTTTGAAAGTCGAAATATTCGATGTTTGGGGAATTGATTTCATAGGACCATTCCCACCTTCTTGCAATAACAAATATATACTTGTGGCGGTTTATTATGTTTCCAAATGGGTGGAAGCAATTGCCACTCAGACTTGTGATGCAAAAGTTATAGTTCGATTCTTCAAGAAGGTGTTATTCCCTAGATTTGGGATACCTAGGGCAGTCATCAGTGATGGAGGGTCTCACTTCATTGCCCATCAATTTCAATCCCTCTTGAAAGGGTATGGTGTAACCCATAAGATCTCTACTTCGTATCACCCACAAACCAGTGGGCAAGTGGAGCTTTTAAATAAAGAAATCAAGAGCATTTTGGAGAAGATTGTGTCTAGATCAAGGAGAAATTGGGCCCTCAAGTTGTATGACGCCTTATGGGCCTACAGGACTGCTTTCAAGACTCCAATTGGAATGGCACCATTTAAGCTTATTTATGGGAAGCATTGTCATTTGCTAGTAGAGATTGAATATAAGGCATATTGGGCAATAAAGTTGCTAAACTTTGATTTGCAATCTGCTGGGGAGAAAAGAAAGCTTCAACTTCTTGAACTTGAAGAACTGAGAAATGATGCTTATGACAATGCCAAGATATATAAAGAAAGAACAAAGGCTTGGTACGACAAGCGCATTCTCAGAAGGGAATTCCATGAAGGAGACTTGATGTTGTTATTCAGTTCTAGATTTAAGCTCTTTCCAGGGAAGCTCAAAACAAGGTAGACTGGACCATTTCTTGTGAGAACAGTGTATCCATTTGGAGCTGTAGAAATTTGGAGTGAAAGCATTGGCAATTTCAAGGTTAATAGCCAGAGTGTTAGAAATCGCGCATCATACATGCACAGCGGAATAAAAATTTTGCACGATTTCCACCAAGGATCCATGCGAATTTAGAACGCCATAGATTAGGGATTAGGGTTTATACCTTTCGGCTAAAAATCTTCTGTTCACTACACAGCAAATTCGATCTGCTTCTGTGCGTTTTCCAATCCAATCTGCTCTCCAAATCACGAACCGGAATAGAAACCAGAATATCAGATCACCAGTGCAGCGTTTAATGTGGCTGCACCTCTGTGGTATCCATACGAACCCGTGAATCACCGATGAATGTCCACTACACACACCATTTGGAATTGATCTCCTTTTATCTCGTAGTGCTAGCTACGCCTCTTCAAGGGTTTTGGTCAAGGAGAGGTGCTAGGATTTTTCTATGCTTTTTTTGGGGTGCATGAATAATGATAGTCATCCTATTATTACCCAACAAGCCTATTTAAATAGGTGCATAAAAAAACCTAACCTATTTGAGCTTTATTCCATGTACAATTATAGGCTTACTATTGGGCCTTATAATTATAACATGAATTCCCAAATATTAAGCCCAAACAATTTGGTCCATTAATTTCAAATTCACTAGGCTCTAAGTGTGCGACCCTACAGCCTCTCATTACGTTGGCAATGACCATTGATCATATTAATGATCATAAACAATGATTGGTGTCTAGCAACACATCATTGTTACCCAAGTAATGAGAAAGTCGGTGATTTGACTAAACCTTTACACGTGATCATCACCTATGTCCTTTTGTCCTATACATCTAGATTGAGCACGAGACATGGACCGTATCATTCCCGTATAGCCCAATCTTAAGGTTTCTTGATTCCTAAGTAAGTTGACTGAAACAAATAAAATCGACATTGATACGTAAAATATTTACATACTTATTTTCCCTTGTATGATGCATTTTTGGATGTTATCTTGTTAAATTAAATAAATTTAGTTGCATTTGGTGAATGGATCTTGAATTTGAGATGAAAACAAATATTTTAGATAATGCTGTAATCCGATACTGTTTCAGGTTTTAGGCCATATCTGGAGTTCTGGATGTCCGATTGGGCTGTTCTTTATATGGATGGAAAGCTAAGAAGAAGCCCTAAAACTTTCATGTTTTAAGAAAAGCCCAGTTCGGGACCTAAGGATCACAAATTCTGCTTGGAAGATGAAACAGTGATTCTGACGGAATCTGACATATGGCTACTAATCTAATCACAACTTGAGCTAGATATGTCCAAATTAGGAGTTCTTTATATGCAAATTGAAGAAAAGATCCAGCCCTACAACTCCTATGTTGACATAAAGATGTAAATCAGCCATTTCGGTGGTCAAAAGTTGCCAACAAAGTGAAACAAATTGTGCTGCGAAAATAAAAAATGTTGGCTGCGTGTGATTGGTAGCAACTTGTCAAATTGGATGGCTTGTAGCTGGTTCATTCACCTATAAATAGGTAGAAGTAGAGAGCATTCAGCGATTGCAAGCATTGAATCATTCATTCATGCATCTTAGATAGTAGTTTAGTTTATGCAATTTTTAGTTCTTGTTTGCCTCCTACATGGAAGGCTAGGTTCTCCTCCTACATGGATGGTTCTACCTCCTAATGGATGGATAGTATTTTCATTTTCATGCATTTGTAATTGTATCCTTATGTTCTCCTCCTACATGGATGGTTCTACCTCCTAATGGATGGATAATATTTTTATTTTCATGCATTTGTAATTATAATCTTGTGTTCATGAATGTGATGATGTTTTTATTCTATGTTTGTGTTTAATTTCATTATGTTCTAATTCATCTTCCTAGGGTGATGACGTAACTTGATAATAACGGATTGAATTCTAATCTATTGAAACTAATTTCATTTTTACTTCCTAGATTGAGTTTTAATTATTGCTCTTAATGCTTTCAATTGATTGGCCACCTTTTGAATGAACTCAATATGTGTGTTGAGACCGGAAGGAGATACATGTGTGTGGAACCTATAATTAAAACCGTAAATTGCATATGAAATAGGAATATATTCATATGGTTTATGTAGTCTTAATGAGTTCCATAAATCCTAATGCATGATTAGTTGTTTTAATTCACATAGGAATATAGTGGATTAGCAATTAATTATAGAATTACTTGACCTTGGAAGAGGCTAGTAATTAATTTAGGGAAACTCGACTATCAATTAAGGGAGTTAAAATTGGATTAGTGTAGATAGATGATTCAATCCGAAGTTGTTAAGTGAAGTCTGATCCCTAGGTCTTTTATTCATATTTATCTTTAGTCCATTTGCATTCATATTTACTTTAAATATATTCTTGCATTAATCTTTATTTACTCACTTCATTTCCAACTTATCGATTTGCCAAATAGTGTTAGGATTATGAATTTTGGTACTTAGTGAAACAATCCTCGTGGGAACGATACTTTCTCATCACTTTATTACTTGTTTACGATAGTGTGCACTTGCGCTAATTGATAAACCATTTCACACGTAACAAGTTTTTGGCGCCGTTGCCGGGGATTGTTATCATTAATATCAATACCAAGTAATCTTAATCCTAATTTGGTTTTTATTTTACATTTTCTTCTTTCTTTGGTGTTTCTTTTCTCTTTTCAGGTTTGTTCTAGTGTATGACCAGATCAAAAGTTGCTGAGCCACTGCTATTTGATTTTGAGATCGAGAGAACTTGTCGAAGGAATCGAAAGATACAGAAGCAGTCAATTGTAAATCAAGGTGAAGCAATGGCAGATATGAGAGAAGAACAAGACACCAAAGCACTCCGTGACTATGCCACACCAACAGTCATGGATACCATTTCTGGAATTAGGAGACCACCTGTACCAGCCAACAACTTTGAGATCAAGCCAGCCATAATTCAAATGATGCAAGCAAACCAGTTTGGAGGTTCTCCAATAGAAGATCCAAATGCACATATAGCCAGCTTTCTGGAAATCTGTGATACATTCAAGCATAATGGCGTTTCTGATGATGCCATAAGGTTGCGACTCTTCCCTTTCTCACTTAGGGATAAGGCTAAAAGCTGGTTACACTCTTTACCAGTGGGGAGCATCACTACATGGAACATATTGGCACAAAAATTCCTAGCAAAATTCTTTCCTCCAGCTAAAACTGCAAAAATGAGGAATGAAATTGCTTCATTCACCGAACATGACATGGAAAGCCTTTATGAAGCATGGGAAAGATACAAGGAGCTGCTAAGAAGATGTCCTCATCATGGGCTACCAGATTGGCTACAGTTGCAGACTTTCTATAATGGATTGTCTAATGCTACCAGAACACTTGTAGATGCTGCAGCTGGTGGATCATTAATGGGAAAAAGCATCGAAGCTGCTATGGAACTGTTGGAAGAAATGGCAGCAAATGCTTACCAATGGCCTTCTGAACGCAGCACTTCAAAGAAAGCATTTGGAGTCCATGAGCTAGACATTCTAACCACTTTGTCTTCTCAAGTTACCTCTTTATCCAAGCAAGTGAGTTCATTAACAGCTCAAGCAAATGCAATCAGAACTCCTGCAGATGCTTGTGATTTATGTGGAGGCCCTCACATGAGCACACAATGCCAAGAAGGAAATCCATTCATTCCTTCTCAACCTGCACAAGCCAACTATGTGGGGAATCAAAATCGTCAAAATGATCCTTTCTCAACCACATACAATCCAGGATGGAGAAACCACCCTAATCTAGGGTGGAGGAGTAATCAGAATGTGTTCAAATCTCAAGGGAATTATCAACAGCAAATTCAGCAATCACCACCACAACCAAAGGCAAATTTAGAAGAAGCATTGGCTCAACTAACCATGAATACTTCCCAATTCATGGCCAGAACAGAAGCTACACTCAAGAATCATGAAACAATCATGCAAACTCAAGCAACCTCAATCAAAAATTTGGAGGTGCAAATGGGCCAAATTGCAAGTATGCTGAATTCCAGACAACCAGGCACTTTACCTAGTGACACTGAAAGAAATCCTAGAGAGCAAGTAATGGCTGTTTCATTAAGGAGTGGGAAGCAGTTAAATGAGCCAGAACCAAGGAAGAAAAATGAAGAAGCTCAGAAAGAAGATGAGGTAATTCCAGGAAGAATGACTTTTCCAGATAATCCTCCACCATATGTTCCCCCAGTTCCATTTCCTCAAAGATTGGTGAAAGCTAAGCTAGAAGAATTTCTGGAGGTGTTTAAGAAGTTGCATATCAACATCCCTTTTGCTGAAGCTTTAGCCCAAATGCCCAGTTATGCAAAATTTATGAAGGAGATTTTATCAAAGAAACGCAAACTGGAGGATTTCGAAACAGTGGCCTTAACTGAAGAGTGTAGTGCAATTCTCCAAAAGAAACTACCGCCAAAGCTTAAAGATCCTGGGAGTTTCTGCATACCTTGTACCATTGGAAAGTGTGAATTTGAAAAAGCCTTATGTGACCTTGGTGCAAGTGTGAATTTGATGCCATTATCCATCTACAAGAAGCTGGGATTGGGAGAAGTGAAACCAACTACCGTGTCACTGCAACTAGCAGATCGTTCAATAAAGTATTCACGTGGAGTCCTTGAAGACGTGCTAGTAAAAGTTGATAAATTCATCTTCCCAGTGGATTTCATAGTGCTTGACATGGAAGAAGACCAAGAAATTCCTATTATTCTTGGGAGACCATTTCTTGCAACTGGACGAGCTCTAATTGATGTGCAGAAGGGAAAGCTAACTTTACAGGTTCAAAATGATTAAGTATCTTTCAATATTTTTAAAGCTTTTCCATATGAAGATAATATCTGTTATAGAGTAGACACATTGACCAATTGCATGAAAAATGTAATGCATAAAACCTGCATAGAAGAGCCATTAGTGGTAGGAATGGTTGATGCATCAAAGTCTACTGATTCTAAAATCCTGAAGCAGATTAATTGCCTTGAGGTAAACCACGGGCAAAGATTGAAAGAATACAATGACAGTGCATTCAAGACCATCAAAACTGTCATCACGCTCGAGGAGCCAGCTGGTAAGTATAAAAGAAAAAGAAAAAGAAAAAGAAAAAAGAAAAGAGAATAAAGCAATAGGTTAGGACTTTGTCTAGCTAAAGACGTTAAAGAAGGGCGGCTGCTTGGGAGGCAACCCAAGATTTCTTTCTCTTCTCATTTCTTTTCTTATTTAAGCACACATCGCACAATATTTTTCACTCACAATTTCAGCTTTCATCATTTTCATCATGGAGGAATGCCTTGTAAAGCTTAAGAGTAGATTCCCTACTCTTCCCAAAGATGTGCTCAGGAAAATCTACAACTGTCGACTTGAAAGAATGAGGGCATTTAAGCGTTTGGGTCTTCCCGAGGACATACGTTGGATTATTGAAGCTAAGGTACGTTTAGCAGGTGAGTTTCATGAATCATTTGTTAGACGTATGCCAGGTATGGGAAGAAGTTCTTACTCTAAAAAAAGAAGAGCTAAAAGAATGAGAGTCTGTCATAAGTGTGCAAGGTGGAACTGTAATAGGCTCTGTAGGAGTAAAGGAATGATTTCAGTAAATCGAGAGGACAAAATCCGATTCATAAAGGATGGACTGAGTAAAGAGTCACTGGATAATATTATTCAGACTCTTGAGACGCATCCTAGCGGAGATGTTCATGTTGTCCTTCTTGATTTAATGAACTTATTCCATACAGAAAAGGAGCGCTACAGTCTTGGGGATCTGACTGTAAAAGACCCTGTTTGCCAGTTTATAAGAAAATTGGATGGGAAGCAAATCCTCGGCTCATAGAAGCCGTTTAAGCCGTCACTGAACGAAAAATCAGAGGAAGATGTGAGCCACAATCACAACTACTGTACATATGTTTGTCTGCTTTACGTTTCCTTTATCTTTTTATCTTTACAGCTGCTTTTTAACTTTTCGTACATTTATCTTCTTTTTAAGTTTACCTTTTCAGCATCTTTTTGACTTTCTTTACATTCCGTATTTTACTTTGTTCAGGCCATTATTACACTTGTCAGTTTTGTACAGTATTTTTCTGATATTATCTGATTTGCGTGATCTCTTTGTTTCTGCTTTTGTATTATAAGAATGCATTTCAGCAATCACACTTTGCAAAATGTCTGAGAGCGAGAGTAAAGAGGAGGAAGAGGTCGAAAAACCATCAAAATGTGGACTTAAATCTATCTGTGTTTTTGGTGAATCTTTTGCTGGAAAGAATGTAGAATTTCTGCTAGCAGCAACTGAACTTGGTCATGCATTAGCTGCTAGAAAGATTGCCTGTGTGTATGGAGGAGGGCTTCATAGCTTAAAAGGAAGTGCAGCAATTTCTGCCAACACTGGAGGAAGCAAAATACTGAGTATCCTTGTGAATGGTTTAGATGATAAGAAATACGCCATCGGTAAAACAGTAAAGGTTTCAAACTTGCCTCAACGTATAGGATGCATGCTTTACACTGCTCAAGCCTTTATTGCTTTACCTGGTGGTTTAGAAACATTAGATGGAATTTCCAGCATTGCATATTGGATTAACTTGAACTTTCATCAGAAGCCAGTAGGTTTATTGAATGTTAATGGTTTTTATGATATTTTGCTGTCTTTTTTAGATCAAGCTGTGGAACAGGGATTCATACCCCAAGCGACTCGTCGTGCCATAATGTCTGCCTCAACTGCTGATCAGCTGATTGACCAATTGCAAAGCTATACACCTAAACCAGATCCATCAGTGAAAAAGAAAGATTGGCAATCTCCAACCAGCAGTCAGAAGCATGAGCCCGACACCACTCTCCGGTTGTAACTTTCTTTACTCTTGGTTTTACTCCCAAAATTTCTTTTATGTGTGCGTTGTTTATGCATTTCCTTTTAATAAGTCCTTTTTGCTACTCTGCTGAAGACATTGGGGACAATGTCTACATTAAGTGTGGGGGGGAAAATTATTATAAAAAAAAAAATTATTTTTATTTTCGGTTACTTTGTAGGATATTTTGGTAGTAGAACCATGAGATTTATTATAAAAGAAAAGGGATGGCCGAGTAAAGAGCTTTTCACTCTTGATACGCATCAAAAAAAAAATTATTAAAAAAAAATATATATATATATATATATATATATTCCTGCTTATTAGGTTCTTTTCAATAATTTTAAAAGATTTCATAGCATGATTGAACAACTTTCTTACTTCCTAGGATTGATAGATTTTGCAATGGATTTTGAGTTGGAAACCTCTAACCGTGAGATTTTGAGCCTATTTGTTGAATCAATATTATATTTCTTGCGTGTGATATTCACCTGTTAAGTTGTCACTCTAGAACTTGCATAAAATCTGGTTGAGATTACAATTTACATGCATACTCAGATATGATAAAGGCATTTTTTTCCTCAGTTTGAACTAAATAGCCAACCCTGCAGTTTTACCATTGATAAACCCCTTTGAGCCTGATTAACCGTTTCTTTACTTTAACCTATTAATATGTCATTTAATGAAATATCAATTGTCTTTACTTAACCCTAGGGATTAGTAGAGCATTTGAATTTTTGAAAAATGGGTTTTTGACAAAGTGTGGGGGAATATGTATTATTAACTTCAAAGTTGCAAGGGTTTTTATTCAAAAAAAAAAAAAAGAAAAAAGAAAAAAAAAAGAGAAAAACTAAATAAATAAAAAAAAAAAGAAAAAAAGAAAAAGAGAGAAATTGATGAGAATCGTGGGCTGCTATGTTAAGATAAAATTATTTAGAGATTACCCATGTTTTAATTGCTCTATTAATTTCTCTCCTTACTTCAGCCTTTCATATCCCTGTTTTATCTTTCCTTTACCTTGACCTCATTACAACCCTTAATAAGATCTTTTGATTTGAAGTGTGCATGTAAATCAAGTAGTGGAGATTGAGAATTTATGCAAGCCTATGGTAGTGCAATCTTTAATAGGATGAATTTGAGTGAAACACTTGCCAATAAACATTTGAGAGAGGAAGAGTTCCAGTGATTATATCAATCTGATTCAATCCTTCTCAAATGAAGTTGCAATTTCTTTTTAATTTTATATGTCAAGATTTGTTGATTCATGAATGCTATGATATCTTTGTACTTTAATTATCTTTCTTATGTTTTTCTAACTATCTCATGGGTAGATTAGTACTAACATTAGCATTAGTATTAGTTTTCTTTTATTTTGTGTTTGTCCGAGGACGTCCAAAAGCTAAGTGTGGGGGAATTTGATACGTAAAATATTTACATACTTATTTTCCCTTGTATGATGCATTTTTGGATGTTATCTTGTTAAATTAAATAAATTTAGTTGCATTTGGTGAATGGATCTTGAATTTGAGATGAAAACAAATATTTTAGATAATGCTGTAATCCGATACTGTTTCAGGTTTTAGGCCATATCTGGAGTTCTAGATGTCCGATTGGGCTGTTCTTTATATGGATGGAAAGCTAAGAAGAAGCCCTAAAACTTTCATGTTTTAAGAAAAGCCCAGTTCGGGACCTAAGGATCACAAATTCTGCTTGGAAGATGAAACAGTGATTCTGACGGAATCTGACATATGGCTACTAATCTAATCACAACTTGAGCTAGATATGTCCAAATTAGGAGTTCTTTATATGCAAATTGAAGAAAAGATCCAGCCCTACAACTCCTATGTTGACATAAAGATGTAAATCAGCCATTTCGGTGGTCAAAAGTTGCCAACAAAGTGAAACAAATTGTGCTGCGAAAATAAAAAATGTTGGCTGCGTGTGATTGGTAGCAACTTGTCAAATTGGATGGCTTGTAGCTGGTTCATTCACCTATAAATAGGTAGAAGTAGAGAGCATTCAGCGATTGCAAGCATTGAATCATTCATTCATGCATCTTAGATAGTAGTTTAGTTTATGCAATTTTTAGTTCTTGTTTGCCTCCTACATGGAAGGCTAGGTTCTCCTCCTACATGGATGGTTCTACCTCCTAATGGATGGATAGTATTTTCATTTTCATGCATTTGTAATTGTATCCTTATGTTCTCCTCCTACATGGATGGTTCTACCTCCTAATGGATGGATAATATTTTTATTTTCATGCATTTGTAATTATAATCTTGTGTTCATGAATGTGATGATGTTTTTATTCTATGTTTGTGTTTAATTTCATTATGTTCTAATTCATCTTCCTAGGGTGATGACGTAACTTGATAATAACGGATTGAATTCTAATCTATTGAAACTAATTTCATTTTTACTTCCTAGATTGAGTTTTAATTATTGCTCTTAATGCTTTCAATTGATTGGCCACCTTTTGAATGAACTCAATATGTGTGTTGAGACCGGAAGGAGATACATGTGTGTGGAACCTATAATTAAAACCGTAAATTGCATATGAAATAGGAATATATTCATATGGTTTATGTAGTCTTAATGAGTTCCATAAATCCTAATGCATGATTAGTTGTTTTAATTCACATAGGAATATAGTGGATTAGCAATTAATTATAGAATTACTTGACCTTGGAAGAGGCTAGTAATTAATTTAGGGAAACTCGACTATCAATTAAGGGAGTTAAAATTGGATTAGTGTAGATAGATGATTCAATCCGAAGTTGTTAAGTGAAGTCTGATCCCTAGGTCTTTTATTCATATTTATCTTTAGTCCATTTGCATTCATATTTACTTTAAATATATTCTTGCATTAATCTTTATTTACTCACTTCATTTCCAACTTATCGATTTGCCAAATAGTGTTAGGATTATGAATTTTGGTACTTAGTGAAACAATCCTCGTGGGAACGATACTTTCTCATCACTTTATTACTTGTTTACGATAGTGTGCACTTGCGCTAATTGATAAACCATTTCACACGTAACAGACATCCCATGTCATTTCATCTGAGCATGGCCATGCATTTTCTCAGCTTTACTTAATCAAAATCCCATCTTGATCACACAAATCCCTCCGCATGATATGTGACATATCCAATATCTACCCTTGCATTCACTCAACCATTAGTGACGTAGAATAGTATCAAAATATAAAACTCACATATAAGGAACCTTGGTAATCTCAGGTCAAAGGACCATATTAATAATGATCACTAAGAACCACTCATGACACTCTTATAACGATCCATGTAGTGTTCTTAATATGGGTCGATCCAGTATACAAGTTCTCTAACTTGTACTCATGTGTAAACTTAATATCCCATATAATAAGTCTTCACACATGCTAGTCTTAACATATTAAAGCAACCTAATCCATAATGATATATGACTAGGGACATTTAAGAATATAATTATTCTAAGATTATTATCATAATTAAATATATTACGCAGACAATATATATAAATATAATAATTATAATTGCCATTAAAATAACATGATTCAAAATTACAATCACCAATATAATTGGTTTTAGGGCATATACACTAGCACAGAGATTGAAACATTATGTTGTCAGGCCACCGATAATGGCAGCTCCAGACTGATTGAAACAGGGGTTGAGCTTATGACCTTAAACAAGCGCTTCTTGGGAGGCAACCCAAGCTTAGTTTTCTATTTTTATTGCTTTTAAATCTTCATTTTTCCCATTTTCATTCTGAGTTTCTAAGTAGTTTAAGGCATATAAGTCATTAGTTGTTGATTTAAGATGTTCATTTTTGCACTTGGTCTCTATTTCTGAGGTAAATTAGGCATATATGCATTCTTGTTATTCATTTTCTTGCATAGAAGGCTCAAAATGCATTCCAGTGAGATACACGGTGTAGAACACGGGCCGTGTTATACCTCGTGTACCTCACTGTCTGGTTAGTATAAAAGATTTATGCTTTTTATGGCATTCCAGTGAGATACACAGTGTTTAACATGGGGCATGTCTTACCCCGTATACCTCACTAACTGAACCAATAAATAGAATTTTTGAACATGAGCCTTCCAGAGAGAAACACGAGGTACAACACGGGACGTGTTAAACCCCGTGTACTATTGTGAAGTCTGTAAGCATCTTTCAGAGAGAAACACGAGGAAGAACACGGGGTATGTAAGACCCTGTGTATTTTTGCGAAACCCAGAATACCCATTCGCGGAGAAACACGGGGTATAACATGGGCTGTGTCTCACCCCGTGTTCCTGGGCGGACGAGCTTTTAATGGGCGAAACTCCTCCATTTTCGTTCATCTTCTTCAACACCTTCCATGCCCTAGTTTCTCTATACTCATTTTCGGCCATTCTCTTCCCAAAATACACCAATTAAAGTGTTTTATTTGGCTATTTGAAGCAATTTTACTATTTAATCTTCGATTTAATCGATCTAATTGCAAGATTTGGATTTCTCTTGAGCTTTAACCAAGAACTTAGGGTTTTTCTATGAAATTCACGAGGTAAGAGCATTTCCTTTGAATTCTTTGAAGTTATTTGCAATTACTTGTGTTTATTGAACTTCAATGAATGGTAGAACTTATAGGAATGTTCATATCCTCCGAATTTTTCCTTAGCTAGATTTGATTGATTGAATTTAAATCCTTTAAGGTTTAATGTTTATTTGGGGGACCTGATTGCATGATTTACCTCATTGATTTGCTCACTTACTTGCATTGATGACATCAAGCTTTGAATTGCACTTCATTTGACATTGGATGGATATTGGAATTGCTTGCTGAACTTCTGCCCTTGAAATCTGCTAATTAACACTATCTGAACCTGGAACTGTCTAATTCATAGCGAAACTCTCTCTCACATTGTAATTTTCCCTTGCAGATCATGTCAAAAAGACAAAAGATGGCTGCTAAGAAGACCTCTAAGGGCAGTACTTCTAGAGGGACCTCCTCTAGAGGACCAGCTACATCCCAATTCCTAGAGTTCACAGATAAGGCCCATATTCAAGCATTTAATAGACATAAAGACCGGTCATTTGTGGAAGGCTGATACATAGATTGGACAGTCTTGAGGGAGTTTAGCCTTGAGGATGAGATCCGAGAGCTCATAAGTGTAGGTGCTTGGGAGACATTTTTTTAGATTATAGAACCTACCTACAGAGAACTTACTTTGGAGTTTCTCAGCACCTTCTATCTAGAGAGATACTTCAGCATTGTTGATTCTGCTGATACAGTGCAGCTCTGCCTCGGGGGAGTCACATATTCTATGAGTGTGACCCAACTATCAATACACATGGGAATTTACTCTGAAGAATTTATAGCCACCCCTGAGTATCATGATATTCTGATAGGACTGCCACATGGGACCCAAGAGTAGCGAGTATGGTCTGACATTGCTACCGAGAGCACCTATGATCCTACAAAGAGTAAGGCATCTAGCCTCAAAAGAGTTGCATGGCAAGTCATCCACTCTATCTTCAGTCATACTTTGAGTGGTCGGGGGCACAGTCATGGAGTAGTGAGCACAGTTGATATCCTCTTCCTGTATAGCATGATATAGAGAGTCCCCATCCACATTGGAGGTGCATTTGCACATTTCTTTTTGACTCAGGCATCAGACAGGTGAGCTGGAAGTATTGCTGCTGGTCTATACATTACCAAACTAGCCGGCGGTTGGGAGTATTGCTGCTGGTCCCTACATTACCAGACTAGCCAGGCGGTTGGGAGTATTCGATCGACCTTATGGATCCCTCTTTATAGCATCCCACATGACCCCCCCTCTGTAAGGGCATTCTTCTAGCTATGGGAATCCAGCCTGTGCAACAGCCACCCCATGAGGAACAGCATGATTCTCCAGGTGATGATGGCGATGGTGATGCAACTCCTGATATGGGTCCATCATCTTCTACGGGCGGAAGAGTTTCATCTGAGGCTTACTTTCGAGACATATTATCTAATCAGCAGCAGATTCTGGCTGAGTTTCGGCACATTTCTGAGCGTCAGTCAAGAATTTAGGGCCTTTATGACGACTTGGACAGAAGATCCAGATACATTGAGAGTATGGTTGAGCCCCTGTTCAAGCTTTTTCACCCCTCTTCCCCAGTTGATCCAGATCCTCCTACTCAGTAGCTCAGATTGCTCTTTCCTTTTACTTATATATTCTCTTTTTTACTTGTTTCTCCTCTCTATTTCCATTTATCTTGGTCTGTACTTATATTAGCTATGCACTTTCATTTAATTTTTATTATTTTAACTATGTCTGTAATAACTAACAGCATATTTTGTCCCAGTAATGCATGTCCTTTCTTTTAGATTAGCAGTCTCCTCTTTCTCTCCTAATCTGTCTCTGCTAGTGGATCCCCCTGAAACCATATTCTGTAATGGACAACAACGCTTCACTTATCAGGGAAGTTCCAGTCCCCCATCTTTTCTCTGTCTCTTTTTCATTTACTTTTTTTTGTACATTGAGGACAATGTCCAATTTTAAGTGTGGGGGAGCAGCTTTTAGAATGCATTGCACCTGAATTTGCTTGATTGATTTAGAGTACTGGAATTTACTCCAAATTCAATGATATGTAAAAAAATTTTAAAAAAATTTTAGGGCAAACTTTTAACTAAAGTGATTTGTTCATGCCTTGCTCTTTTAATGATTAACTGGTAACTTAATAAGGATAATCTAAAGCTTGAAGCTAAGAGTAATGAGCATAATTGATCCTCGTGATACTTGAGCTTATTAAGCAACTTTTCACATTAGAATTTGAAGCTCATTCTTATCTTCTTAAGGGATTATGTCTCACTCTTGACTTTTTGCTCTAGAACTTGCATTTGCTCTTTTTAAGGCTACATTTTATGTATTTTGCATGTCAAAAATGATGAGGCCATGTTTCTTCACCTTTTTTTATTTATTTTGCTTATTTGAATCCCTTCTTTGATTCACCCTAGACTATTTTCAACTTTACCCCTAGTTAACCACCTTGAGCCTTGGACCCTCATTTCAAGCCTAACCCATTCCATATGCATTCAAAGCCACTACCCAAGTGAACTTGAACTTTAGAGTTTAAGGGAACTTAGACACATTAAATGAGTTTGGCTATCACTTAAAGGTTCTTACATAAAGCTGCTCAGTTGGATAAGTTAATTTATAGCTTCGGTATTTTATAAAAAAAATGGTGTTAAATAAATAATTTGGGAAGAAGAAGAGGAAGAAAAGCTTGTTGGGAAATAAATAAGAAAGAAAGAAAGAAAGAAAAGTTTTGTTTGCTAATTTAATGATAAAAAAGGGGGTTGAGGTAAGGAATAGAAGCAAGGTAATATGCTAAGCTGAGCGATGGAACTCGACAGTGGTCAAACTTAAGACCAATGTGTCTTTTCCCTTCTCTAACTCTATCACTTTTCATCCCTTGACTTTCCTTTCCTCTATCCTCACCATTTTCCCTAATAAAGTCATCTGATTTGCATGCATTTTACAATATAGTAGTGGAGACTAGAGTTTTTGCAAGCATATGGTAACATTAAGTCCTGAGCTGATTGATTTGAGAGTATACTTAAGCCTTATCTTGAGAGTTTGAGTGAACACTTTACCTGTAAGGCTATTCTCTTTTGCTTTTATGCTAAGGATTGACTTATTTTGCTACTTTGCTTTCATTTAATTGCCTTGCATGACTTAATCCTAATTTTTAATTCACTGAATGATTGCCTGATGATATTAAACAAATTTGGAGTAAATTTTTATTTTCTTACTTCCTTACTCGAGAACGAACAAGATTCACGTGTGGGGAAATTGATAAATGCACATTTGCACTTAAATTTTATGTGTTTCATCACTTATTTACTTAGTATCTTGTGCAAATTAATTGAAAATGGGTACTTAAATGTTTGATATTTTATTCTCAGGTTTTGAAGTGACTCATTTGAGCATTAAAAAGGGATTCGGAGCTAAAACCATGCAAATTGTGGAGAATTGAAGCAAATTCGCTCATCTGACAAAGAACACGGGGTATGGAAACCTCGTGTGGAAGGCCGTGTATCTTTCTGTGTGCTTTGAAGCTTCACTGAGCTACTCGCAGAAGAACACGGGGTACAACACGGGCCGTGTCATACCCCGTGTACCATACTACCTGACCCTTCATAAGCAAACATGGGAAGTGTCATAACCTGTGTATCATACTGCCCAACTTTCGCAGAGAAACACGAGGTACAACATGAGCCGTGTCATACCCCGTGTACATTTCCCATATAAGTTTTATGCGAAGAATCATAAAAGAGGGGGGAGAACTGAAAATTAAAAGAGGAGCCGTCAATAGAAACCCTAGGAGAGACCCAAAGTCACTAAGGGCGACTGCTAGCCTTGGATTCAAGCAAAGGATTGAAGATTCAAGCAAGGAATTTGTAAAGTTTCATGACTAGTTTGATTCCCCTCTCTATTTTTTTATTTTCTGCTGGTTGTGTAATGAACTCACACTAAACCCTAGTGCTCAGCTAGGGTAAACTTGTTCATGGATTTATGGATTTGATTTTTATATAATCTAACTAGATTTGCTGTTGATTTATGATTTGATTATGCTATTTTGTATTTCAACAATCCAATACTTCCGGAATATTGGATTTGTGTAAAGGATTAGTTGATTCTAGGTTGGAATGATCAATTAATTAATCAGACCTTGCATAATCATTGGAAATCTCCATTAGACTTAAGAATTAAGCTAATTGGATTCTTTTGCACAGGATGAAATGTCTAAAATTAGATTCTCAAGCAATGTTAATGCAACCTAGATGAGTGATTACTAGAGAAATTCTGGGAACTTTATCTATTGGTTAGTAGCTAGTAGCCTTGCAATGAGGTATAGCTTATCTTTGGTAATCCAGCAATCTAAATTAACAGTAAACCAAGTTAGAGGATTATCTTCATTCCATAACGAAATGCATAAGGAAACCCTAAGGCTGAGTATACTTCTATCTCATTTGAATTAAATCTTTACCTAATCCATACCAGTTCCATTTGTTTCCTTTTTGATAACTAAGCTTTGTTTTGCATTTTACCCTTAATTCACAATATCAATCAGTCTACCTAGATAATTTACCTTGAAATTCAGTTAGTATTCAACACTCAATCCCTGTGGAGATGATATCTTTCTCGACTAAACTCATGCACTTGCAGGATCATGTCAATGTGATTTATGATTATTACCATTGTAATGAGAGCCTGCATGGTTATACACTTAAAACCTAGTAGATTTAGAATTAATGGACTAAATTATTTGGCCCTAATAAATAGGAATTCCATGTTATAATTATAAGGCCTAATAATAAGCTTATAATTATATATGGAACAAAGCCCAATTAGTTATGGTTTTTTGTACACCTATTTAAATAGGCTTGTTAGGTAATAATAAAGATTATTCATGCATCCCAAAAACATAAAAAAACCTAGCAGCCCCTTTGAACCCTTGAAGGGCGTAGCTAGCACTACAGAAGAAAAGGAGGTGAATTCCAATGAGTGCACGTGAGATGTTCGCTGGTGATTTGCAGGTGCATATGGATACCTCAAAATTTTCAATCAGAAGTAAGTTGAAATGGGTAATCAGCAATTAAACCTTTAAAGTGTTTAAAAAAGGTAATCAAATCTCTATCTTGATCTAGTTATTTCACATAGATCCTTGGTTAGGATTGGTTAATTTCACTGTATTTGTTTGGCTCCCAATCCCAACAGTACATTCCATCAATAAGGAAACTTAGTTCAAAAATTGTTAGTAGATACTTCATTGGGTACCACAGTGACTCAAAAGGAAGTAGATTTTATTATTTAACTTATTCTACTAGAGTAATTGAGTTTGACCAATCTATCTTCTTTGAGAATAAGTTAGATAGTGGGAGTCAAATACCACGCAATATAGATTTATTTGAAGATAAAATAATTGTTCCATTAACATTAACAATGGGAGAATCATCTTTTATTACTCCATCAGTTGATTTGATACAACTAATGGTAAAAGATGTTAAGACAAATGAAGTAAATGAAGAAATTTCATTAAGAAGATCTTATAAAGTTCATAAATCAGCAATTTCTAATGATTATCTTGTATATCTACAATAGCATGAAAATAATATTAATGATAATGCTGATCCTACAACCTTTTCTTAAGGTATGACTAGTTCAAACTATTTTAATTAAATGAATGTTATGAAGGATGAGTTAGGTTCAATGCATAAAAATCAAGTGTAAGATCTAGTAGAGCTTCCTGCAAGTTGTAATCTGGTCAGATGTAAATGGGTTTTCAAGACTAAGAAAGGTGCTTGAGATGAAGTTGAAAGGTACAAGGCTAGATTAGTAGCAAAAGGCTACACCCATAAGGATCGTATAGACTATAAAGAATTTTTTTCACTAATTTCAACTAAAGACTCATTCTATGTTATCATAACTTTGATGGCTCATCTTTTATTTAGAGTTGCATTAGATGGATGTGAAACAACCTCCTGAATGGTGATTTAAAAGAAATTTTTTATATAAACTAACCAGATAGTTTTCAAGAGAAGGGAAAGGAGCACCTTATGTGCTAACTTAAAAAGTTCATTTATGGCTTAAAACAAGCTTTTAGATAGTGATACCTCAAATTTGATTAGGTAGTGACTTCTCTCGAGTTCAAGAAAAATGTAGTTAACTAGTATATTTATATATTGATAAATGCTAACAATTTTGTTGTTTTGGTACTATACGTGGATGATATTCTCCTTACAAGCAATAACATGAACTTACTAACTGAGGCAAAATAAATGTTATCCAAACATCTTGATATAAAGGATCTTGAAAATGCTTCTTGTGTTTTAGGGATACAGATCTATCATGACGAATCCCAAAGTTTGCTTGGTTTGTCTCAACAAACTTACATTAAGAAAGTACTGAAAAGGTTCAACATGACAACCTGCTCTCAAGTTTCCACACCTATTCCAAAAAGAGAAATTTTCTCTAAGTCCTAATGTCCTCAAAATGACATTAAAATAAAAAAAATGAAAAATGTCCTATATGCATTGGTTGTTAGTATCTTGATGTATGCTTAGGTATGTACACATCCTAATATAGTTTTTACTATTGTTGTACTAGGGCGATACTTGAGTAATCTTAGTCAGAGACATTGGACTGCTATCAAAAGAGTTATGAGGTACCTTCAAGGTATAAAAGATTATATGCTGACTTATAAAAGATTAAGAGATCTCACAGTTACAGGCTATTCGGATTTAGAATTTACTAGTTGTCTAGATAATCACAAATCTACATTTGGATATATCTTTATGATGGCAAGAGGAGCTATGTTATAAAAAAGTGTTAAGCAATCCTTAACAGCAACCTTCATTATAGAAGCAGAATATGTCGTATGTTATGAATCCAGTTACATAGTTATATGGTTAAAGAACTTTATAGCTAATTTTAAAATTATTTCAAGACCCTTGACCATCTATTGCAACAATACTGCTACTATAAACATCTCTCATAACAATAAAAATTATGCTTATACAAAGCATTTTGATATAAAGTATCAATTTGTGCAAAAGAAGGTACGTGAGCATATTACATGTATTGAACATATTTCCAAGGATCGTATGCTTGTGGATCCACTGACCAAAGGCTTAGCAGTAAGAGTATATCATGATCATGTAATTAGTATGAGATTAGCTAAGTCTTTTAATGTTCTAGGTTAGTAAGAGTACTATAATGTAAAATATTTTTTCAAGATGTATATAAATGAAATATTTATGTTTGTTATATATTGTGCATATTTTTGTTATGGCATATTTATAGAGACATTTATATCCTATCTCAATATTATGATAAGATTAATGATTCTCATTTAGCATCTTGGGTGGATGCTTCAACCCAGTGTGTAAATATTTACATATGATTATCACAATTTTGTTATGTAAATCTTATTGAGCACAAACTTGTTACGTATATCCCTATAAGATATTGTATATGGTCAATGAGGTGTACCTGCACAATATATATATTTCACTCACATCCCTATCAGATATTGTGTTTTATATTATTGGACATTTATGATTTCAATTAAGACTAATAGGTGTAAAGATGCCATGATTTTCTTTTACATCTTATTAAAATGGCCACTATTATTGAATTATATAGTCCAAGTGGGAGATTATTGGATTTCCTATTGTGGACATATTAATTTAATAATAAAATAAGATATAGAAGGGTTTAGTCCAATATCAAAATGATTGAATAGTTTAGCCCTAATGGTAATCTAACCTAATTAATATGACAATGGGTAGTTCTCGATGATGGGTCAACCCACCAATGTTATTAATATAAATAAGAATCACTACTCTTAAACCTTATGATTGATTTTGCACACTCCCTATCAATGTTAGAAAGACTCCCTAATGAATTAATAAGAGTAACAAATCTTTATTGGAGTTTATGATTAAGATCTATTGCATGTAATTCATAGCCTGCAGTAAATCCTAATTTCATACCCATTCATAATAGATTCAACAAGTAATCATAAATCTTTTTCCCATGTTTAATATTATTATTCTCATATGATTTAATTTGGGATATTATTTTTATAAAATTTAATTTTAACATTTTATAAATCGTGTGGATACGATAATTTGAATTTAGTTTTATGTGATATAACTAATTCATCTTCTAAAGCTATTTTTATTTTTGGAGTTCTACAATGCATTTATTCTTTGTTTGCTTTTTCCACTAAACGATGGAAAATTTTACAAGATAATGTTTGTAAGTTTTTTTATTAAATCACTATCTCAAACTTGATGGGAAAGTAAATTTGAAAGTCTTAAAGTGATAAAGTTTCAAGCATAAAAAATAAGAAATGCTTTAATTCAATTATTAAAATATAGTGAAGATCTTAAAATAAAAGGTAAAGCTATGTGTTTAGCAACTTATGAGATTTAGAATTTTAAATTTTTATTAGGAATGAATAATTGTTAGGATGTATCGTTTGCTATTAATTTCGTTACTAAGATTCTATAGTCTAAAAATATACATGCAGATGTTACTATGGATCATTTAAGAGGCTTTATTACTTATTTGAAAAGTTATAAGAAAAATGGCTTTGCATCTGCTTTGGACTCCATAAAAAATTCGCTATTAAAATGGACATAGAGCTTCAATTTCATGAAAAATGTGTAATTCATAGAAAATGATATTTTGTCAAAAATATTAGTAATAAGATCATACATTCAACTGAAGATTCTTTTCATATTGAATATTTTCTATATATATTAGATTAATCTATTTCTTCTATTGAGACTTAATCCGAATAATTTTTAGAATATGAAACTATCTTTAGTTTTTTATTTGAATTCTAAAAATTTAAATTTTGGATAAAGATCAATCGCAAAAATATTGTATTAATCTTGAAAAGTTTTAAAGTTTTAGTGAATATTTTGATATTGATGATCTTGATTTATTTTCATAATTGAAGGTATTAAGAGAATTGTTAACAAAAGAAATTAATAATCTAATAGAAGTATTAAACTATATTAAAAGATTAGATTTATTTTCAAATGTATGCTTTGCTTATAAAATATTATTGATAATATCTATAACAGTTGCTACTGCTAAGAGAAGTTTTTCAAAATTAAAATTGCTTAAATATTATATAAGATCAACTTTGTTATAAGATAGATTAAATGGATTAGCCGTATTATTTATTGAGAGTGAAATGTTATAATTATTTAATTATAAAATTTTGATAAGTGATTTTACAATTCAGAAAGTTAGAAAAATAGTATGAGAATTTGATAATTTATATTATACTAGACCCTTTTAATAATTTTTCCTAAGGCCTTAAAATGTCTAAACATGGCCTTAATTTTTGTCAACTTCTGTTAGATCTTTAAGCATTCATTGCATTATTTTCTAGATGAATAGCATTTTTTAAAATTTTTTGTAGACTATTAACTTTCAAAATGATTCAATTTTTTAACATCTAATTTATTGATTTTATAAAAAGTTTTTAAAGTCTAGAAAAAATTTTCCTTTCATATTTACATGGAAATCATTTTAGATTAATTTAAAGAAAGTACTAGGTGGAATTAGTTTTGTAAGATTAATAAATTGACAGAAATCAAATAGAAGGACTAAAACTACACTAACTTAATATTTAAAGAGACAAAAATAAATTAATTTAAATTAAAGATGAAAATCACATAATTTATATATTAGAGGATCAAAATTATGTTTAAAAATTTTCTTTTATTGAAAAATATCATTATATATATACAAATTTTACCTTTAACTTTAAGTCATGCAATAAGTATTTATTAAAATATTCTCAAAAAAATGGTCAACAATTAAAATTTTATGAGTAAAAATCAAAAGTTCAATTTATTTTATATTAACAAATTTTTAAATTAATATTTAAGTATTTCTTATTCATTCTCGCATTTCTTCAATAAGTGTATTTTAAACATGTGACACGTATAATGAGTTAAACCGGCAACAATTTTATGTAGTTTAACTCGAATTATATTAATATGCAATTGTGAGAAGATATTATTGGATAATTGAAAAAGGTACTGAATTGGTAGTTGGAAAAGATAAACTTTATTTCCTAGCTGCGAAGATCTAGGTTTTATTTAGATTTTTTTTTATAAATATTATTCTTAAAAATTATTTTTTATACTTCAAAAACTATTTTCATATTTAATGAAAATAAATTATAGAGGATAATCTGTATTGCATAATTGCATAAAAGAAAAAGCTTCACTTAATTATAAAATAAATATAAAAAATAAAATACTAAAAAGATACTAATTAGTAATGAAAAAATCTGTCACTAAAAAATTTAGCAACAAAGATAGTAATGAAAAATAAGACATCAATAAATAGTATATCATTAATTTAATTAGTGACAAATTAATGTTATTCATCACAAAGTTTCATTGTTAAATCTATCATAATTTGGTAGGATGATAATAAAAGAAACGCATGATGAGATGAAGTTAGCGACACATTTGTCCATAGCTAAATTTACAAATATTAACAGAATATCTATTCCCAAAATGCAAATTAATGATAGATATTTTTATCATAAAATTGAGTTTGTCATTAAATCTATCTCTAAATTTTCATTTGTTGATGGATTTCTAAACCATTAATAAATCTATTACTAAATTAGAAAATTAGTGGCGTCATTTGAAAATGTTATCACTAATTCTATCACTAATAGTTAATTCCATTACTAATATTGTGTATTTTGTCAATACATTGTTCATTTTTATAGTAACCTAAATAGTGAACACTCTACCTAATCAAATTTTATATAAATATTTTATTTATATTAAGTAAAAAGATAATAAAATTAACTTATTCCAATATATATCCTAAAAAATTTGATGTCCAAGATCTATAATATAGATAAAAAAACCACAACAAAATCCATATTTGGTGACAAATTTAGAGATGGTTTTTCCATTGGTAAATGGAAGTCTAAGTGTCATATTTATCTTTTGAATTTAGCAATGGAATTATTGATGGGTTTTTTATCCTATCATTAATTCTATCACTATTTTTTTTACATTTTTAGAATTATCCCACTTAAAGCTTTGTCCATCACTAGTTCCATTACTAAATTTTGTTAATAGTGATGAAACAAAAATATTAGGGTTTCAAATTATTGATAAATTTAGTGATGAATTTTGCACAAAAATTCCTAATTATAAGAGGAAAATGGATACTACATGGCTATAATACAAGTAGCCAAGGAATAAAATTTCTAGGTTTTACAACTTTGAAGAAAACGTCCAAACAATAGGATATTCAAATATTGCCATGTAATGGAGAAAATGAACAATAATGAAAATTTTCTTTTACTATAGTATTTTCAAAGTAGTTCCTTACTTTCATGTTTGTGGCAATAGTTTTAATCCTTAAGGCTAATTTCAGCAAACTTTCATAGAAATATCTACTCATTCTTTGTAACAGTACTCTCATATTCACTCTATTAAGTTAGTAGTGAATGAATCGAAACAAGGTTATTATTATCTATTTTGAAATGATACTTTGACATAGATTGTGGTTAAGAGAGAATGATAGCTTAAGAGCAATGATTTGCATCTTAACATTGATGATTAAATATCATGAGTGCAACATTAATATATTATTTAAGAGCTAACAATTTAAGGTGTTAGTTTTTTTTTTCATTTGTATGAAGCTTAGACATTTTTTTTTAGGATATATATTGAAATTTATTGATTTTATTATATTTTTACTCAATATAAATAAAATATATAAATTTAATTATTTTCTAAATAAATTTTATGAATTTGATTGTTGAAAGAGTTTAAGGTTTATAAAATTTGATTAGGCATAGCTCTTATTGTTTAGATTGTGACAAAAATTAATAAAGTATTAACAAATAAGTCAAATATTAGTAACAGAATTAATGGTAACATTTTGAATACAATGTCCAAGCTATTTAGGAATTTCCCATTTTAGCAATGAATTAAAATTAGCAATAATGAAACTAAAATTAGTGATGGATTTCTCTGCCACTTAATTTCTATTTAAGGACAAGTTAAGTTTTACAATGGATTTATCCGTTGCTAATTTAAGTTTTAGGGATGGAGATTATGTCACTATATATAAGTTTAGTGAAAAAAAATTGTTATTCATTCTATCCATCATGTATGCCTTCCATCTTTGTCTTATAAAATTGCAATGGAGTTAATGATGAAATGTACTAACAGATTTTGTTAATCTATCACTGATTAAATTATTGACACACTATTGACTAACATCTTCTGTTTCATCATTATTTCTTAAGTGATAGAATTTTCCTAATTAATGATGGGTTTTTCTGTTACTAATTAATGTTTTTTTAGTTGAAAACCTTAAATTGCTAGCTCTTGAATAATGAATCAATGTTGTGCTTATGTTGCTTAATCATTAACTGTTGAGATATAAGTTACTAGTCCTAAGTTATCATCACATATTAGTCATGATCTATGTCAAATTACCATTTTAAAATAGAAAAAGATAACTATTTCTTTTCTATATTGTCAACTTAATAGAGTTTCTACAATAGCAAGAAAAACATGTATGTTTATAAAAGTTAATTGAAAATAGCCTTAAAGATAAAAATTGTTAGCATGGACATAAAAGTAAGGAACTACTTCAAACAAACCATATGGACAATCTTCATCACTATTCTTCTATAATGCAGCTACATCTAAATACTCAAGTATCTACATTTTTTAAAAAAAATCATAAGACGTGCATTAAGCTCTTTGATTATTTGCATTATGCATATGTAAAATTGCACCATCCTTTTACAATTAGGAAAGTATTAAATAATCATAGTGAAGTGATTCAAAATATTGCTAAGCCAATAAGAAAATATGTCATCTATAATTTATATATAGTATAGAAGATCTCCAACACACAAAAACTTCACTTCTTTTTTTTTTGTAGTTTGAATGTATTATTCCCATTACAAGAAATCATTACTTATACCACGATTAAAATTATAACACAAGATTAAATTTTTTGTGGCTATATTGCTTAGCTGTAGAAATACCAATTGGGTGAACGTATGGCATAAATGAATGTGGCAAGGACATTGTTATGAAAAAAATTTTTATGGCATAAATATTTTTTGTTGCCTTAGGTTCATTTGTGGCTAATAAATCCTTTTAGTCACAAGTACAAATGTGACAAGAAAGACACATCCATAGTTAGTAACTTGTATTGTCACGAACAAAATCATGGAAAAAATAAAATAAAATTGCTCTGAGAACTAACTTAGTTAGTTAAAATAATTTTTATATATCTAAATTAAATTGATTGTCTAACTAATTTTTACCCAATGCTAACTTATTATCTAGTTAACACATTTGTAGAAACTCATTAATACTTTTGGTCCATGTCAAACTAATGTAAACTATAGAAACTCCACTTCTTTGGAAACTACAAATTGCATTTATGGAAAATTAAACTTGAATTTTCAAGTTAAAGAATGCTAAGCTTTATTATCGTGCCCATATATTCTTTAGTATTATAATACAATATATTTTATTTGAAGTTTTAGTTCATCAGTTAACTTCACAAATAAAAATACACTCATGCAATATTGATTATATAATAAAATATAATATAAATACACACAATAAAAATAAACTCATGCTAAAAATTTTTATGATTTTATTTCAAAAATTATTTTTTATAAACTAAAATCCATTATTCCTTCACTAATTTTGCTTACATCAAATTTTTCTTTCATAAATGTTATGTATTAATTTTATCTCTCACAAATAATAAAATAATTAATTTTATCCCTTTATTAATATTTTAGTTAATGTATTAATGACTATAGCAATAAAATAACTAAAATAAATGATAAATATCTAATGGATGAAATTAATATTAAGATTGTGTGAGATACCTAATCGATATAATTTACATTTGTGAGAGACTTAATACAAAAAGAAAAACTAAAAGAATTAATTGACCATAATTTATATTGATTTTCAATAAATTTTAAATATGCATTTTGAAGTATATATTACTATACAAATAAAATTTTGAATTCATAATTAGTTATTAAAATTTTTATACACATAAACTTGCAAATCTTATATGTATGTAATTTTTTTTATTCCATATGATTGCAACACACATAATTAAATTATTGCAAAAGAAATTCAATTTCAAAGTAGTATATTTTTCATTAATTTTTTTAATTAAGTTAGTACAATATAAAAGTAAAATTTTTTACATCTTTTGAGTAATTTTCATTATTTTCTAAAAATTTTTTCAAAAAAAGTTGAATTATATAAAACAAATACCCATATAAATCATAACATTAAACTATCATGCATACTTTAAATTTAATTATAAATTAATATTTAAATTATTATAAATTAGTCTACTTTTAATTTTTTATTTGTAATACCTATTTCTCACATAAATATAAGTTAAATCATTTAATTTCTCACAAATTAAATATCATTTTCAGCCCTCATATATGATTTATATCTTTTACACCTTTACATCTCTCAAGTCATTAACACATCAATAGAAAAATTAATGGATCGACTAAATTAATCATATTATTATTTATAAAGGACAAAATTAATGCAAAACATTTATAAGGAACAAAATTGATACAAGTGAAATTAATGAAAAATAAAAATGGGGTTTTAAACTATTTTATATATACTATGCCCTTAAATATAATTTATTTAAATATTTTTAACACAATTATTTAATTATTATTAAATTATGTATATTTTACATAATTATTATTTTCAATTCTTTTAATGAAAGTTTTCTTAATATTAGAGTGATAAATGTAAAACTTATCATTACATAATAATTTAATATAACTAATATTATTATAATACATATTTTAATATAAGTATATATAATAATATCACTAGTTCCATATACTAGTTTAATTGATTTAACTATGACACATTTACCTTACCAAATTCATCAAATAAGTCCTTATAAGTAGTATATATTTATCTCTTCAAATTTTATTTTAGTTGTCCAAGTTTTAGTGAGCAAAATTAATCAATTAAGTGATATATATATATATATATATATATATATATATATATATATATATATATATATATATATATATATATATTTGCCATAAGAATGATATATTTGGTTATGACAAGTATTTATAGTGTTAGAAATGATATTTTGTCATAGGAAACATGTTCCTATAACTTAATTTATGACACAAGTAATATTTTGTTACTGGTAAAAAATTTTTATGACATAATTTTTTTAATTTTTTGTATATTTGTTTGAATTTTTTCATTCCTATGGCAAGAGATAAAATTGTTATAACTTTTAAATTTCCATTGCATAATTCATAATACAAGTGTCAATTTGTTATAGCTCACATTAAGCAATAAGTTACCCTTCCTAGTATACAATGAGTCACTCTTCCCTAATGCATAATTCTTCTTTTCTTGTTCTTATTTCTTTTTCCATTTAGGTCATTTATTTCTTGACCATATCATTATCCTAATATAAAAATACAACATAAGGAAAGAAATTGCTATGAATATGGATTCAATATGTACTAATTACAAGAAACTTTGTATGACATTTATACACGGTTACTAACACATGGCATTAACTCATAAAAATAGTAAGAATTACAATAAAAAACTTTTGGAAAATAACAAAATTACAAACATTCATACATTCCATGAAACAAGCTACATAAAATGTATGTATTCCATAAAAGAATTGATGTTAAAGGGTATTCTGTAGTAGTACATATCAATATGTATTCCATAACAATCTATATAAAAACTACGCTAAATCATCAATATACGTTTACACCCTAAATAAAAATCCTTGTTGTATATTCTGGTGTGTTGAAAAAAATTAATCAGTTTTCACTACTAGAAATCATGACATTTTCAACAAAAATTTTTATGGATTTGCTTAGTAAAAAAAATCCATCAAAATTCCATTGAAAAATGCATGACCAAATTCAAATGCCTTGTTATTTCTTATAGATTTTTTTTTTTCGAAAATCCATCAAGAACATGATGTGAATTTTTATCTCTAGATTCTTGCTATCTTCAGAGGATTTCTAACAAAAACTTTGTCAAAATTCTATCTGAAATTTAAATGCTATAAAATAGCATGCAAAATCACTTTTCCTTTACTTTTCCAAATTGTCCTGACATATATTAAAGTTCTTGAAATTTGTTCAGTTTTATTCCTGCAATTTAAAAATAAATTTGCAAACTTTAAACTAATTAAATTGTTTGTAATAATTATACCTATTAATTTTAGTATTTTTCTTAGATGTTTTGTGTAGTTTTAGCTTACAGTCTTCCAAAAATCCTTTCTTTCCATTTTCTTTATGCTTGAATAGAAGTCGCTGATTTATTTATTTTATATACTTACAAAGCTTTATTAGCTTTATTTATATATTAAGTAGAATAATATGCTTAGTTCATTTAATTTAGTTAATTGCTTAGTTAATACTTAATTAGAGAGACTTAGTTAGTTAAGTTATTTAGTTGAATTCTTGGGTAATTTTTTTTTGTAACTAATTGTTAGGTAATTTTATTTATTACATTCTATGCTTTATTATAAAGGTTTTGTTAATTTCAATAATATTAAATGCTTAGATAACTAAAAAAGCTTAGTTAATTAAAATAGTCATAGCTCTCAGTTGATTTATTTACTTAATTAGAATAGTTAATTTAACATGTGTAGGTTCTTTTTTTAGTTAATTATTTAGTACCATTAATGAGAAACATTTAGTTAGTTGCTTAATTAATATATTTATTTATTTAGAATATATAATTTTAAATATTTAGTTAATTTTGTTTAATTAATTACAAAAGCTTGGTTAATTAGAATAGTTTATTACTCAGTTAATGTATTTACTTAATTAAAATATTTAATTTTATATGTTTAGAGTTATTTTATTTAGTTAATTATTTAGTATCCTTAATTAGAAATGTTTAGTTAATTTATTTAGTTAATTGCTTAATTAATATATTTACTTATGTAGAATATAGAATTTTATTTTACCAAAAAATAGAATATATAATTTTTAATGGTCATTTAATTTTGTTTAGTTAATTAAAAAGGCTCAATCAATTAGAATAATTTATTACATAATTTATTTATTTATTTAATTAGAATAGTTAATTTTATATTTAGGATTATTTTATTTAGTTACTTATTTAATAATTAATTAGAAACATTGAAATGTTTAATTAATTTTATTTATTTAATTATTTATTTACTCAATTAATTTTATTTATTAATGATAAATGATTGGACAAGATCATAGTGGAGGTTGATCAAAACAAAGCAATCCTACTCATGTTAATGGGTCATCATTATGGCTTTACACTGCTTCTAGGTAGATATTTGTTCTTACACTTGGTATTATAGGAGACTAGTCTAATCACTAACATCACAAGCTTTACCAAATAATGCTACATAGTTATTTTTAATATATTTTATTCATTTGAAATTCTTCATTAAAGTAAAATAATATGTTAATTAATTTGATTATTATTTTATAAGGTTCTACCATACTAGGGAGCCCATCAAATCACTTGCTCATATCATAAACAGCAAATACAAAGACATATGACCCATCCAACTAGCGATTTCAAAGACCACCCAAAGGAATTTTTTTTTCATGAATTTGGGGTACATATTTATTTATTTTTTCCAATTATTAAAGGACTTAATTTGTTATTTTTTTCTCACTAGTTAACAATTATAATATTTTTTCTTCAAATTGCAAAAGTATTACACATGCAATTATGCTTATAAGCAGTAAATATGCAAAAATTTCAACCACAAGAGTTGCATAAAATCGAACAACATCATGGATAAGGGGACAAAAAAAAGACCAAATCAACCTAATTAGACTGGGGATATAGAGTGGGAAGGATTTTGCAAATACTAGGAGGACTTGAAGTTTACCATAGTTAAGCATGGGTTAACCTTATGCACTAGAGGTTCTATTTTAGTGGTAAAGCACCAACTTCACATGCTATGTAACTTATCTTTAACTTGTGTTTTTTGCATCTTTAGTTATGTATATAGTTTTAAGTATCATAATAATTACATTGACATTTTCCATTTTTAAATATGCAAATTGTTAAATTAGAGCTAGTTCTTTTGTGGATAGATTGTTTTATGCCATCTATCTCATAAGAAAGAATAGTAGTAGGTGTCCTTGAAAGCTGTACAATCATATGTAAGTAAATTTACATTTCATTTAATTTCAATTATTTTTCAATTCTAAATAATTAATTAGTTATCCAATTATGTGCAAAAGGCTTTCATGAAGAAGAATGAATAGATCATTTAGGCTAGGATCTAGCAAGGGGTGGATAAAGGGCGATTACTTATCAGAAGGATGGCTGATCCTTCTAACATCGACTTGTGGATGAAGACAATCAAGAATACAAAGAAACATCAAGTTTACAAGTTGGGTTGAAAATGCCTACTATATGGATGATATCTTTTGCTGCTAAGCCACTTTGAGTATATTCCTATAGCTTAGATGTCTCGCTTGATGGAAGATGTCACCCTACTTAGGCAAGAAGGGGCTAAAATCTAAGCTATTCAAAGAAGGTAGATACAATAGTCCTACTTACTTTTATATGGTTATTACTAGAATATGTTGCTGCCTCCACTAGTGTACCCCTCATTAGTGTACACATAATAGGGCCTTAGTGGATGGTTAGAAAGTCATTATGCCTTTAACTTCCTTTACCCCAACCTAGCATAAAATAATGAGGACATAGCCATTAAAGATTTTGATCGGCTAGGCTTTGATTGATTTTTTTTAGATTGTGTATTAATATTTTTCTTAGACATATTATATTTGAATATTTAATTTCATAATTTATATATTTCATATTTATTTTCCTTTTTACTTTTAAAATTTAAATAATAGTTTTTAGTTATTTATTAATTTTGAATGTATATCTTTTATTCATATTTATAATTTTTTTTAAAAAGTACTCACTATTTCTAATGAAATTTTGACAAAAAAATTTGGTGCACATTAAAAAAAATGTGTCTTTTATCTTCCATATATTGGAAATTTGCTTCTAAAAATAGAATTCATGTGAAACAAGTTTCTAATGAGCATATTTCCAACAACTAGTTTCCATAAAAAATTTGAATCACTAATAGAAATCTTGTCACTTTCAATAGAAAAATCCATTAGAAATAGTGAGATTTCTAATAGTATTTCCTCTTATTGAAGTAATCTATAAGATTTCATGGACATTAGCTATTTATTCTTTGCTATAGAGTATCATGTGAAATGTGAGGATAACAACCCATCCTTATTGTATATTTAGAAATACTTTGAATTTTATACAAGCATTCCATCCATGATCTAACCAAGATTATCACTATTACTTAAATACTTAAAAGCAAAATATATTTGTGGTTAAGGGTGGGATGCTTTCATAAGATTTGAAGTATTTTTAAATGTGCAACAAGAATAAATGTCTTGTCATTTTAAGCCACTTACCTAAGCATAAAATGGAGTGAGATAGAAATTTATAAATAGTAAAAAAATGTGGATATCAATTATTCATAAAAAATGACTTTTCATGTATCTTTATTTTGAAAGTAAGCTACAATTGCCATACCTTTAGATGTTGGTGTTATCTAGAATCAATGTGTAAACATTTTACATCTCCTAAGAAGATGCTTCAAATGCCTTTTTCACAATGGTTATGTAGAAAATTAACATCATACAATTTTATGGGTTAATTTATAATGTTGGTTAAGTTTAAAATTGACCTCATAAGTTGTCATAACCTGATTTTTAGGTATTATGACTAGCGTAGAGATACCTATCTAGTATTAATGTACTAACTAACTATTCTTACAAACTTGTAAGATATACTTGACTCATCTACTTTTAAAAGATAAAACTTGTAACTAGGACACTTTGAAAATATTGTAAGGAAGATTCCTAAAAGTGAGAGAAAAGTTCACACATAAATGTCAATATTCTTTATATGATCCATGTTTCACATCTATAAATAAAAATTCAAAAGAAGGAGAGTGAGTATTGAAATACTCAGTGAATGACTACTTTTCTTTTTCTTTTTTAAAGAGTTTTCATCATTATAAATCAAACATATAATATTACAAAACATTAATTAATTAAAGCTCTTATGTATCATATTTACATAGTTTGTTGAAGAGAATGACAATAGTTAATATACAAGTTTCTCCTTATATCTTTGATCTAACTTTATCTCTTGTCACTCTAAGCACAAGGCCACTAACCTTATCCCTCTAACACTTACCACACCTCTCTTTCATTTATGAAAGATGTAAATCTCCGCCTACAAATCATGTATAGGATGAGCAATAATAAGATGTCGATTATAGCATTAATTACTCATTTTAAATTCAATGGTGTGGTCAAAATACTAACTATACCATAAAATCTTGCCATTCTCATGTATATTCACACTTCATCATCCCATGACATTATATCTAAGGTTAATATATAACCTTTTCATTCAAGATAATGACAATACTTAATTCTTTTGAATGGCTAGGAATTTATAACTTAAATATCATTAAATGTATTATAATTCTCAATTACTAGCAACATTTTTTAATAAAAAGTATCAAGCATTGATGTATAATATGAATACTCCTAAGGTTTAATGCCTTTTAAGCTTCTAAATCATCTCAAATTTTTACCAAAATTTTATCTAATGCTTTTAACATATTAGTAATGATCAAACATTAATTTTCTTATAATTTCATTACCCTTGAATACTATTGATATAGTACCAAAACTATGAATTTTAAAATAGGATAGTATAGAAGAATTAATAAAAGCCATTTTTCAATATTCAAACTATTTTCTATCATTACCAAATTTTTACATAATATCCTTAACATGTTAAATGAAGAAAAGCTTCAATTATTTCACAAAAAACATGTTCATATTGTTCATATAGAACAAAAAATGCAAAACTACTAATTCTGGGCAGTTTTAGAGTTGTTATGGAAAAGTAGCTTTCTTGGCATCTAAATCAATTTCAATTATCACCAAATTTTTATGTAAGCTTACTAACATATTAATAATAAAAGAATGTTAATTGTTCTAGTTTTTTCTTAATCAAATTCTTGTCCAAATAGCACCAAACTTTAGAACATAGAATCCAAAATTCTTTTTTGAGTTCTTATAACCAAAGTCCATACAACTTCACTTTTCATAGCTCTAATATTTTTCAAAAATTCCCAATTCTTTCTATACCTACCCTAACACTATTTGTAATAATAATATACAAAAATTTAAAATTTTAACAATTTCTAACCCTTGATTCCAAAAAGAAATAAAAGCACATCATTAACCTTCTTTAATAGTTTTGTTTCTAATCTCAATATAGTCCTATTGTTATCTTTTAAGAAAAGATTAAATAAATCTTCTTTCACCCATTTTGACACTAAAATACCAACATCATATCATCTTTTAACATTTATATAGTACCAAAATCAAATCAATCAACACCATAACTTAGTTTAACATCTATAATAACAAATATCATCAAATTCTTCATTTTTCATGAGAAAACTCAATAGATTAAGAGATATTTACCAATCATCTTAAATTCTTGATCCTTTAACTTTTCAAAACCTCTTAAAGTAACAACATCACCAAAATAAACCAACTTTTAAAAATTTTAAAGAGAAGATTACTATGAAAACTTGAAAAAGATGAAGAAAAAAACTTAGGTTACCTTGTAAGAAATGGGTAGAACCACTTAGAGAAACTTTTAAGAACTATTGAAAAATTGAAAATCCTAGTAGAAAACCCTAGGAAAGCACTTAATTTTAGCTAAAGAAGAGCAGAAAAATTTGTACAAAAATGCTTTCAAAAGCCTTATATAAAACCCTATCCTAAAGCTTCCTTTATAAGTCAATCTTTTTGTATTTTCTTTCCAAAATTTTAATGATAAAAGGCACATGCTTGCATGATTTCTTAAGGCTAAAAATCAGAAAACTATTTCCTCAAATCCAATAAAAATCTTTCAAAAGTTCACTAACAATTATCCTTATTTATATTTATTCACTAAATTGCCATTAGCTTCCTTCACAAGCTTAGGTTTTATTTAGGCCTTATTTTTCTAGTTTCTAAAATTAAATTTTAGTCTAAAAAATTTGAATTAATTTAATCCTATAGGCCTTGACAACCTACACCCAAGAGGGAGGTGAATTGGGTGTTTTTAAAGCTTCTCTTATTTTTGAAATTCTCTTTGAAAATCTTTTAATTTTGGAAACCCACAAGGATAATTTTAATTTAAACTATTTTAAAAGAGCTTTTAAAGGATATTTGCACTTAAGATATAAAAATTTAAAGAATTAGTGCAAAGTAACTCATTCAACTATGCATAGATAAGAATTAAGAAGCTAATGCATAAATTGATTTCTTTTTCAACTATTTAATCATTGAACCAATAAGATCAACATTGAAGCATAATTCATTTAACAAGTTCATCAACTATACATAAATAAAATAATTAAGAAGCATATGCATAGATATGCAACTCTTTTAAATATTTAATTATCCAAGCATTAATATAAGCATTATAACATAATATATCTAACAAATAGCAACAGCAAACCAAAGCATGCAATAAGAAATAGCAACAGTAACAAAACAGAGTATACAACATAAGATAATAGTAAATAGCAATAGCAAAATAAAGTAAGTGATCAAAAGAAATAAAGTAAGTGCAGAAAGATAAAAAGATAAGGTAGAGAGATTAAACACAAGAATTTATAGTGGTTCCTCCCTTGGGTATCCTCTCCAAGGTATACATCCACTCTCCAAGCTCTCCAAGCTTATTTATCAAACCACTATCCCTTCAAGTTTCAATTTGAGCAAAATTTCTCTTTACAAGAGATTTCTTACCCTCTCAATAATTTTCTAAGGGATACCTTACCTTTTATAATTCTAAAGTAATACAAGATGGATATTAACTTAAATAAACACTCCTATAGAGTAGATAAGACCAATAAAGCTCTAGAATAGAAGAAATTTCACAAGAAGAGCTCAAATCATGATTTAGATGAAGGAAAGTGTAAAATGATGTTTCAAGTTAAAGTTTAAGCCTTTTCTTTTTTTGTATTTGTTGTTTCTTAGCTTATATAAGAAGCTTATGGAGAATTATAGTTGTTTAGGATTGTTAAGAATGAAAACTAACTATTACTAGCCATTATACATGCACCAGGATAGTCAAAATCGATTCAGGAATCGATTTACCCAAATAAAATTGCAAACTTAATTTTCAAAGGTCATAACTTCTTCATTTTAAATCCATTTTAAGAAAATGACCTATTGTTGGAAATCTGTTTGAGTCTAATTTCAAATAGAATTAGTTTCATGCTTATATATGATGTATTTTTTAAGATACATTTAAAACAATAAGCAAAGGTCAGAAACAATATCTATAAAAATCTGATTTTGAAACTCAACTTGTATAATTCATAACTCTTTCATACCTTAATAATTTTAAGCAAATGACCTATTCACAAAGAGCTATTTGAGTCTATTTTCATGTAAAAATAATTTCATGCTCATATCATTTGTATTTTTCAAGATATGATTAAAACAATGAGCACCCAAAAAATGATTGAAATGTAAAAAATTAATTTCTAAACTCATCTTGAGAGAATAATAACTCTTTCATATATTGATTATTTTAAGCAAATGACATGTATATGAAAAGCTCTTTGAGTATACTTTCATATGGAAAAGGTTTGACAATCAAATCATAGGTATTTTATGAGATATGATTAAGAGAATGACTAAAGGTAAATATTGAAAACAATAAAACCTCATATCTCATTAATTTTTGAAATATCCCCATAGGCTATCTTGTAAAAATATGATTGTGGGTTATCTTTTTAAAATATTTTAACCAAGCTAAGATTATGAAAAATATGTTTGAGCTCTATATAATGAAATATTCTATTTTACAAAAAAGTCTAAACCTTAAGATGAAAAACAATACCAATCAAATCCTTAGACTTTTCTTAATGCTTCTAAGCTTTCAAACACTTTAATCTTCTCAACCTTCAATACTTGGATCATATCTCCTTTTTTATATTTCTTCCTTATTCTTGAGTTAAGCATAATAAGATTTTTTATTGCTTTACTTCAATGCTCATTCTTCTTCATCTTAGATTTTCCTATATAATAGACATAAACTTTATAAACTATGTATATAGTTAATCCAATCTAATACATCAAAATATTGATGTGTGATTCTTATATAAAACAAATTGGCATAAGAATATGCATAATCATCCTATCATATATGTTGATCAATTATATACTTAATGATGCTTGTATAAGATATAACTCTTTTAGCATATTATCAACCATTGTTATTTCAACCATAATATAGTATGTCTATTAACATATATCACTTTAGCATAAGATATACAATGTTATTGTAACCACCTATTTGTCATCATCAAAACTTATCACTTAAAACCTTAAGGCTAACAAATTCACATAAACCAAGATGATTTATCTCAAATTTGGGCTTAATCTCTAGGTTTTCACATTACCCAAACTATTTTTGAGCTACCTAAGCCCATAATTTCCTATTAGGTCTTTACATAATTTTTCCAAACTTAGTGTTAAGTTTTTAATTATATTTTAACTCTTACAAGTGTCTAATATATATTTTTTTACAAAAATTCTAATTAGACGTATGTCAAAATTATCCTTACAATTTACTAAAACTTTACCCAATTACCTTATCATGTTTCTGTTTAGGAGATTTCTAATTAAAGTACTTTTTTGAAATTTCTTGCTCTATTTAGGATATTACATAAGTTTGCTAGTAATTTGAAGAATGTCACTACATTTACATAGGTGTCAGTTATGTTTAGTATCTGTTATCTTAAGTTTTTATATAATTTTAAAAATGCCATCATATCAAAATAAATATTAGTAATAATGAAAACAAATGTTTATCCAATGACATATATCAATAATTCTATAGTAGTGCACATCTAGAATAACATTTCTCTTCAACATTTTATCCAACATAGAGTAGGCAAAACTAATACTCCCATTTATTCTGAAAGCCCTTATTAAAGTATTATGTTACTTGACCTTGCTCTAAGTTTATTAACTTCAATTTCATGAAATATTATAATTAAACATGCAACTAACTTGGAAAAATCATCAAACACCAAAGCTTGGTTTTTTTTCAAAAGGTTCATATTTTCTATAAACACAAAAGGGAAAATTGAAAAATAACCTTAAAAATGCCATGAAACAAACAAATAGGCTTTTAATCAAACATAAAAAAGCAATACTTCCAGAAAATGAACTCACTAAAACAATCCCTACTTCTAAGGTTAATCTTGCACTAAACTGTGATTATTATTACTCAAAAGTTCTTCTATTTTGTCTAAACTTCCTTTGCCTCTAACACATGTTTAATCCTTCTACAATGAAACAAAAATAAAAAATCCAAAGACCCATTTTAAAAGTCTAACTTCTTAGCTAAATTCAACTTTTAATTTAAATTTCACTTAAACTTAGAGAAATTTCACCTTAGAAAATTATAAGTTTGATTGAGTTAGGATTATTCTTATTATGTGTTGTCCATTTCTTCTAATGTCAATTTCAAAGCAACCTTATACTACTATTAGTTGCTTGTTAGTCAAATTGCAATTCAATAATCACAAGTGCATCACAAATTAACTTACCACACATCACATTGTCATATGTTGCTATTATAGATTATCTCCATGTCTTTTACTCCTATATTGTTATCCTAATTCATTCACTTTATCATCTATAGTTCACATTCTTATTTAGAAATGATAGGTGAAACAAAAATGGTAACTTCATCATTCAGGCTGCAAATATTTGAAATCATCATTTCAATTGAAGGAAATTGATTTACATAGTTTATATGGCACATTGAGAACTAAGAATCGACCAAGTCAAATTTATTATGAACTGTGCCTAGAGCACACAAGTCCATCCTATTGAGTTATATTGTTGTATGTTTATTATTATATGCATATATAATATAATTAATATTAAAAATATTTATTTTGGAAAAATATCCTTAAATGGCATTTGATTATTAGAATTATATATTATATATTTTTAGAAATAATGGTAATAAGTAGTGTTCAATAAAATAAAAGACAGTAAATGATAGTCAACTATAAATGATGGTAGAGGTCAAAGGTGGAATGTGGTAATAAGTAATGGTTAATAATAATAAGTGATTGCAAGCAATGGTTGATAATGGAGTGCAGCACCAAACGACAATCAACCATTATTTTACAACTATCATTCATTATTAACTTATCACTTTATTTTATAATGTTATCATTCAAAATCAAGGATAAAATGGAGAAAAAAAATTTTACTTTTATCTTATTGGCTCATATCATGTCAAAAAAAAGATGAAAGATTTACCTAATGTTAATAAGATGAAATGGTTTGATGGTATTAAATTACCCTAAACTATAAATATAATAATTAATCCTTCATTTATAAAAGTAGAGACTCTTATACTTATCAAATTTCATAATTAACACTATTAGCCTTTATTTTTGCTTTTATTATTATTATTCATCCCACCATTTGCTTACAATATTATAAATAAATGAATAATACTATAGTAAGTTGTTAAATCCTATCTTAACAATGTCAATACATAATTTATTTTCAATTATTCTTTCTTTTCATTATTTATTTTAGTAATACGAGTGACATCTATACTATCTCCTAAAACTTTTCCACCTAAGACAAGTGTCAAGCTATTATGCTTTCATTATTTCATGCTAAAATAAAAAAAATGGCAACCTAATTTACTAAAAAAATATTAGTTTTAAAAGCATTCAAATTTAACACTTATATATTTCAATTAAGCATTTATTCTTGCCAATTGTTTATATTTATTGGAAAAAATAATTAATATTTCATTGAAATTTTAAAATGATATATAAAAATAAATAAATTTTCCCTAAACAAATCAAAAAAGTATTTATTGAATATTCTAAATTTAGTGTCTTACTATTAATAATTTTCTTTTGTAATACAATTAAGTACAGTGAAAACAATTTGCAAGTAGATTTTTTTATTATCAATTATTAAAAAAATTAAAATTAAAAATAACAATACATAAATAAATTTTTTTTTCATAATTGAAACCTTTCCTAAATATGCTAGGTGCCAAGGTAATGTGAATAATTATACAATGTAATTTTATTCATTTTGTTTGGCTATTATCAAGAAAGAAATATAAAATAAATTTGTAGTTTTTATTTTTTATATTTGAGGTTTTTTTTCACTCAATGGAAAAGGATAACTTAAGGTAAATCAAATTTTAGTATTAATCTTTATTTTATAATTTTTTTATATAATTCATCTAAGGTTCCTAAAAGCTTTAACATACATGATAAAAATTAAATCATCTACAACAATTTCACATCAAAGCATATGTTTACTTATATATATATATATATATATATATATATATATATATATATATATATATATATATATATATATATATATATATATATATATATATATAAGGTATGTTTCAATGATAAAAATCAATGTAATTATATTTTCAAATTTGCACTACACCTCTATTTATTTACTTAGGAGTTTGTACTATATCGGTCTTTAGTTTTTTGGATAATAATATAACATATATGTATTAATACCATATGCATAATATTTTAGTGAAATTTAAGATTAACCTATTATACATATTGGAATTTATATTTAATGTGTATATTTATACTATTTAGCAAAATACTTTCACCTACTAAGAAAATTTGTTGATGTGCCAAGTTTTGGTGAATTTGATTTCCTGTCTAAAATAAAATTTCTTAAATTCTAAGGCATTTTATTAAATAAAACCGTGTCATATTCTTAGATTTTCTATAATTAATGATAAAATTTAAATGTTAATGATTTTTTAATAGTATTTGCACGCGTTTATTTTTTTAATTGTCATTATTTTTTACTGTACATAGTATATAAATAACTTATGGTTTTTAAATGGTATTTATTCGTAAAATATATAATTAATCTCATTTTTTTTTAAAAAAAAAAAGCCATGTGCATCGAGAGTTAAACTTGTGATGAATAAAAAGTTATGACAAAAATAAAAATAAAAAATTAATAATACTAATTATTAATTTTGAGAAATACAATAGTTATTACATTTATAAATAAGATACTAAATTTAAATATTATATTGATCCTTGTCTTGTCTAATGAATACACCAAAAATCTTTTAAAAATGGATAGTATATATTTACATTCTTCCCTTTTGGCCAAGCCGAGCCCTAACAGAATATCAAGCACCATATTTAGACATATAACATGGCAACGCCAAAAAAACAAAAAAACAAAAAAAAGGCTCATCTCTTAAGGGAAATGCTTTTAGGCGAATACATATTTTATGAGGATATGCATTAATATGCAGTCAGCTAGTCAAGAAAACTCATAATGATACGTACTCTTAAAAATTTTGGGAAATGTTTTCATTTTTTTTTTTAACTTTCTATTAGAAGTTATAATTTTTATTTAAAACTAACAGAAATATTATTTATACAAATAACATTTAAGTTACTTATATTGACAAAGATGTATTTAATAATATTGAGAATGGGTTGACTGTTTAATGATTTTAAAATTTGAAATCACGTTGAGAATAATTATAAAATGCAATATTTCTTTTCATTAAAATTATTATTTGTACTTCTGCCACATTTTATATTTTTTAATTTTTTTTTACAATATAGTATTATTTGAAATAAAAATTTTGACTATTTTAATTAAAGACCCCATGATAATTGCGTTTTAGGTTTGCCACTATCTTTTACTAACTATTTTAAGTTAATAATTTTGTTTTGACATATTATTTTGAAATTTTATTACAATTTTTTATATTGATAATTTTATTTTGATACATTCTTTTGAAAATGTTGTCTATATGTGTATTATAATTTACAATTGTCACGCTTAAAATTATTTTTTTAAATAATTTAAAATAATTTTTTTGAAAGAAAATAATTCACGAACCAATCCGTTGGAACCATTGGTGATAAATTTGCATAGATCAGTTTGCGGACAGACCACTATGAGCCGTACAAACTTTCAGCATCGCTCTTTGCTGCCTCATTTTTTTGTTGGTTTTGAATGCAATTGGACCTTTATCGTATGGACTTGTTGAGCTACCCGTGATTTACATGTGGGCCTGTGGCATTAACAGTTTATCTTATGATTGGATATGCAAAACGCAGACCAAATTAAAGAAAATCGAGCTCACTTTCTGGGCCAATTTTATGCCCAATCAGACAAACCAAAACTGATATGCCCAACCCAATTTGGTTTCTTAACCCAAAAACCAAGAAACCCAAGCAAGTGACAACTCTTCTCTTGTCTTCCTCTTGCCCTTTGGCAGTCCGTGATTAATGCCGAAACACAGCTCCGCTTCTTCTCGTACCATAGCAGAAGGGAAGAGGAGAGAATAGAATACAAAAATGCCTCTTTACGATTGTATGCTTCTGTTTAAGCCTCATGTTAAGAAGGAAGCTCTCATTGATTTAGTTGCTAGGGTTGGGAAACATGTTTACAGAAGAAATGGGGTCGTTGCTGATTTTAAATCTTTTGGGACCGTTCAGATGGGCTATGGTATTAAGAAGCTTGATGGTCGATATTTCCAGGTGATTCTTAAGTCTTGATCACGTTACAGTGACTATTTTGTGCTTTGTCAATCATGAGTTTCTATTAAAATGTTTATTCATTTATTTATTGTAATTTATGTAAGTCGTTGTTAAATCGAGAGATCCCAAGAAATGAAATGAAGTTTTCTCTGTAACTATATATGAGATTGGGTTATTGTGATTCTATGTTTGAGTTTTTTATTTTCCGATGAATGAATTCGTTTTGAATCAGTAAAGTAGAATTGAATCCATAGTGGGATGAATCTGACATGATGTTAATGCAAATGTGCATGACTGCAGGCTGTTGTTACTGTTTACCATTGAGCTCTATTGTAGTAACAGAGATAGTTGTGGGTCAGTCTATTGTCAAACTTCCACTGTTGTGTGGAATGCACATACTCTGTATTTTTGTTCGTAAGGAAATAAGTTGGAGCATCAGAGGGATTCCTTGCTTTTGGATGTTTTAGGCAAGGCCCCTTTAGTAAGGTGTTCGTGTTCGCCTTTGGCGCTAAAGTGGGTACCTCTGTGTCACAGGGCGCCAAGGCATGAGCCTTAGCATGCTCTCTTTTGGTCCGTTTTCAACTGACAGAAAAACAGGTAAATGCTGAAAACGTAATCAGAGATATGTTAGAATTAATGTTAAATAGGGGTAAACTGATCCATTGGTGTAGAAAGGTCAGTTGGGGCTCTTTTGACTTCGGGTTTTGTAAAGAAAAGGCCAATATTGTGGGTTCAGGCTTGGACTATCACCACGCTTCTAAGAAAATATTAATGAAGGGAATATTATGAAGAATCATTGGTTCTCTTCATGTCGAAGAGATAAGTCCAGATGAACTTGACTGCCATTTGTTGTTTATTTTCTGGTTTTATGGATCTAGAGATGTTTTATGTCATGAATTTTATGGCTGTAAGATGTTTCTGGTTTTTACCTCAAATTTTTATGGTCTGTTGTCAAAACCAGTCTTAAACTTGTAATGATGTATCTAAGTTTTATTGCTGAATTAGTTAATTCACTGGATCATTTTCTTTTCTATTTTTTGGTGATGATAATTAGAATTAACTTTTCTCTCTTAGGTGATCACATTCTTAGCACCTCTAACTTTGTTTTTGCTCTTAGTGCATCTGACTACCTTATACTATAGTGAAAGTGTTACTATTATTGAGGGCAAAATTGAACATTAGAACAAAATCAAACAGTGTTGTCTATGTTAGAGTGGACTATAGAGGGGATGCTATCTCAGGATGAATTGATTCAAACATTTCTTTTAGTGTCTATATCTTATGAACTCATTTCAATTACCAATATCTCTCGTACATATGTCAGATCCTAGGATTTCTCATTATTTAAATGTTTTAAAGAGGAATGGCATGCATATGTTCATGATTTTTCTTCGATAGCAACAGCCAAGCCTTATCATAGTAGTGGGTTATGATATTCTTTCTCATAATAAGAGTAGCTTCTTCTGAGTCCTGAAGTAGTCTGTCTTGCTGCTGCTGATTGAGTCATTCTCAACTCTTAGAGCGAGCTGAATGATTGATTCCCTCCAATATAGAAGTGCCAAACACTTGACACAAAATTGAATGGTTTTTGCAGAATTAGTTCTATTTTACTTTTCACATTACTGTAATATGCAGTACTTGAAACCAAATTCTTTCTCTGTAACACGTTCCTGGCAAATGCTTTAAGCTAGACATTTTAGCCTTGTATGTTCTTGTAAGGAAAGTGTTGTTACTTGTTAGTGTTAGAGAAGAGACTGCAGAACAGAAATTAATCGGCTATACTTGTAGTGAATTTAAATTCCAATTTTCAATTATTAAAGTTAAAGGCAGCCAGTACCAGTTTTTTAAATATCAAAGTCAGTAATGGCAAATTTCGTAGTTACACAAGGTTTGGATATCATGAGGAACAAAATCTTTTGTTCAACATATCATACATTCTTTATAAAGGAGACAAAATATATCCTTGGTCATATAATTGAATCATCGAACTAAAAGCTTATTCTACATGGGTTTCTACCCAGTCCTGATTTCTTTGTGTACATTTTTTTTATCATGATTTTTCTACATTACCAATAGTTCTGAGGGAAGGGGGCTCTAAACTGATGGCATCTGTTTTTTTTTTTTTTTTTTTTTTTCTCTTGCCTGCTGGTGGCTGGTTCCACTAGATTACTTTTTATTGAGAAAAGAAATGCATTGCATGGATAACTGCAAGCAATAGAAACAACACTCCCTTTTCCATTTTGGACAAAGTTTGCCTTGCTGGCAGAAAATTATTCATCATTTGAATGGGAAGTATTGAACGTCATGATTTGGCTCACCCTTTATTGTGGCCAACTGGTTTTGTTTGATGTTATGGCTTCTTGGTGCAGTCTGCCATTTGATTGGGTAGGCTCACTTTGTGCTAGATAGACATGATGATTGGTACACAAAGGTAGCCAACTGGTCATGGGTGTTGTGATTTGCAGCAGCAGAGGTTGTAATTGACCAGGGTAAAGTGATCACACCTAGTTTTTGAGGGTTGATAGTGTTAGAAATTTTGCTTTTCAAAATATGATTCTTAAATTTGACATTGGAGTTTATATTCATCTGGGAGGGGTCATTGATTGACTGACACTATAATTATTATTGATAATTGCTATGGAATAATTAGAGAAGTGAAATGCATTTTCTTGAAGACTGTTAATTGTGAAACTTGAAAATCTCAGAGCAATTGACTTAGTGGACTACTAGTATTCAGGATGTACAAGGAATACAGTGTTAGCTGATCCATGCAAGAATTTAGCATGTCATGAATCAATTCCGAAGGCACCTCTAACTATTTTTCTTAACGCAATTGGCTAAAGAATATTGTATAAATTAATTTTCACTAAAATTATATGCCTTATATTGTGGCTTTTAGAAAGTTTTACTTTAATCATATTATCCTTATAATTTTGCTTTGCATTAGATGAATTATTCAAGGATAAGTGCATAGAAATAGCAAATGAGCTAGCGATTTTCCATTTTCTGTTCAATTATGTGGATTGTATTTGACTTTCAAATTCTCCACTCTGCAGGGAATGTTACCTCTTAAGTCCTAAGAATACTAGGAATAATTTCTAGTTTGGCATATATGGTTTCCGTCCTTGAACCATGTCTCAATTTTAGAGTCAGTGTTGTAGCTCTATGGCTGTGAGGAGTAAGAATTAAGGAACATCTGGTGTCTTATGTAGAGAGTAAACACAAGTGTAACTTGTATGAACTTACTTGAAGCCTCGAAGGTAATTTAGAACCCTAACAAACTTCCATTAGTTGTATGTTATGTATAATAGAATGTGTTATATGGTCATCTGTTATTGGTATGAGCTATAGTTTAAACTAGTCAACTCCTGTTTAGATGCATCCTTCTGAGATGTTCCCACCATCTTGGATTAAAGCTGAGATGATTTTATATTTCATCTGGGAGAAAATTTTGCATTATTGGTAAATGTTGAAGCATCAATATCTAGAAAATTGAACTGCAATTCTATCTTTTGTTTATCATTGGTTGATTGTTGTCATTGTCAATTTACATATATTTATATCGATTCTAGAGTTTGAAAAAATAGCTTTTCCTGCACCCATGGCAATCATCAATTTGTCTGGCTTACATTTGAAACTTGATAATTAGTCTGCTACTTCATCTTTGGCCTTCTTTTTGAGGATAATTCTGGTCACCAATGAGGTCAATGCAGTGGCTTTTTTATTCCTGAAAATTCCAACCAAAACGTGAAGCAGGGTGGATGGATATTTTAGGAGTAAATATCTTCTGCTACATTTTTGTTCGCTGGCGTTACCCTATGAGAGAGTGTTTCACCAGTTGGTTTGCTTAGAATTGGTGACTTCTTTTGCTAGCATCCTACAAGTAGATAATCCTTTGTTTAGGATTCAGGATAATAGCAATTGACCAGGCAACCAGCACATCTTGAGGGTCAGCTATGAAAGAATGTTGGATATCATGTTTCTGAATGTATCTTGCCTGTTATGTGACTTTTAAGGAATGAAATGGCCCTTTCTTGTGCATGTTCCTCGTCTAATTTTTCACCACTGGGAAAATACGCCCTCCAAAGTTTGAGACAAATGGTATCTTTGGAAGTAAGGAGAAGTGAGAAGGGCAGGAAATGGAAGGGAGCTTTCTATACCTATTCGGATTTTGGAGCTTTTCTTAGATATTTCTTTGCTCCCAAAAAAAAAAAAAAAATTGAAAATGAAGAGTGCTTGACTTCTATCTATCTTGCTTCTTGTATTATTTTCAAAGGAAAACACCGCTTCATATAATTTGCGGTTTAGAAAATGGTAATGTGTCCACCTGAGTTGGTTTCTGTCTGCATAGTGTGAGCGAGAAAGATGGTCTTGTGCCAGCGCATCGCAATTATGTTAAAATTTATCAAGATACTTTTATAAATAATTGTGAAATTTCATCGAAATATGACCATAGGTGGCCACTATCAAAAAGAAGCCACATTCAGTGGGGGCACTTCGGCATTTTCTAATTTGCCAGTATGAAATGACCAGATTACTGTAGATAAACTCTAATTTTCCCTGTTCTTAACGAGACAAATGAACTCTTTCAGTGGAAGAACGGTGAAGGTAGAATCTTGTCTAATTTTAAGTAGAGGATACTCTACTTGTGACAAGTAACCAATATTGAATTTACATGTTTGTAGGGTCAAATGATGCAAATGACCATGATGGCTACTTCCAACATCAACAAAGAGCTGCATTACCTAAACAAAGAAGACCGGCTACTGCGTTGGCTTCTAGTTAAACACCGTGATGTAAAATATGGACTTGAGTACCTCAGTGAGCAAGACAGCTTGACTGAGCTTAGCAAATTTCCTAGAGGTAGCTTGTATGGCAGTGATGATGAAGACATGGACGAGCACGATGACAATGATGATGAGGAATATCAATTGAACGAAGAATACAGGGCAGATAAATAGATAATGTAGTGTTTCCTTCTCACTTTATTCTAGCATTGTATTGTATTTGCCAGATCCATGGTTTACAATGATGTCTGGTTATAACAAGACATAATTAGTCGGCAGGAAGATGTTTCTGTTAGATTCCATGCTTTGTTCTTGCTTTGAATCAGAAAATAATATTTGGAGCTTTGTAGGATGTTCATCAATTGACGTATATTGCAGTCGTGACCAGGAATCTGTAGTACTCTTAAATCGACCTCTAAGCCGTGATTATTATTCATCATAAATTTGTCCCTTGGACTTTTTAATCAGCTGCTGATGCATGGCTTCAAGGAATCAGTCAGTCGTCATTGAAATTTCAACTTTTTCAACAGACAAAGCGGTCCCTTAGGACATGGAATATTTTTCTTGGCCGGCGATGATCCTTCGGAAGAATCAGAGCTTCGTGTTTACTATGGCTACCCATTGATTAGGGAAAGGGGATGAAGTAGATGATAATTAGCGAATCAATAAGAGCAAGCTTGATCAAATCATAGTTGCTATTGTGATAATCAATTATGATAATAATTCACAATAATAAATTAAATCATAGTCATTTGTCTAGCAATAGATTGTTATAGATAATCATCTTAAGCAAATCATAAAATAATAAAAAAATTGAGAAATAAAATAAAATTAAGTCTTAGAATCTACATGAATTAAGTACTAGACAACTCTAAGGAAGAAAATCACCTTGACTCCTGGAAATAGAGAGAAGAAAAAGTTGTAGAATTGTTCTTTACATCCAATGAAGGGCATTGGTGTTGCATGGCGAGAAGTAGTAAGCGGCAACTGTCGTTGACTTTGTTCGTTAATACTTTGATAGAATACATCTGCGATAGCAAGAGCAAAAAGTGGAACCTCCACGGCAGACCATGTTGAATTCCCAAAGCTTGTGGAATGACGAACTCTGACATTGTGTTTGGATCCAAAAATTCTGCAATTTTTTCTTTTTCCTTTTTTTTTTAAGAATTTGAAATACCACTTTAATAATTTTTTTTTTTTTTGGATTGGATAACCAATGATAGAATTTAAAAAATCCTAAGCATTTGAATTAAGTATTCCATTTAACTAAAACATGGGATTCAAAATTCCATCTAATGAGGTGGAATTTTAAATCCTTTCTTAGCCCGACACAGTTGATTTTACCTAACATATGCACCGACAAGAACAATTTTATGCTTTATGTTTATTTAGCCTAATTAAACTTTGATTTATAGATTCATCCTCTATCTTAAATCATGTTTGATGTTCGTTGTCAATCTCATAAAGACTTATAATAGCTATTAAGGTCATGGCACATTAAAGCTCATAACTCATCATTATATCACATTATAACTAATGCCTAACTACCTGCAATTAGTAATCATAAAAGCTCATTATCTCTAACTTAACCCATGCTTACTGGAACATATAAACAATCAAGGTATGCTTATCTAATAGAATCTAATGACTACTAATTACCATTATGTCAAATAAGTACTAACGTATTAGAATGTAGACAGCAAGCCAACCAGCTATTTTTGGATTTATCACAACTAATCAATAATTTTTAATTAAAAAGAATAATTTAATGATACTTTTTACATAAATCTATTGTAATTCATTTTAATATTTTTATATAAATATGTAGTACCACCTAGCTAAAATTGATAGTTTCAAAAACACCACATGATATATAATTTATTCAATTGTTTGACATAATCAATTAAATGTCATTTTAATTATTCAGCCCAACCAAATTTATGGTCATTCTAATTTTTCAATCTCATTAAATCAGTAAATTGACATGAATCATAATTTTTAAAATTAATTATAGAGAAACTTGATATGAATAATAATAAAAATATTGAAAATTTTTCATTTTCTATCAATAAACTTTATATCTGAGTTGGTTCAGTAACTTAAAATTATAAAATAATTTTGTAATAGTACAAAATTATTATTTATTTTTTACATATGATTAAAATAAATGTAAACTCAAGACAACTAAATATAATTAATATTTTATTTTATAAATGCATCTAATTTATTTAATAATTAAATCTTTAAAGTAAAATAATTATAAATTGTTGACATCGATCGATTAATTAAGTGAGGTAAATGAATCATATTAATTTTCATTAATTGCTGGTCTAATGAATATACCTCAATTAAACAATTTCTTTATTCTTATCTCCATTTAAATTTTGAATAGCAAACTCCCTTAACAACATAATTATTGAAGTTAATGCACGTGATAAAAGTAAAAATGAAAAAAATAATATTTATGATTATTATGTTAAATATTCTTTTTTGTTTTAAAAATTGATAATGTAGAATGAATCCGCAGTCATTCAAATATATATATTTATATATATATTGATGCCAATATCTCAATTCAATTAAATTCTTCAAATTTGGAGGCTCATCTCTTCCCGTCAGGAGAGTCTCTCCTCTAGAGCTATTATACTATTATAGTTATCATTGTAGTGGCTTCTTCGAGTGTTCGTCTGATCTTCTTGCAACATCCGTGTAGTTCCAAAGGAATGAAGAGTACAGTGTAGTTATAGGGTAATGTATGGACACAATCTTACGTACACCTCATGTACAGTGCCAAAAGACAGTCTTGGGGGTGCACGTTTTAGGTAGCATGGTAGTCAACAAAACTAAGTTTAAAAATAATTTAAGAAAATCTAGGAACTTCCGCGCAGACATTCAAAAATCTGATCTGGGACCAAACAGATACCAAATGAGCTCGTCAGAGGAAGGTCAGTTGGTAAGAATTATTAAAGAGACTCCATGGAACATCTTTGTCAAATTAACAGCAGTGGGTTGTTGAAATTAGTTAAATTAGTTTTGAAATTAAGAAATGAAAATTCTAAGTGGTACCAGTATATGATGCATTCGTATCTGAAAATCGTTAAATTTCATTCAACTTATATAGTATTATGCAATCCAAACAATCTGAATTTTGATAAGAAATTAATATACCATACAACTGGTGCAATAAGTTTCTTCCATTAAGAAAATAAAATATATTATGGGAGCGTCTTCCACACTCCACTGACAAAGTGGAGCCGGGTTGCCTCACTCCATCAACGGTCCACATTACTCCGCAATTAGCCGCCAACCGGTTCTGAGTATTCATTCACTACAATAAGGGAAATTCCGCAATCGTCCCTCAAAACTCTTAAATTTGAAAAGCTCAATGGACTGATATTGGGCCCTGTTGGATGTATCTCGCGACATGACCAATGAGTGTATCTTCGCAACAACAGTCGAAAACTCACTGATGTACGACTTGAGCAACTCTTGTATTTATGAATTTTGGTTGCAAAGGTAGGCATCTTGGAATTTCTAGTGGCGGCCTCTACTTTTAACATAGTCCTGTTGAGGGAGCAACTGCAAAATATAGTCAATATCAGTGAGCAATATTTTAATAGTTCATATTATCATGAATAATATTGAGAATCAAATGGTAACCAACAAATTTCGCCGCTGGCATGCTGCCTTGGGGTTGACCGGTTGAGCAACGTTTTCCTCCTCGCCTTGCAAGCCCCTACTCGGATTGGTGATCTTGGCTGTCATGATGGAAGAGCCTTTACCAGAGTTGATTTGGAAGACACCCAGCTTACCCATCACGGGTTGGATTAGTGTGGGTCCCATATGGGTACGAGGTGACCAAGGTTGTATACTACTGTTTAGCAAAGGTCATGGCTATTCTCTGTTTGGAAAAAAAAATATTAAGTTATCACGTGAAAATATAACCTTCTAATTCGGATTGAGTCAATAAGGAATTTGACCCAAGGATTTAATTTAAATTTCATATTTTATTGAATTCATTGTATAAAATTTCCCCCAACTATTGTTTATCCGACTCAAGGTCCAATTTAAAATTACATATTTTATTAAGGTCAGCTGTTAAATATTTTTCCTCCTTACAAGTTTCAATTTCCCGCAACCCACACAAGCCCATCAATAAATCCTGTCTAATTAGCGGTGTATGAATGCATGACTTTGTCAATGTGCATCTTAGATTTTCCTTAATAATATAAATAGATAAAAGATAATTATTTTCCGATGAAAAGGAAAAATGGCTATGGGTTAACCACCTAGCCGGTTTGCGCTTAGCCTCGAGTCAAGGCAAGCAGGTCTTCCTTCGACCAGTCAAATTTGGCTTCCTAAGAAAGTAAGGAAAATTCAAAACCTGACTTTTATTTGCTAATTCTACAATTCACTCCCCTTACATATTCTATCAACAAGCGTTTATTTCCAACTCACTGTACTTCCTCCTCAAAAGAGCTGACTCCTGTACTAGAAATGGTTCGGCGATTTCCACTTGCTATACTTTTTCTTTTATGGGCAACAACTCAGTTGGCATCTTCACAAACCTCATTAGCAAAATCCGGTTGCAATGAGAGTTGCGGAGTTGTTAAAATCCCATATCCTTTCGGAATGAAAGGTCCCAACTGCTACGCCAATAAATGGTTCGAAGTTGAATGCAGGAACACTTCCCAGCCCATCCTCAAGTCCTTAAATCTTGAAATTATGTACATATATTTAAAAAGTAGCACGATTCTTGTTTTAAATCCAATTTATCGTTCGAACTGTAGCGACAACGGAACAGCAGCTTGGCCAGGCATAGACTTCAGAGAAAGTCCTTTCGTGTATTCTCAGAACAAGAACAAATTTGTAGCTGCTGGTTGCGACAGTCTTGCTCTTTTGGTTTCCGATGGTTTGAGTGTTGGTGGATGCGTGTCAATTTGTGATAGCAAAGAAGGCATAACTGAGGAGGCGTTGATTAGCGATGGCTGCCATGGCAGGTATGGTCAAAAAGTATAGTTTAGAATTAAATATATTTTTAAAATTTTAAATATAGATTTTTGAATAAAGTAATATATTAATTAATTTATTTAATTTTTAATCAACTCTAATTAAATTTATTTATTATTCGAGTTAAATAACTTAAGTCATTTATTGTTCTAATTCATATAAATTTAATCCAAGCACATTTAAAATATTTCATGTTTATATTGAATTATCACGTTACCTCAAAAATTGCAACCTAACAAGAGTAGAGCAGAAGTAGTGTAGTGGGAAAAAGTAGTAGAAGGTAAAGGAAATTCAAGAATGAAGGAGAAGAATTTAGGATGCAGAGGGAGGGAGGGGTGGTTAAGAAAATTTATGCACCAAAAAAATATTAAATTTACAAAAGATTAAAGAAATTGCATTTAAGTTATTTAAGTACAAAAATTAAACATAAATTTCAAAATTTTTATTAACACCGAAATTTATTTAATATAAATATTTAGTATTTAATGGAATAAAGTAGAGTTTTAAATATATTATTATAAATTCTAGAATTTAATTAAATGAAGCTCTAATGATATTTAATAAAAAAATAAGAAAAAATATAAAATACCTTCTTTAATTTTAAGATAATTTCATTTAACATTCATAATTTTTAATTTTTGCAATCACCCACCAAATTGTTTGAGTTGTAAATTATGCCTAATATCCTTCTTGTAAACGATCCAAGGGAGCAAATACACTTATTTTGACAAGATTTTGTGGAGAAATCAAGTATAATGTAGAAGTCTCGTAATTTAATTTCAATTTTCTTCATTCCAGGATATTTTATTCATTTTAGTATGCATTACGTCTAATGCCAATATGAAAGCATATGATTGCACTTCTTATAATTTTATCTTTGAATCAATATAATATAATACTTAAATTCTCCCTGAAACTTTAAGAAAAAATCTTATTTGGGTATGAAAGCACATGATTGCACTTCTTATAATTTTATCTTTGGATCAATATAATAGGAGACTTAAATTCTTCTTGAAATTTTGAGAAAAGATTTTATGTGGGTATAATTCATTGCTTGTGATTAATTTTGGTGGACAATTGTAAAAATTAGTAATTATGAACGTTAAACACAATTGTGCTAAAATTGAGAGAAGTAACTTATATCTTTATTTAAAAATTTGATATATATTTATCAAAAAATAAATAAGAATTACATTATTATATATTAATTAATCATATATTTTCATATATAATTTTTTATTTATGTAATTAATAGAAATTAAATGATGTACGTATATTAATTAAATATTTAAAAATAAGTCATAAAATTATATAGAAATGATATAATATTCTTGTGTCTTATCGCATTTATTTTAACACTTGATTTCGAGAATCGAACCCGGCGATTAGCCCTTCTTTTTCTGGCATGCTGAACGCCTTCCTAGTAAATTGAATAACAAGCCACGTGTCAAAAATAAGTGGTGTCAATTTTTGTTGTACACACACACATATATATATATATATATATATATATATATATATATATATATATATATATATATATATATATATATATATATATATATTATTTTGACAAAAAAACATTTTTTATATAATATTAAAATAATGAAAGATGATTTCTTTTTACTTAATATTAAATATAAGAAATTTTAAAAAAATAACTTTCATTATTCTAAACAAGATTTTTTTTCACTATCATACTTTTAAGCATTATTTTTTAAAATCATTAATATAAATAATATTTAATTTCTTCATTACTATATATCAATAATATTTTTTTTGTGAAAAGTATCCTTTTTAGAGAAAACAAATAAAATCGATGTTTTAAATAGAAAAGTAATAAGTGGAAATGAGAAAAAAAGAATAAAATTCTCAAAATAGATTAATTCAACTTTATTAGATTAATTTAACAAGTAAAAATTATATATTGAGTCAATATAAAATCAAGTTATTTTTTTACGAAATCAAGTTATGCTGGGTTGATACAATATTAATTCCAATCTTTAGTTAACTTTTATTCAATAATTTTAGACATGTTTTACGAATCATTATATTTTATTATTATTTTTATTACTACATTATTTATTTATTTATTATTAATTTCATAACATTAGTTAATTAAAAATTTATTATTACTACATTTGTTACTATTATTATTATTATCATTGAATGTAACTAAGGTAGCAACAAAATAAATTAAGACATAATAATTTTTAATATCAAAAGTCCATGTAAAAGAGTAAATAAAACCACAATAATTAGTCTAAAATTTTTTTAATATTAATTAAAATGGGTACTAATATTTTATTAAATAAATTTATAATATATATATGAATATATAACTATTTTACTATATTAATAATAATATATTTTTAGTTATAATAATTATTTTGTATGAATATTTTTTTAATTTTTAGGTTTTATAATAAAAAATTTTAAATTCTTACATAATTTTTATTATTTTTTAATTTTAATATAATTATTTATTTTAATAATTTCGTGTAATATGTATTGATAATATTAAATATATAAATTCATTAATTTTAATATTAAAAATTATTTAATATTATTCATATATATATTTTTAATGTGTTATCTATATTAAAGTATAACTTTAATATATATATATATATATATATATATATATATATATATATATATATATAGATAGATAGATAGATAGATATGTATGTATAAACATAATAATAAATTAATTATTTATTATTTATTATTATTACTATACTAATGAACTAATTCAATAACCCAACATATTAATACATAATAATTTCAATTTTTTATCAAATTAAAATAATTAATCTCAATTCCTTAATAAATTGAACTATTATTATTATTTTTTATATTAATATTAATTTCTAATCAAATAAAATTATATCAATCCCAACCTTCAAGTTAATCCTTTTTTACACCTCTAAAAATGGATGTGACGAGCCTAGGGCAGCTTTTTGCTATGCCATGCTGTATAATTAGTGGGGGGTTGAAAATTTTCCTTCCAAGGAGTTAAATATCAATTTTTTTTGTAAAATATATAATTTTTATATTTTTGGAGGATCAAACTAAGATTATCATATACGAATATATATAGACATTAAGATGTTTCGAGGCGCGAGGCAGCTGTCAGCTTCCTTAACTGACCTCTGGCACTATGGGCGAGGCGATGGAGGGCAAAATTTGCCATATACTTATCTTTTATTCTTAGGGATAAAATTTAGGAGAAAATATGAATAAGTATTTTAAAATATAGTTTAGTATAATTTTTTAAAGTTTTAAAATTTATAAATAATTCCTGAAGTTTTCAAGAAATTGAAAATATAAAAATTTCAATTAAGAAAAATAAAAAAGGTCATAAATGAGTTATTTATGATTTTTTTAAACTTTTTACTACAATAAAGTAAAAAAAGTAATAAAAAATAAAGAAATATATATTTTATTCTCGAAATGTAATGTGAAATAATTTACTCAAAATACTTATCTTTTGTTATATTATATAAACGTATTACAAAATTATCTTTGTTATTAATAATTTTATTTTTAAAAAATATCAAAAAATTGGTTGAATTCATATTAAAAAATAATTAGAAACAATTATAAATGCTTGATATGCTCTTTATCTTTTTTTATATTGAATCACTAATATTTTTATTTTTTTGAAAACTTTAAAGAGATTACTTTGTAGGCTTTAAAGGATTATATGATATTAAATCATATTTTAGAGGATTATTTGTATTTTCTCCTACAATTTATCTCACCTCTAGCCTCATGAGAATTTTCAACGAGTCATGGAAAATTAAAAAATGAATGTAAATTTTAAATTTAAATATTATAAATTTACTTGTAATCAATAAATAATTCTAAACACAAATAATAACAAAAGAATGTAAATTTTAGGTTATGTTTGTTTTGTTAAAAAGTATTTCTTGGAAGAAAAATCATATTTTTAAATTGTAAAAGTAGTAATCTATTTTAACATACGTAAAGTTACGGATTTAAATCCTAAACATAATAAAAAATAAAATTTTTAATGTAATATCAGATACTATTGTAAAATTAAAATGTCTGCGTAAGAATTTGTATAAATGAAAGGGTGACGTTCCACTGCTGTACCTTATCATCGAAGTGAAGAAAAAAAAATTCTTGAAGAAATTCTAAATTTTTTCAATTTAACATTTAGTATATAAAATATTTATTATTATTTTAATAATTTATAACCAAGGAGTATATTTTTCATCAAAATAAAGGTAGTATTCCATCGGAACGACTTCGACGTATCACAAAATTCATAACCGTTGACATCCATACCCCATCAATTGTTATAATAAAAAAAGTAGAATACAATTCATTTGGAATTAAATTTATATATAAATTATTCATAAAATCAATTTTAAATAAATTGAATTCTAGTTATGTTAGAAATTGTTTGATATGTAATTTTTTTAAAATTAATTTTATTTTATTTTTATAAAAATAATTTCAACTTATTTACGAATAAATTTTATTATTTAAAAATTTTATCAAAAATAATAATTTCAATTAATCTATAAATGAATTATTTTATTTTGAATATATTAATACAAGTATGAAATTCAATTAAAAAATAGATTTTGATAGTTTTATGTTAAATATAATATTAGAAGGAGGATAAATTTTTTATATAATATGTATTTTAAGTCAAATGAAATGAATTTTTATGAAGTTCTTGCTGAATTTAATGAATTTTATAATGATACAACTGTAATTAAAACAAGAATTATAAATAAAATAAAAAATTTTTACTTAAAATTAAATACCATTTTAAAAAATATTTTAAAATAAAATGAAATTATGTTTTTAACCATTTCAAATAAGGTATAGTGTTTCAAACGGCAGGTAAAAATTGCCACTTGCTGATATTTTTCTTGGATCAACAGGTATTGCTGCGAGACTTCTCTTCCAATGTATCTTTCAAACTTTAACACCCGTTTTATAAGGTTAGGAGAAAACCATAGAAGGAATGGGTGCAAGTATGCAATGATTGTAGATGGAGATTGGCTCGATTATGACTCTAGCTCATTTTACTCCTCCTCATATGCACTTGACAACCTTAAGCATTTAAGTTATGTTCCGGCGGTGCTTGCGTGGGAAATTATTAATTCCACTGTGCCTCTTCCAGAGGGCAACAACTGCGTTAATAGTAACGTCACATCTGCGAATAAGACCCACTCAGGTCAAATATGTAGCTGCGGAATGGGTTTCGACGGCAATCCTTACCTTGACGGAGGATGTATAGGTAATATTCACTCATTCCGCTTTGGTGCAAAACAGTACTCTTAGTTGATCGAAAAAATTTATAAATTTATGTTAATATAAAATATTTTATATTATTATTAAATATGAAAATAATATGTTATAAAAAATTTATGATAATTAATTTTTTTTAATAATGATAAAAAAAGTTATAAGAATTTTTTAATAATAATATGAAATGATTGATGATATAAAATTGATATATACTGCATTAAATTTAAATCAAAAATTTATTTACCTTCCCAGTGAACTTAAAATATTGATTGATTACTCAGTCAATTATTTAATAATTTGCGTGATTATTATGATATAGTAATCGCTCCAACTATTTGTTGTAGTAGTTAACTGAAGATATATATATATATATATATATATATGAAATTTTAAATCGTAATTAAAAAAATTAGAATTTGATACATGCATTTGCAAATAAATCAATTATTAGAATTCACATTTTACAAATGAATTAAATTATTTTATTTTATTTTTGTAATTTCAAGCCAGGTATAGTCTCATATAAAAGTTGCACATCTAAAATACTTTCCTTGTATTTTAGCGTGCAAAAAATCTATAAACTTGGTTCAAAGTCATTATATTAAGGGAATTTAATGACAGCACTGACAGAAAATCTAGTGTATTTTTTTAATAATTATTATTCTTTTTAATTCTTGTCTAGTTTAAAGAACTAGAGAGCCAAGAATATTGTCAGGCTGCCAAATTACAAGTTTACTTGAGCCATTTTTATAGTAATATTTCTTAAAAGCGTGCTTTAATTTATTATAAAAATATTAAAAATGTTTTTTTTTTAATTTTATTTATGACTTTGCAGCGTCCACTTCTGCTATGAATAAGAATGTTCCGGATAAGTGGATCATTGTCGGTACGTATCAATGGTTTATATTCGTGAACTCTTTTTTTTTTTTCTCTCTCTCTTAAAAGGTCACAATTATATTTTATTTGAAATACCATTTTATTATGAAATAATGCAAAAAAAAAAAAGAGAGAAAGAAGAATTGCAAGAAGATAGAAAATAAAGGAAGTATTCTTTAATTTTCTTCATATCTTTTAATACAAATGAGATGCCTATTTATAGGCATAAGTAATCTAAATGTTACATCTTAAATTTCATTACATAAATATGGGAGATAAATATCTAAAGAATACATGAATATAGATGAATATCTAAAGCATAGATTGAACGTAAGAGATAAATCTCTAAAGTACATGAATGTAAAAGATAAATATGAACATTCACATAATGTATATTTATAATACTCCTCCTTAGATGTCTATTGTACAAGGAATATGTCTCATTAAAACTTTACTAAGGAAAAATCCAGTGAGATAAAAACCCTAGTGAAGGAAAAGAATATATCATTCCTTGTACACTCCCTTTGTTTACAACATCATTGAAGATCTCTAAACCAATGTATTCTAATTTCGTGTACTAATTTTTTAAATGTTGAAGGAAGTAATGCATTGGTAAATAAGTTTGCTAAGTTATCATTTGAATGAATTTACTGAATATAAATATCACCTTTTTTTTAAGATTATAGGTGAAAAGGAATTTTGGTGAAATGTGTTTTGTTCAATCTCCTTCAATATATCCTTCTTTCAATTAAGTTACAAATGCAACATTATTTTTAAAAAGTATAGTTGGAGTTTTTTTATAAGAGGATAGATCACATATCTTTTAAATATGTTAAGCCCCAAACTTTAACCAAACACATTCTTGACTTGTTTCATGAATTGCTATAATCTTTGCATCATTGGTAGAGGTGGCAGTAAGTGTTTGTTTAGTGGAACGCCATGAAATAATTGTAGTGGATCAGACAAATATCCAATATTTGCAAAACTTATAAGCTCTAGTTTAGATCCATTTGCATATAATAAGCTCATATGAATAGTACTTTGGAGGTATTAAAAGACATATTTAATTCTATTTTAATATCTTTAAGTTAGAGAGGAAATAAGCCTTGCTAATAAACTAATAGTAAAAGTTATATGAGGTCTTATATTATTAGCAAGATACATCAGTGCATAAATAGTACTAAGATATGATACTTTAGGACTAAGAACCTTTTCATTATCATCTTGAAGTTGAAAGATATCCTTTTTCATACCAAGTAATTAAACAACCATTTGAGTACTCAATGGATGTACTTTATCTAAGTAAAATCTTTTAAGGATATTTTGGATATAAGTTGATTGATATATAAAAATTTTATTTTTCAAATGTTTGATCTGTAGACTAAGGCAGAGTTTTATTTTTTTAAGATCTTTCATTCTAAATTCTTTTTTCAAACAATCAATTATTTTTTGAATTTCTTCCATAGTTTTATTAATATTCAAATCATCAATATATATATATAATAATTGTAAATCCATAATTTGTTCACTTTATGAAAATATATGGACATATTTGATCATTTTTTTACCCTTTCTTTAACAAGTATTTACTAAGGTGATTATATCATATTCATCCAAACTACTTTAATCTATATAAAGATTTTTGTAGTTTAATTGAATAAAGTTCTCAAGACTTTGAATTATATGTTTTAGGCACCTTAAATCCTTTTGAGATTTTCATGTAGATGTCATGATCAAATGAGCTATATAAATAGGATATAATCACATTTATAAGATGCATATCAAGTTTTTCATATACTGTCAGACTAATGAGATAATGAAATGTGATTGCATTCACCATAAAAGAATAAGTAAATTCATAATCAATTTCAGGTCTCTATGTAAAATCTTGGGCAACAAGTTGTGCTTTATATCTTATAATTTCATTTTTCTTATTTTATTTTTACATAAATACCCATTTGTATCTAATAAGTATTATACCTTCAAGTATTTAGATTATAGATCCAAAAATTATATATTTTTCAAATGAATTCAATTCTACTTGAATTGCATATTTCCATTTTGACCAATTATATTTATGTCAACACTCATTGATGGATTTAGATTTATGATCGTCATTCTCATTCATCACATTAAGCACTATATTATATGTAAAAATGTTATTGATAACTATTTCTTTGTAGTTCAATCTTTTCTTCGTTGAGACATAACTTATAAAGATCTCCTTGTTTTTATCATCTTCATCGCTTTTAGGTACTTGAAGTTCTTCTAAAGTTATATTATTTGTTATGTCTTTAGATTCTTAAGGAATATCTATTTCTTTAATGAGCTCATCTTGAATAATTGCTCATTTTTTGTGAAAATTTTTATCTTTTGAATCAATTAGTCTACCATGCTTCTAACGTGTTTTAGACTCATCAGCTTTTTCATTGATAAATTTTCCTTTAGGGATATTAATCCTTACTAAAGTATTGATAGTTGGTATATGTAACTTAGTCACTTTCTTTAAGTTAGTAAATGTATCTAGCAGTTGATTCGTTATACTTTATAAGTAAATTATCTTTTAAACTTCAAGTTCACATTACTTTGTGTGAAGATCAATATATTGCAAAGTATTTTACATAATTTTTTTAACCAGTTACTTATCCTTTTCTCCCCTTAATGTTGGAAAAATTAATTCATCAAAATGATAGTCAACAAAATGTACTATAAATAAGTCCTCTATCATTGACTCAAGATATTTTATAATAGAAGAGAAATCATACGCAACATATATTCCCAATCTCCTTTGAAATCCAATTTTAGTGTGTTGTAGTAAAGCTATTTGAATATAGATTGCACATCCATAAATTCCAAGATGGAAAATATTTAACTCCTAAACCATAAGCAAATTATAAAAGAGGGTATTTATGATAACTAGTTGGTCTAATGGGCACGAGTGCAGTTACATGTAGAATTGCATGTCTTCAAGTAGAAATAGCGAGTTTTGTTTTCATAAGCATAAGTTTGACTATTAATTGAAGTCGTTTAATAAATGATTTAACTAAGCTATTTCGCTTATGAACATGAGTTACAGGATGTTTAACATTTGTTTTGTTTGACATGCAATAATCGTTAAAAGCCTAAGAAGAGAATTCACCAGCATTATCAAGATGAATAGACTTAATAGGATAATGTAGAAATTGTGCTCTTTATCAAATAATTTGAGTAAATAATCTCACAAATGCCATGTTACGAGTTGATAGCAATCGTACATGAGATCATCTGTTAGATGCATTTATTAATATCATAAAATATCTGAATGGTCCATACGGTAAGTAAATAGAACAATATATGTCACCCTATATACGTTTTAGAAATATGGAGATTTAGTTCTAATTTTAGTTGATCGCTTAATAAATAATTTACTAACAGGACATGCAATGCATGAGAATTCTTTAAATTGATAAATCTTTAGGTTTTTCAATAAGTGCTCATGTAGATTTTTAATAATTTTTCACATTATTAGTGATTCAAAATACCCTAACCATTCATGTCAAATAGTAAATATTTTTAAATTATTAAACTTCTAGTTTATTGTAGCTTGAATATCAATTGTACTAATTCTTGAGTAGTACAAATTGAAAAAGAAAGTGAGTAATTTATCTAGTACTATTTTCTTTTCTAAAACAATGCATGTAATATAGAGATATTCATTATTTCTTTCACATATAGTATTTATGTGATATCCATTACAACAAATATCTTTAAAACTCAACAAATTTCTTTGAGACTTAGAAGAGAATAAAGCATTGTTTATAGTAAATTTTGTTTCTTTTGATAATATAATAATAACTAGTCTAGATCCTTTAATTAATCTTGTACTACCAAAAATTGTAGTAACATAAGTTTCATCTATGTTTAATTGAAAAAAATATTTTCTATTTTTTAGGATTATATAAGTTGTTGCACTGTTTGCAAGACATAAATCTCTATTCATTTTTTTAAAATTAAACAAATCAAAACAAAAGTATTATGGAGTAATTAAAAGAACATGGAATAGAACTCATCTAAAATAAAATTGTTCAAAATAAGCATAGTTCCTACTTTTAAATTTGTGGACTTCTTCTTTAACATTTTGAATCTATAATATAAGTTTTCTGAACAAACATTTAAAATGTAAAAAATTTATTGGGTTTATATTGAATTTTAAGTAGATATGGTAAGAAAAAATAAAGAATCTAAATTTGTATAAGATTCTTGAAGATATCACTTTATATCTAAACATATTGACCTCTTACTGCTTATAATATGGCAAAGCATTTAATAAAAGATAAAACATATAAGGCGTAATAAAATTGATTCAACCATATATCTGTTATAATAAATTTGTATATTGATAATAGAGAGGTATACAAGTGAATAAGCATGCAAATTTAACAAAGTTACCATTGACATAATAAGCTCACTAAATGTAATTATGGCAAATATGAATAATAAATCTACAAGATAAAATTTCTTTGTTATTTTCATATAACTTTACATTAGTTCTTTATTCCTTTATTAAATAACATTTTTAAGATTCATTACATTTAAAAGAATTTAAGAGTTTAATATTTATAATAGATAAATTTTCCTATAATATTGAGTATTAATAGCTATAATATGTATATTAATTGAATTAGAAGGCATATCAGTTAAAATAAAAATAAGTTATGCATACATAAATCATTAAATCATTTATGTAATTATTATTTTAAAACATAACTAAATTAAAAGTAAATGATATGTAATAACAAACAAATAAAATTCATATATTGGTACCAAAATGACAAGTTTAATTTCCTATCGGGTAATTTGAATACTTGAATTAGTAAAATAAAATTAGAAAGTAATAAAATTGATATTACAAAATAAAAATACAAGAATCATTCATTGTGATGTAAAGTGAATAACGAAATAATTGTATATGCAATTCGACTATTTTATGTACAAATAATAATTGTGACAAATAATAGGAGTAATTACATAATTTTTTTTCTTATTTTATACTTCAAACTTAATATGTATACTTATAAAGAAAAGGTAAAATTGTTCTTTGAATAAATAATCTACATAATATGATAGAGATTATTACTTGATCATATCTAAATTTGATAAGAAGAAAATTCATACTTACAAACTTTGTAGATTTAAACAAATTGAATGATAATACTTCTTTACAAATCCAAAAACTTAATCTTGAAGAGAATTATGATGATAATGTATTATGAAATAATACAAAAGAGTTAGAGAAAGAAAGATTGGGAGAAGATAGAAAATAAGATAAGTATACTTTAATTTTCTTGATATCTCTCAATACAAATGAGATATCTATTTATAAGTATAAATATAAGTAATCTAAAGGTTACATCCTAAATTCCATTACATGAATACGGAGGATGAATATCTAAAGGATACATTGAATATAGAAGATGAATTTCTAAAGTACATGAATGTGAGAAATGAATATGGACATTCACATAATGTATATTTATAACACTTTTGTTTAATATATGCTACTGTTAGTCTCATTTATATATGTGTTCGATCAATTTGCATTTATATAATCTTGTCCTTTCGTTAGAAAAAATGCACTTTATATCTTTAAGTTTCACCATACTCTTGAAATTTAAGACGTATAAATCAAATAAAAATTTAAAATTTATCCCCACAGTTTATAAAAACTGAAAACATGTGCGTCATTTTCTTGGACGTCTAAATTTTTGCTTTCAAGGTATCAATGCATTTTGAACGTCTTATCTTTTCACCAAAATATGACTTTTATAATATGGTTTAGGAGATTAAAACTGATATTTTCATGGTGAAAGATGTGCGTTTCGTACCTTGGAAAAGAAATTAGGCTTTCAATAAAATTAGATCAGTTCTTTTGTGATACACGAGATTCTTTTCTAACTAAAATTAATATATATATATATATATATATATATATATATATATATATATATATATATATATTATGTTTGATAAATAAATATTATAAAAATATTATTATAACATTTATATAATTTGTACAGTTAAAAATTATAATTATAAACGTAAACATATATACATAATTAAAGTAGACACATTAATCTATTTCTCTAAATTTTTTATGAAAAATTGAATGTAAAATGCTGAATCCAATAATCAAATAAAAAAAATTAAAAGTTTGAAAGGTTAAATGCTCAATTTCATCAAATTTTAATATTTCAAAATTAGTTTAATAGTATAATAGTAATTTTTTTAACCAATACATTATGACTAGATAGATACTATAATGATATATAATATGAACATATACAAATAATTCATTAAGAATATAAAATGTATTTAAATAAAAAATAATTATTTTACATTACATAAATATTTTGCTTAAAATGACTTTAAATTTGATGTGTTTGAAACATCAACTAATAAGAATATTCGTAAATCTATAAAATTAACAAAATAAAGTTTAATATAATTTAAAATATATTGAAAATTTTATTATAATAATTATTATATTTAACTAATAGTAAGAAATGATAGTATTGTAAAGAATACAAAAACAAATAAAAATTAAATTTTTAATGATTTTTTAATATTTTTAAGATAAATATAAAATATGCCTTATTAGTAGAATGCAATTTTTTTATTTATTTAAAAGAGGATAAAAAATTAAATAATTATAATATATTAAATTTGAAAAGAAAGAAAATTAGCCTAATAAAATATGAAACTGATAGATATTCCATTAAATATTTTTTGACATAAATTTTTTTGAGGTTATTTTGGGATGATTTTTTTTTTATTTTGGGGGTGAAATTTCAATTGGAAGAGTTCTAAACAAAGATATAAATAGATATAGATATAGTTATAGGATGATATAAATAAATATAAATAAAACATAAATATAGATAGAACATAGATGTAGGATATAGTTTATTTAGGAAAAAGTATAAAGTGACATCTGATTGATTCCCTTCCCACTTCATTTTTTATCTATATCCTTTTTCTAAAGATTTTTAAGATAAATATTAAAATTAATTCAAAAATAATTATAAGATTTTTAAGATAAATATTAAATATGATTTATTAATAGAATGTAAAATTTTTTATTTATTTAAAAATGATAAAAAATTAAATAATTGTAATATATTAAATTTAAAAAGAAAGTAAATTATTTTAATAAAAATGAAAATGTCAGATATTTCATTAAATATTCTTTGATATAAGTTTTTTTAGAAGTTGCATTGGAAAGAAAATTTATAGGTAGATGAGTTTTAGGGGAACATGTAGATTTTTAATATAAATATTAAATATGATTTATTAGTAGAATGCAAATTTTTTTATTTACTTAAATGAGGATAAAATTAAGTAATTTTAATATATTAAATTTAGAAAGAAAGTAAATTAGTTTAATAAAATATGAAAATGATAGATATCCATTAAATATTCTTTAACATGAATTTTTTTGGGATTATTTTGGAAAGAAAATTATTTTGTTTTGGGAGAAAAATTTGTAAATGGAAGAGTTTTAGAAGAAGATACAAAATATAAATATAAATATAGATATGTGCAATATATGGGGGAGAAAACTAGGATTAAGTGGAAACCGAGAATTTATATAAATTTTTTTTTATTTTTGAGAAGTTAAATATAAATTTTTTTGGAAAAAATGATCATGTAGAGAAATTTTTATTTTTATTTTTTTTTAAGTTTGGGGTGGCTCAGGTGCCTCAAACATAAAGGACGCTTGATCACGGAATATGTGTGTTGGTTTACGGTTAGTACTAGTATTAAGTTAATGTTTTCTTTTTTGTTTAAAATTTAAGAGAGTAATCTTGTAACATTATTAAGGTTTAAAGATGCGAATGGTAATTTTTCTAAAGTTTGAGGAAGTAATTTGTTACTAGTGAAATTTCAAGGATCTAAAACGTCGTCGTCGTTGTTGTTATTTTAATATAAGCTTCATTCAAGAATAATTATATTTTATTTTTACCCAAAATTATTTTATTTTACGCTTGACAGTAAACGTTAGTTGTTAATTATATTAATGTCTTGAAAGACTAATCTTGTAATTATAAATTCAGCATATTACATTATTAGAGTGAATTTTTCATGCCGTTATATGCGTTTTTTTCTCCCTTTAATTTCCCGTAACCGTGATGCAGTTGCATCATAACTACAGATGTATTTTAAATCCTTCATATGCTATCCCATTGAATTTAGGATTTCCACACGCGTGCCTACTTTGTAAGCTATGTTTGTGTTCTTCTGTATCATTAAAAACTAAATCATTGCCCATCCATTATTTGAAGGTGTTTCCTCAAGTCTTGGCTCTATTGTTCTATTGGTTGGGTTATGGTGGCTATACAAAATTGTGAAGAAAAGAAGGGTACAGAATCAAAAGGATAAATTCTTCAAACAAAATGGAGGTTTATTGTTGCAAAAAAGATTGTCATCTGGTGAAGCCAATGTAGAGAAAACTACACTTTTCACCTTAAAAGAGTTGGAAAAGGCTACTGACCGTTTTAACACCAATAGAATACTTGGTAAAGGAGGTCAAGGTACCGTCTACAAGGGTATGCTTGTAGATGGTAAAATTGTTGCTGTGAAAAAGTTCAAGCTTCAAGGAAATGCTGAAGAATTCATTAATGAATTCATCATCCTATCACAAATCAATCACAGAAATGTGGTGAAGTTATTAGGTTGTTGTTTGGAGACAAAAGTTCCTTTACTTGTTTATGAGTTCATTCCTAACGGCACTGTTTTTCAATATCTTCATGAGCCAAATCAGGATTTACCAATGACATGGGAAATGCGGTTGAGAATTGCCACTGAGATTGCAGGAGCATTATTCTACTTACACTCAGCTGCCTCTCAGCCCATTTACCATAGAGATATCAAATCAACAAACATACTCTTGGATGAAAAATTTAGGGCAAAAATAGCCGATTTTGGAACTTCAAGAATGGTGTCTATTGAAGATACTCACTTAACCACACTTGTTCAAGGAACCTTTGGATATTTGGATCCTGAATATTTTCATACAAGTCAATTCACCGAGAAAAGTGATGTATATAGTTTCGGAGTTGTTCTTGTTGAGCTTTTGACGGGGCAAAAGCCAATATCGTCAATAAGACCAGAAGAAGCAAAAAGTTTAGCGTCATATTTCATCATGTGTATGGAAGAAAACCATCTTTTTGATATTGTTGACGAAAGAGTCAAGAAGGAGGGACACAGAGAACACATCATGGCAGTTGCTTACCTTGCAAAAAGGTGTCTAAACTTGAATGGGAGAAAAAGACCAACAATGAGAGAAGTTACGATGGAGTTGGAAGCTACTCAAAAATCTGGTAAGAATTCAGATAATTCACATCAGAATTGTGAAGAAATTGACCTCGTCGAAGGTGAAACTTTTCAATCATGTCCTGCCCCAGATTCTACAACAAGTACAGAAGCTCCAAAATGGGAAACATCCTCATCTTCAGAGGTCCTACCTTTGGTGCATTTTAAATAATTGGCACATACAATTTTGGTTAACTTTGATCTTACTTATTTTCTGCCTTCGTGCTTTTATCAATATGGATGAAACTATTCCAAAAGCATAAGACCATTTATCACTGTATCTTTATCTGTTTTATATTAATTGTGGAGTGTCGACAACTTTTTTAGGTTTTTTAAGATATATCTTATTCCATTATATTGAAGTTTGGAAGATAACAATTAATTTAAATTTTACTCATTAGTACACTTTATTTCCAAACTAGTGAAAAGGAAAAAACCTAACATTCATTGGCGGGTATTACCACACCAGAAAACAACATTTTTATGAGTCTTCGAGACAACTTTAAAGTCTTTTCAGATTTTCTCAAAACCCTTTGAAAACTTCAATCCTTTTATTTTGATGAAAATGTAATCAAATTCACCTAAGATTAAGAATATAAAAAGATATGATTTCAAAATAAAGAATTCATTTGTATGGCCATAATAACTAGGATAAAAGGTTTAATTTTTACTACCTTCTTTGTAAGTTACAACTGATTGAGTACAAAGAATGCTAACATTCCCAAAGTGTTTAGGTTATAATTATGCATAGAGTAATTAGAAGAATTGAACTTGAGTAAGTAAGAAAATTTTATTGAGCTCAGTAATCAAAATCTTAGTAGGTTAAAGGTTTACATTTACCGTTAATCATACTTGCTTGCTAGGCATTTTTAATCCATGAAATGATCATCGCAATAGACCTAAAAACAATGGATCTAGGGTTAGACTCAATCCATTTTAAAAATAAAATAAAAAATTTAATTAATGGTAGTCCAATTAAAAATATTCTAATATTCTTTCACTTGAATGATATTAATTATAATTAATTTAATTTATAAAATATTTTATTTTAAAAAATGACTTTTAGAATAAGGAATAATTTTAAATATATATGATCACAATTTTAAAAATACACCACCTTAGATATAAGTGCTTGAAAATTTGACTAAACCTATGTAGTCAATGATACCAAATCATGATAGCTATAACATTCTTTAATAATGCAAGACATTCCTTGGTAATGAAATATTATAAACTATATACACTTAGTCACGAATGTAATTGTGTCGCATGAAAGATAACATAAAAAATTTGTGATAAGATCATGCTCATCTTTTGTGTCAATCTTTAACAATTTCTCAAAGAAACTCGATATACCATGAGAAATTAACTAGTAACATGCAAAGCCAGTTTGTCTCATAAATCCTAAAATAGTGTCAATCTTGCAATAAATAATTAAGTTTAAGAATTAACAATTGACACTGAGTCTTATCCTTTACAAAATTGTAACAATCTTAGTACATTATAATGAGATGATGCATGCATCAACAAGAAAACATAAATATATAATCAATGTACCAATAAGCATATGTGAATACATAACAAAAGAACATACATCAGAAAATTACATAAAAGTTAGTCATATAAATGTAAGAGATCCCCATTAATTAAAGACATCAAATGAACCTATAATTCCTATGTTCTCAACATGTTTTTGAAGGATTGTAGGCCTAAGTCCTTTAATCATAGGATCTACTAGCATAGTATTTGTATGAGTATGCTTTACCATTATGTTTTCTTTCTTCACAAAATTTTTTATTGTAAGTTATTTCAACTTTAAATGCTTAGATTCACTAAAACTTTCATTATTTTTTGTGAAGAAAATTGTACACTATTATCACAATAAAATTTCAATGGTCTAATAATAGAGCAATTTGTAAGCTTAAAATGAAAATTTTTAACCAAACAACTTATGAAGTAACACCAAGCAATGAATTGTACTTGCATGTTGCAAGAAACTATCAATGTTTGTTTTACACTTTTCTAGGATATAACACCTTTACCTATCATGAAAATGTGACTTGAAGTAGATTTTATATCATTAGAGCATCCAGAAAAATTTGAGACTATATACCCAACTATGATAATAATGATAACAAAAGCTAAATCCAATTTGGTTCAAACTTGAACATATATCAAACTTCCCATTGCACTTGCATAAAGAACATTTTGTATTAATTGTTTCTTTATCTCATTTGCTTGGCATTATTTGTTATTAAACTTATCACCTTTAACAATTGAAACATCCTTGATTTTATAGTATTGCATTTCAAATCTTTCAAAAATCATGTCAATGTGCACTTTTTGAGACAATCTCAACAAATTATGAATTCTATATTTATGAATTTGGATCCCAAAACAAATGATGTCTTATCAAGATACTCCTTATCAAAAGTCCTAAACAACATTTGTTTAGTATCATGTATCAATGCTAGACTCTTACTCACCAATAGAATGTCATTGAGATACAACACAAGGAAAATGAAACTGCGCCTACTATTCTTGAAATAAATACAATAGCCAACCTTATTTTTAGTGAATCCTATGGACATGACCAACTCATTAAACTTCAAATTCCATTATTGGGATTCTTATTTTAAATCATATATTGATTTTTATAGTTTGCACATTATATGCTCACATCCATTTATTTGAAACCCTTCACAATGTTTAATATACAATCTTCTACAAGTTCACAATTTAGAAAGGCTATTTAATGCCTTATTTGGTGTAGCAATTAAAGTTCAATAAATTTCCTTTCTAAATAAGGCTATTTAATGCCTTATTTAATGCCTCTAAATAAAAATGTACAATTAAAGTCATAATAATCCTAAATGAGTCTTTAAAAGATACTCATGAGAAAATTTTAGTGTAGCAAATTTCCTTTCTTTTAATAAAATTTTTAACTAATAATGTTGCTTTAAATCATTCAATTTTACCACAGGAGTCTTTCTTATCTTATATACTTTTTGTAGCTAATTGTCTCCCAATTCTTTAGAAGTTCAATAAATTTCCACGCCCCATTCTTGATTATAAACTAAATTTCTTAATTCATGGAATTCATGCACAAATTAGATTGTTGACTGCTTATTAGTTGATTGTACGTAATTAGATCAACAATATCCCTAATATTATATTCACTTTCCAAGATAGACATAATAATTATTTGAAATTCCTTGTGAAAAAAAAGTGCTCCTTAACAGGAATTAATTTGCAGCAGCTCTTATAACCACCGCTATTTTCTTTACTTCACGGAAGCTATGAAACGCGCCGTTAATGTAGGCAGGTATTAACGACGGGTGCCTAGATAACCCCCGTTAGGTGGGTTACGTTAATTGGAAAAATAAATATCAACCTTGAGCGAAACAGGAACAATCCGCTAATGAACGAAAAGGGGAAAAGTCAAAGTTCATGTCAGTGACTAAAATCCTTTGTAACTCTGAGCTCATTTGGCACTAACTTGAATCTCAGAATCACTTCGCGCTAATTTGAACCTCTGAACGGAAGTCTGAATCATTGTGCAAATCATTTCTCAAGTTTGAAACATTGTGCGACGATCGCGTTCGAGGATTGTCCGACACTCTCTGAGGATTTACCAACGCACTCGCAATCTAGGGTTTGTTTTGCTTTCTCTAAGTTTAAACTTACCATTTATGTCAGGTTGATTTATCTAGAGTTAGTTCTGCAACTCCAATTTAGCTTGTTTTTCTGTTTAAAATGTTTTATTTTAGATAGAATTGTTCTAGTTCCTTCTCCTACTGGTGTTTGGCTACATACACGATAACAAGAATTAGACAACTTTGTTGTGCTAACTTTGCTTTGCTTGTTTTCTTTTCTTTTTGTAAGGGAGAGTTTCTTTCTTTCTTTTGTCGTGTATAAGTTTCCATTACTGGCAAGATATTGTATTCAATGTATAAGTCTAACGTAATAGATGGCGGATGTTTGCTGTGCTATTTTGTGAGATTGAGAAAAATTCTATGCATTATGGCTCAGAACATGAAGAAATTGGATCAGCTTGAAAGAATGTGAACTTGTGAGAAATAAAACTTGAATTTTTGTGTTTTATTCTATTCTACAAATTAAAATAAGACAAAACAATTTGTGAAGTATTCTATCTACTTGAAATGAAATCTGATTTTTGTATTTAAGCACCTTCTATTGGCGTTGTTATTTCGTCAAATCTCTTTTATCTTAGCCAAATGGAGTATAGCTCATTATTGTTTCAATCTTAGTTCTACCACTATATTAAATCAATTTTAACATACATACAACTTGAGAAGGATATACCAAAAGTCTATTTGATTTGCTAGAGAAATGGACAAATACTCAAGTAGACAAAAGGATATACCAAAATTCTGTCTTAACAGTTGCCACTGTCATCCTGTTTGGTATGTCCTAGGTAGATGGGTTATTTGACATTTCATCTCTAGTAAATGCAGATAATGCAATGCATCTTTGACATAAAAATAAAGTTCTTTCCTAAAATTTGATGATGCATTGAAGTTAAGAAACACTTATGTTTATGTGTTGCACTTGGTTAATGCTTAGAGATTTAAATATAATGGTCCTGAATATCATGTTTAGATTTGATAAATTGCACTATTCTGATTATGGAGATTTCCAGTGAATGCAGGTGGGAGCAGAATGTCAAGCATGTTACCAAAGTCAGTGAAATTACAGGTTTCAGTCTAAATGCCTTCAGGTGAGCACAGTTGGGAGCTAAAATGTCATGCACATAAGCATATAGGCTATGAAGTCCTGGGTTTTGCCTCACAGAAAGGGGGTTGTCTAGGATCCTGTCATCCAAATTTTGGGCAGTTATGTGTAGATATGATGTTTATGTATTATTTGGTTGCTCATCTCAATTTGTATTTATTGTTTTTAATTTGACTAAGTCACAATGAGAACCAAACTCTACATGATTGTATCATCATAATGTGCTTTTAATGTGTATCTTCTGAAGATGAATTTTGTTCACTTCCATGAGTAAATTCAACCAAGGAAGTATTTTCTTTCGAACATCTGCCATTGCTAGAATTCATATGCAGATTGTACTTACTGCATAGCTTTTTATTTCCTTTAAGGGAGAAGTATACGTATGAGTAAAATATCAAATTTACCTTCTAAAAATTAATGAGCTATGCCATCAATTTGCCTAGAATGGGAGCCCAGTTCGCCTAACAGTTAACACTGTCACTTCTCTGTTCAATTTCATGCGACATAATTTATGTTGGTGGCATTGGCATGTCCTTGGCTTTCTCTAGTTTTGGCATTGACATCTTAACTCCACAGTGAAAAAGTTATTCAAGGGCAAGGTAGGTTGCTGGCACTGATTATATTATCCATTTGTTTCTTCTGTTGGATTTGTGCAACTTTAATTTCATATATACTTTTTGACTTATGAGGATATATAAACTTGAATTTGTCTCTGAATTAATGAACTTCTATAAGAAGACCACAGCATTTTCTTTGATGGAGTTGTCAAGTTTAATACATTTTGTAGCTAAATTGTTTCCCATTTTTGTTCTTTACTAACTTTTATTGGTATAATTGTTTCAGGAAATCATTATTGATCCTTAACAAGCAGAGTTCTTGGCACTCTCACCCTAAGGTTTGTATTATAACGTAAGTGACATATAAATGTTTTATAAAGGAAAGTCGTGAGTTACATATTTCATAAATAGCAGAGTTTTTTTCCCCCACTTTTATCTTCTGTTTTGTTTTCAACATTCTCATCAAATTAAAACAAGTAATAGACCAAGAAATATGAACACTAGTATGTGAGTTTGATGGATGTATCGTTGGCCTTTGTTTTTCTTCTTGGTATTATTAACAATGGGTGACATTTAAGGATCATGTTTGAATTGGGGGATTGAAAACAAAAATTGAATCACTTTGCTTTTTTATTATGGCAGAGAAGTCTAAAATTACATCACTTAAGTGGAGCCAACTTTATATGTATATGAATCTATTTCAACATGTAAAAGATGCATATTATGTTTCTCTATTAAATAACTTTAAAGGTTTGTCATTTCTAACTTCTAATTTTATAAATATTACTATTTTCTTCTTACGTGCAAGAATAAGATGTCTTCCTGTGTATGACATTAAAGAAACATTTGTTAACTGAACCATGCACCTTCTGGTCCTAGTTCAGAATTATTATATTTGTACTTTTTGTCCTTAAAAAAACATTTGTTAACTTAACCAAGAATCAGTACAAGTTTAGGACAAAAAGCATAAATATAATAATTGGGGATGGGATCAACCTAAGTCCATTATCAAACTGTCAAATCTTAGAGCTCAAAAATGCTTCCTTGATGCAAAATTGTGTGTTTCTAAAACCATCGCCACTTATTTTTACAGTCATTAGTGCCCCAAGTAGCCAAACACGGTGTCATACTTTCAATATGACCCGCCATTAAAGAATTATAGTTTCAGTGTTTCACACCCGAAGTAACCAAACACTCTTAAAGCCTGACACACTATTTTCTGATGAAGTTCCTAAGGCTGAAATTAATTGAGTGATACTTACGCATGTAATTGAATTTAGATTTTCGAGAGCAACAATTGAAAGTTATGATCACTAGGATTTGTTAAATAATAATTTCTTTTATATATATATATATATATATATATATATATATATATATTACGATCCTAATGTTTGGTTTGAATTGACAGTAGCTTGTGGGTATTTGTGGTACAGGCATAGCAAATTAGAAAGGTTATAGTGATCTATGAATTTACATTGGTTTGTTATTATCAGGTTTGTTATTTAGAAATTTCACATGGGGATCTAGGATTGTAATTTTGTTACACTAAAGATTGTTAGTTTAGTTTTTAGTATTTCATTTGTCTATCTCCCTTTCCTCCTGGTTTTCTGCAGTTTACTAAAACAAGCTTAATTTATCGCCAGGTTTAGTCCTGAAGCTTTGAGCTGGTTGTTCATCGTATATTAGACCAGGACCAATAGCAAGTATCTCTGTATTTATAGCAGCTTTGAGTGTTTCATTTTTTGTTCTTAAGTTAGTCCTTTCTACGGCTTTCTTTGTACTGGTATGTAATTTATTTTCTAAGATTAAAACTTACTACTGGTATACTTTTCTATTCTTTGCTATTTATAGCAGGTCAATTATCATGCTCCAATACATGAAATTAATTTTGCAATGGTGAGTTAAAAGCCTAAGCGTTTCATCTATTACATTATTAGTGTACTCAGAAAATGTGGGAATGCAATGATTAATTTTTGGAGTTTGCCTTTTTGTATAACTTTTAGTTATTTTTTCTCTCCTCACATATCTAGTTATTGTTTTCTTTCTCATGATTTTGGATTTCTTTGGGCCTATCTCCTTATTTTTTTCTTCAACATATTACCTTTTTTCCCTGAAATTAGTTATTTAATTTAATAACATTGTACATTGTTCTTTTCTTTTCAATCAAAAAGTGAAGGCATTAAAAAAACTGTAATTACTGGCTTTTGTTAGGCAGGGTTCTCTTTTTGAGTATTCCTATCCTCATTATGGCATCTTTTTTATTCCTATACTCATTGTATTGTGCTTTGTAGATGGAATTAGACTACCTTCCATAAAGAAGGTTCCATTTAAATTTAGATATTTATTCTGTCATGTAAATTGGATAGAACATTAAGTCAAGAGCCATAGTGTAAACTTTTTATCTGTAAACTATATCAGATTGCACCATATTTTCATGCTAGTTGAGTTGAGCCTTGATATGGGCATTTTATATTTTACACGAGACTCTATTCTACCTACCACATTAAGTTATTTGCTAACATGTAAACTACATTTAGAGGGCTATAACCCAATGGAGAATTATTGCCTCAAGAGATTAGAAATGTATATCATTTTCCTATAGGTATACTGACAAATGCATAATTTGATTTGTATAGGAGAATGGTTCAAAAAACATATATTCACCTATGAATGCACAAAAACTTTTAAGAGGGAGCAATGCTTAAGAAAGGAATGCTAGTGATCGTTGCAAGCCCTTCTAGATAGTATTTTTTTTTAAGAATTTTTGTAGGTCATATTTTATAAGCAACTTTAGTATAATATTCTTGATGTACTTTCAAATTATGAGTTTTTGGATGCTTTTACATAATGTGAAATTGTTATGGTCGAATAAAATGTTTTTTTATTTCAATTTTGTTTTATGATTATCTTAATGTGTGTGTGTGTGTGCATTTTTTTTTTCAAACTCACATTGTCATTTAAAAAGTATAAGATTATAGAAAATAAATCTAAATAAAATTTTCACATTTATTTATATGGAAAATAGTGGCATTGGATAAAATTAGCGCTAACTTTTTTTTATTTTAAAAAAATTCATTAAACGTAGCAACAGTTAATACTTATTGCTATTGGGTTTTCTAAAAATATTTAAGGATTTCTGAACAATTTACGGTAGTTCAAAATTGTCAAGAAATTAATTTTAAAATTTAATTTTATGGAATAGTGGTGGTTGATAACTGCCGCAATGTTAAGGGTGGCAAATTCTAGCGCTTGTTTGAAATTGTTGCTATCTAACTTTTGGCCATCTGTTTACTTGGGGTTGGTAGAACTGCCACTAATATTATTGTTGGCAGTTTAAAGTGTTGTTATATATGCTTTATAATTGTTGCTAAATAGTGCATTTTTTGTAATGAATTGTTGCTCCTTTGTCTAATTGACCTCCTAACTGAATCTACTTTATAGGTTCACCAAATTAAGGATCTCAATAATAACTACAAAAAGCTTTGCATTTTGGATATGCTCAACATTTTGACCATTCTGTGTCTCAACATGAATAGATATAGGTTCAATTTTCTGATAGTAAAGGCAATGGAATAGTGGTGGAAACTTACTCATTATGTGTTTTAGTGTGCCCCGAATTTAATGACAAATTAGTATCGTCAAACTTAAAAAATTTAGTAGTTATGGGCTCAATATTTTTATACCGCTTGCAAGGAAGTAGGACTTGTATCTTTTTACATGGTTTCAATACCCAATGAAGTAACAATAAATAAATTTTGGATTAAGTTTCTTCATTGTTGGGTTGTAAATCTTCAACTTGAAGGATAACTCCAAACTTAAAAATGATTTAACTTAGGTTTTCTATCAATCCAAAGCTCACAATTGAATACCTAAAGAAACATTATTAAGGACAAGCTCAACATAAGAGATATGATATCCTTAGAGCATTATTTTAATGAAAATTAGTAGAAGAAAATTTTGATGGGCATTATGTACTCAAAAAGATTAGATATATTAAGAACATTCAACGGTTAGGTTTTCCATTGAGTTAAGAGTTAGCTATTGATGTAGTTTTGTAATTGTTGCCAAAGAACTATAGTAAATTTATTATGAATTACATCATGAACAAAATTAATAAATTAATGCTAAAATTGTTGAGCATGTTGAGAGTTACAAAACAAAATTTGCAAAAAGTAAAGTCTAATACCATAATGATGGTACAAAAAGGTAAAAACAAAGGTAAAGGCAAAGCAAGAATAAGAATGATTTGGATTTCAAGGGTAAGCCTAAGCCCAAGTCTTTTACACTAAAACTTAAATGTGGTATGGCTAAGGAAGGAAAATTTTTTCATTGCAAAAAGACCGGACATTAAAAGAAGAACTATAAGTTTTACCTAGAGGATCTAAAAAGGAAAAAAGGAAGCAAGACTCCTACTTCAAGTATTTTTAGTTATAGAAGTTAATAAATGTCATCCATAACATAAATATTAAATGGTTTAAATCCAAAGATCTAAATCTAACCCATTTCTAGCATTATCAATTAGGCCATGTAAATAAGAAAAGCATATTCAAGCTCCATAAAGATGGACTCTAGGACTCATTCGATTTTGAATTATATAAGGTGTGTGAATTTTGTTTATTAGGCAAGATGATTAAAACTCCATTTATTGAACACAATGAAAGAGCTAATGATCTATTAGGCCTTATACATACTAATGTGTATGGACTTATTAGTTCACTTGCTAGAAGTGGTTTTTAGTAATTTATCATATTTACTGATGATTTCAGTAGAAATAAATATGTGTATCTTATGAAACACAAATAAGAATTCTTTGAAAAGTTTAAGGAATTCAAGAATGAAATATAAAATTAACTTAGCAAAAGCATCAAAATACTTCAATTAAATTAAGGTGGAAAATAATTAAGTTAAGAATTTAATGACTATTTAACAAAGTATGGTATAGTATTACAACTCAACTCTACTTGGAACACCACAATGAATGATATTTTAGAAAGGAGGAATCACACTCTATTATATATGATATGGTCTATGATGAGTTATATAGATATTTTAATTTCCTTTTGGAGATACTCTTTAAAGATAATTGCTTTTACACTTAATCATATTCCCTCTGAAATGGTTCAAAAGACTTTATATGAGATATGAATTAGAAAACATCCCATTATGTCTTTATGAAGATTTGGGATTACGAGGCTTATGTAAAACGTTAAGTCTTTGATAAACTTGGATCTAAATCTAATAAATTATTTTGTAAGGTATCTTAAGGAAATCAAGGGATATGATTTCTAGAATTTTGCTGAGGCCAAAGTGTTTATTACTCGAATTGATCTTTTTCTAGAAAAAAAAATTATTTTTAAGAAAACTAGTGAAAGAAAAATAGAATTAAAAAAAATTCAAGAATTATAAAATAACATAGAACCTTACAAAAACCTAAATGGATGCTATAAGTTATTGTGGAATTAGAATTTGTTCAACATAAAGGCCCATATAAATTTGGTAAGACACATCATGAGTTCGAAAGAAATGAATTTCTTATGATCTAAAGTGGTGATGTATTGTTGATATATCAAGATGAGCTTATAATCTACTCAAAAGCTATTAAAAGGCTAGGTTGAGAAGTGGCTTAAGGCCATAAAATCTAAGATGGATTCCATGTATGCTAATAAAGTATGAGCTTTAATTGATCTACCTAAAGAGATAAAACTCATTAGTGCATGTAGGTTTTCAAGAAGAAAATTAACATGGATTACAATATATAAACTTTTAAAAGGCAATTAGTTATTAAAAGATTTAGACAAATTTATGATACAGACTATGATAAGGCCTATTCTCCAATTGTTATGCTTAAAATCAATCCAGGTCTTGTCTACTATTATAATTTTTTATAATTACAACATATGACAGATATATGTCAAAATTGTTTTCCTTAATGAGAAGTTTCTTAAAGAAATGTACATGACACAACTTAAGGGCTTTATCACTCTTGAAAATGCTAGAATGGTATGTAAGTTGCAAAAATCCATCTATGGATTCAAGTAAACTTTCTTAAGCTAAAATCTCTATTTTGATGATGCAATCAAAGAGTTTGGTTTCATGAAAAAAATGAAAATGAATCTTATGTTTATAAAAAAGGTTAATAAGAGCACAATTATTTTTCTTGTACTATAAGTGAATTACATACTACTTATTGGAAATGACATTCCTACCCTACAGGCTATAAAGACTTGGTTAGGGAATTATTTTTCAATGAAAGACTTATGCAAAGCTGCCTATATGTAAGGTATCAAGATCTTAAGATAAAAAAAAATTACTTAGTCTAAGTCACAATACATATAATGACAAAATGCTAAAATAGTTCAATATGCAAGAATCCATAAAAGAGTTCTTACCTATGTCATATGCATTTAATGTTTTATGACATAAGATGAGAAAGGCTACATTAATAAGATTCCATATGCATTAGCAATTAAATATATCATGTATGCCATGTTCGAATGTCTCATATGCCTTGAGCATAATGAGTAGGTACCAATCAAATCTTGGTAAGAGTCATTGCATTGCTATTAAGAATATCCTTAAGTACTTGAGAAGAATAAATGATTCATTCTTAATATTTGGAGGAAATGAGGAATTGGTTATAAAAGGTTACACTAATGCTAATTTCCAATTTGACAAGGATGATTCTAGATTGTAGTTAGTTTATATGTTTCGCTTAAATAGAGGTGTTGTAAGCTAGAAAAGTTCAAAGCTTGAAACAATGATTAATTATACCATAAGGCTAAGTTTGCTACTACCTTTAATGTATCAAAAGTAATTATTTGATTAAAAGTTCATTATTTAACTTGACATAGTTCTTAGCATTTCAAACTAGTGGACTTGTATTATGGTAGAAATAAGGTTATTAAATAAGTTAAGAAACCTAGATCTAACTAGTGATCCAAAGCATATACTTTGATGCTTCCATCTTATCCGTGAAATCATTGATGGATAAGATGTGAAGAAAAACAAAGTATTAATAGTCAATAATATCATTAACCCACTAACAAAGCCTTTAGCACAATAGAAGCATAATAATCACACTAGGTCACTTGATATTAGATACATAAAGGATTAGAGCTGTTACAAGTGGGAGATTGTATTACGTTTTCTTTATAAAGGCATTCCAATTAATGTGTTTAATGCTATGTCTACGTAATATAAGTAAATACAATAATTTTCCATGGAATAATTTATATTATTTCTAAAATGTCTTCAATTAAGTATTATTGTAAGTTGGGATAATAATAGTATATCGAAATGAGTATATATGTTAACTAATGATTGTGATTATGAATATGAAATATCAAGTTAACTCATGGATACATGTAAAAGAATAAATGTACAAGACTAACCTGTCATGAGAATATTACATGGTTCATTATATGAATATCATAAGCAATTCTCATAATAATAATGATGTGTATAATTTTTTAACTTAAAATCATTACGGTTCTCTACATAAAGAATCATGTAACTTGACACCATCAAATGCCACTTATAATAGGGTTAACCTAAAAGTTGGTGATTGGGTATACCACAAATTATACAAAGAAATATGAATGATTTAGATAGGGTTATGTCTCTCTTATATAAGAGGAGTGATATCCATTAGCCTTTTGATTAAGTGAGACCATAAAATGTATGATTATACTCAAAATAATTAATATATGATATTAATTTATTTATTTTAGTTAGTTTACTCAAAAATTAAGAAATAAATAGATTGAATTATGAAGAGAGTGATATATTCCATGCTTTAAGTTCAATCTAGATATCCAAGATAAAAGTGACTCAATTACATGAAACATTAATCATAAAAAGGTTACATCAAATCATTAATATTCTTACTATTTAGGTGGCATGATATATTACTAGATACCACTCTTTGACTATGATACTTAAATAGGATTTTAGGATTATTACCAATATAATGAGAACCTATATGATTACATATAAAAGTGTGTCAAATATTGGAGTTATAGTATAATTAGAAACTTTTAGTAAGACAAAACTCCTAATTGGGATAAGCTTAATGGATTAGGCTTCACTAAGTAATAACATAATATAATGGGATTATACTTAATAGACACTAAATATAGGCTTATTATTAACTTGTGTCGTGTTTGAACCCAATCAATAATCAAAGTCCAGTTATTTCTTTAGATATCTAGTTAAAGATAAAAAAGGAATTTTATCTATGAAATAAAATAAATTAAGCAAATAACAATATTTAACTGATATAAATCAAATCCTTTTAAAAGGAAATATCTTAATGAGATATTCAACTTTTAATAAGGAAATATTTAGCTAAAATATTTATCACATGATTTGATAAATATGTGGTTAAAACTAGAAAAATCCCACAACCATCATCTATGAGATAAGAAAGAGTGCCATGAGGTTCTTAAGAGATTAATCCATAACTAGAAAAATCTTGTAATTAGCACTATGTTAAGAGAGAGAGAGAGAGAGAGTAATCCTATCTTATTATATCAAAGTATTTGATTACTTGTGGAAATACCATGAAAATGTTACCCTTTCAAATGATGTTTATGATTCATGATATTCCTAATCATATGTTTATGACGAGATCCAATTATGGTCAATTATTGTTCAAGATTAACCATTCATGTATTTATGATTGGATCATTCAAATGTTAGTGATCAAAACTAAGGTAAAACACTATCACTAATTTATGCTTCTTTTGCTTGGATCTTCATGGGGTTTTGAAGTAATTTTAAATTTTTTGTTATACCTTTTTTTATCCAAAACCTAACAAATAACCCATGTACCATAAAAAGAAAACAAGCAGGTTGATGCTTTAGCTTATTTGGCTTTGAAATTAGCACGTGTGAATGCCAATGTAAAAGTACCTACATGCCAAATATGGGTGGTCGTTCTTATTCTTGAAAATGAGACTAAAGATTTTGAAGAAAATGTGGTTCATATCTTTATCTTTGAAATTGAGAAAAAAGATTGACATGAGCCTTTACTTAATTACCTTAAACATGATAAGTTACTAGATAATCCTAACATAGAACTGAAACTCGCCATCAAGCCTCTTGATTCATATAGTATAAGAATACTCTCTATCAATGGTCATTCAAGTGTGTGTTCCTATGATAAGCAGATGAAGTAGAAAGTGCCATAGAAGAAGCTCATTCCAAACTCTATAGTGTTCATCAATTCAGACTAAAGTTACATTTTTTAATAAAATGAATGGGTTACTATTGGTCCATATGGTAAAATATTGCATTGACTTTGCAAAGAAGTGTGAAGCTTATCAATTACATGCAAACTTCATTAACTAACCACTAAAACTACTCATCCAATAGTTACTTCATGGCCCTTAGATTCATGGGATCTTAATGTAGTTAGTTTGATTACATTGAAGTTTTTTAGCGGCCATTTATATATTTTAGCCATAATTGATTGCTTCTCAAAGTGAGTTGAGGAAAAAGCATTTAGACAAGTTAAGAAATAAATAGTTGTGAACTTCATTTGCAAAAACATCATATTCTAATATAAAATGTCGAGATACATCATTATTAATAATGCAAAGGAGTTTTACAAAAGAGAAATGGATAAGCTTTGTGAGAAGTTTAACTTGAAGCAATATAATTCCTCAATACATAATACACTTACTAATGGTTTGGTTAAAGCTCTCAATAAAACCTTTTATAGTTCATTGAAGTAAGTCATGGATAGATCAAACAAGGATTAACATAAAACAATAGGAGAAGCATTATGGGCATACTAAACCACATATCAAAAAGTAACACTTATTGTATTCACTCTTCTATGGTGTTAAAATAGTACTATCACTTGAGAGGCAAATTCTATCATTGTGAATAGTAATTCAAAAAAATTTTTCAAGTGAAGAGAATATGCACTTAAGGCTTAAAGAGTTAGAAGCACATGATGAGAAAAGGCTTAAAGCATAACAATGCTCAGAGTGTTATCAAGCATGTCTCTTGAAAGGTATTTAAGAAAAAAGTAAGACCATGCTTTTTTCAAATTAAGGATTTAGTATTCGCTATTAGAAGACCCATCATTACCATATATAGAATTGATGATAAGTTTCTTTCAAAGTGGGATGGCTTATATGTAATTCAAGAAGTTTACAATAATAGTGCATATAGGTTAGTCAATTAAGATGGATTGAGGATTGATCCAATTAATAGAAAATTCTTGAAGCATTTCTACATATAAAAGCAACCACATTACTCTCTTAATTGCATGAGGATGATTTTCATGATACTCCTACCTCGTATAAGTATAAACTATGTATAGCTCCTTAAAAAGAAAAAAAAATCTCATAATTCTCCTAGCTTGAATGAGTATAAATTGTGAATGGCTAAATCAAAATCAAAGCATATGTACTACTCCTAGCCTACAAGAGTATAATTTATGAATAGTTAAATCAAATCAAAATAAAAATTAAATTACATTTAACTTGATCCCATATTAGTATGTAGGCAACTTAGTAAATTACTAAATACAGATACAAAAATAAAGGAACAAGAATGTCCTTGTAGAATTAAAAAAAGCTAATTATGAAATTACAAACATGATTTCATAGTTAAAGTTTAATATATTCACAAGTTTGGTAAGTTACTTATCTTCTCTTTAACTACTAAGACTAATGTGCAAGATTTTGTCTATATTATTTCCTCCAATTTTATGTCTCTGAGTCTATTATATATGTTTAATTTTATAGAATTGACCTTATTATGTAATTTAGGATTGGTTTTACAATATTTTAAAATTATTTAATTAATGTTGAATTTTTACATTATTTTAGATTTTTAGCTATATCTTGAGTTTCAGATATTAGATTTAATTGATACTTATATTATTGGAAAGCTTAAAGGAAGATTTGCAACTTTCATCCTTTAGTCAAAACCCAATTTGAAAAAAAATTAATTTAAATGAGAAGTTAAAACTTTAATTTTGTCCTAATTGAGCCAATTTTAGTTTTTAAGTCATATTTGGAGCTTTAGAGGTCCAATCAAAATGAAACCAATGTCTAAAGTTTTCTAAAACTTGGCTCTACAAATCTCATGTTTGAAGTTTAGTGAAACAACACAATTTTAGTGGTTTTATATTAAGTAGAAATTAGACTTATAAAATTTCATTATTGTAACTCTTGTTGTACATTATTTTGTAAAATAAGTTATGTGCTTCAAAAATTAGTAAGGTCCTATTCTTTGTAACCCTAGGATACATATGATTTAAGTCCATTAAGTTTTAGAGGTAAACAAGTTAGGTATACAATTGCACTTCCAAAGGCAAGAACATATACACATTTTTACTTTTACACAATATGATAAAGATAACTTTTCTCTTTTTTCAAGTTTCTTCCTCTTTAGCCATGGAAAGGCAAACTTCTAGTTAATTCAAGGATTTTGAGACTTATCTTTATCTGAATTATGAGATTCTAAGTTGTAATGTTAACTTCTTCTAATTGATTTTCCTCTTTCTCTAATTCTTTGTGTTAATTGCTTGAAATTGTATGAGTTAAATACTTATTTGGTATAATTTGTGTTCAACTTTGGGATTTTTAATCTTTAGCCTTTTTATGTTAAATTGTGTTGGCTAATTATGATTTTTCATGTGGAGATAAAGGATTGAGAGATTAAATCAAAAGTTTTTTTATTTATTCCTTCAATTCAGCTGAATTTTATTTTCAAATCAATTTTGATCTAGCATTTTGAATTATAGTGGTTAGTTTATTTTACTAATCTTAATTGACCAAATCTTAAATGATTGTCTAGCATAGAATTTATGAATTATTGCAAAGGTTTCAAAAAATTTAAGGTTGAAAAATCAATTGGAATGATTAAATATTTTGTGATCTATGATTAATCTATATTAAGAGCTCTTAAATCCTTGGATCAATTATTTTGCTATATTAATTTTCTTTCTTTCTACTTTACTTTTGTATTTTATTTTGTTTAGTATATTTATTATTTTGAATCAAAACTACCCCAATTTGGTTTTGTGTTCATTTTATCTAAATTCTATCTTCATTTTATGTGTATTTTGTCTAAATTTCTATTTCACTTCTATTTACTTTTCTTCTTTCTATTTTTAGTGTATAAAAGGCTTAAACAATTGTGTAATTATTGTTAGTAAATAATCAAGAAGGAATATATCAAGTAAATCACTATAGGGTTCGACCTAGTTTGTCATTCTTCATTACAAAACTCTTTATCAAACCAATAATATTTAATTTTAGTATATGGCAACAAGCATTTACAATTTTGGCGCTATTGTCAACCCTGAATTCATCCTTTCTTTTCTTTTACTAATTGTATATTTCATAATTATTAAAGCATTCTAGTTAATCTTGCATCTATCAGTGTTTCTTTACATTTCATAGTATTTATCCCTTTTCTACATTTTTTGCATTCTCTTCCATTCTTTAACTATTGCATGTTTCTGCACTTCATTTGATCATTTTCCATCATATATTACTTTATTTAACACTTTAATAGAGATTTTTGGCCTATCTAAACAAGTTATATATTCTGTCTCCTACCCTTTGAATAGGTGTTAAAGTGACTATCTCCAATTGAGTTGAAATTTTTTACGGTGGTAGAAAATATTTTTCTAATTAAGGCTCACATAGTCTTGTTACTTGTGAGGTCCCTTATTTTTTGGCTAAATTCTATTATTTAGCCTAATTTTTATTTTTTTTAAATTTTTGTATTATATTTTAGGTTTTACATGGTTATAGCTTTCATTTTGTGGTAGCCATATAATTTTTAAAAATGTTTAAATAGGTTAATTAGATGTGTTTTGAGTAATTTTTCATTCTATACTAGTGTTTTATTGTTTCTGTGTTTCTATAGTCCTACCTAGTGTAATCTAATGTAGTATGGTGCATGATTAGGAGAACCGCTAATGAATTGTTAGAATTTAATTCTAAAATATATAAAAAAAATTATTTTTTTTATAGGACTAGAAATATAAGTAGTTGTAGCATCCCTACCTATTTTAATCTTGTAGATAATTCTAATAATATGGAAAATAATAGGACATTGAAGGAATTAGTTGCCCTTAACGTTACTTACCAACCTTTAGGTATCCAATGCCCTCAACTTGATGTTGACTTTAAGCTTAAATCTTAACTAATACATTTGTTTTTTAGATTCCATGATCTTGTAGGTGAATACCCTTATAACCATTTGAATGAGTTTCATGTGGTTTGCTTAACCATGAAATCTCTTCAGAAGATCACATTAGATTGAGGGTATTTTCTTTCTCACTTGCTAGTACAGGAAAGAATTAGCTATACTATCTATAACTAGGTTATGTCATTTGTTGGAATGACGTGAAGAGGCTACTCTTTAAGAAGTTCTTCCTTGCTTCAAGAGATGTTGCCATTAGAAAAGAAATATATGGTATAAGGCAAATGATTGCTAAAATATTATATGAATATTAGGATAGATTCAAGAAGTAATGTTCAGGCTATTTACACCATAAAATCAGTGAGCAACTCGTAACCTAGTATTTTTATAAAGGACTTCCTCTTATAAATAAGAGCATGATTGATGTTGCAAATAGTGGGGCATTAGTAGACAAAACTCTTATCACAGTAGAGAATTGATAGCTAACATCGTAGCAAATTCCTAACAATTTGGCACCAGAATTATGATTGCTACTAAAAGTATGTATGAAATGAATTTCTCTTTTTCAAACCAACAAATAACTGAGAATAGATTGGATAAATTAACCTTTTTAGTAAGAAAAATGGCAATGAGACAATAACAAATGCAAACTCCTTATCCTTTAGTCAACCTTAATGGAATTTACTCATGTCTAACTCATCTAACTAATTCATATCCCACATTGTAAGATGATTAGTATCAATCTTCCCTGCTAAACCACAATACCAGTATAGTAACAACAACAACATAATTAGTACCAATAGTAGCAACTTTAATACCTCAGTTGGAAAGATAATTAAAATTTTAGATATGTAACTAATCCTAGTCAAGTTCAGTACCTTTCTGCATATAATAGAATGTTAATCAATCCTTTTTCCAAACCAAATTCAAATTTAACTTCTTCGCAGCTATCTTTTAAAGAATTGGGTAAGGAAATGGATGCAAATAACCTATAATTTTAGCAAAGAACAAAAGCCATAATTGGAAATTTGCAAACTCAAATTAGCCAATTATCTTCTACCATAATTGAGTTAAAAATACAATGTTCAAGATAACCTTCTTCTAGTAATGTAAGAGACAAGGAAGTTGTGAATGCAATAATGCTTGGGAGTGACATTTTAACATGCATTCATCTTTATAATTGGAAGCAAGCCCTCAACCAGGAGCAACTAAAAAAAGGAGAAAATATATGATGAAAGTAAGGTAATTCTTTCCTTAAACCTTTACCTCCTATTGATTTTTTATCCTTTTTTCTTTTCTAAGAAGAGTTATTCCAACAAAGAAAATTAAGAATGAAAATCAAATTTTAAACTCTCTTAGAAAAGTATAAGTTAACATACCTTTACTAGATTTGATAAATAAAAATTCCAAGTAGTGCTAACTTTTTTAAAAAATTTGTGCATCAATAAGAGAAAATTAAAGGATGATAAGAAAGTAAGTGTCCAGTGAATGTGTTTGCAATCATTCAAAGAAAATTATCAAGCAAATGCAAAAATCCAAGCACATTTACCATCCTATATGTTATAAGAAAAACCAAAATTGGGCATGTTATGCTAGATTTAGGAGTTTCAATTAATGTCGTGCCTCTTTCTATTTTTAATGCTTTAAATTTGGGACCTTTGAAATAAATAAGGGTGATTGTTCAATTAGCAAATAAATCTAACATTTACTCTTTGGGTGTTACCAAGGTTATTTTAGTGCAGGTTGATTAACTCATTTTTCAAATAGATTTTTACATCTTGGAGATGGAATATAAGACATTTGAGGTTTTTCTACCACTTATTCTTGGCCAACCTTTTCTTAAAATAACAAAGATAGTGATTAATGTTCGAGATGGAACACTGACCATGGAATTTGATCATGTTATAGCTAAGTTTGACATTTTTGAAGCTACATATGACAATTTTATATCTTATCTTCATACTTTTGAGCATTTAATGCATAATTTTTCTCATTTTAATTTTTTTGATGCCATTTCTAACTTTGCTATTTTCGATGTTGCTATTTTTTATTTTGCTAGTTCTAAGTGTGTTCATTCTGATTTACAAGTTAATGCTATTCATGATGACATGCTTATTGAATTTCCTATAATTTCTAAATTTATGGATTGTGTGGATAGCTATGAATGCACTTGTTATGATAGTGATATTAAGTGTGCCATATGTGCTAAAATTTCTACATTTATAGGTGATGAAACAGTGTTTTTTCAAAAATTGCGTAAAATAATGATGATAGAGATATTCAACTTTTAAAGGAAAAAATGCTTTCTTACTGATCATTCTAGTTATTTTATTGAACATGTTGAATTTATTATGCATGATGATTCTTAACTTTTAAAAAGTGAGTGATTTAAGAATAGTACTTGAAAAAATTATGCTAGATGATCCCAATTTTCAAAGGACTCTTTTGATAAATGATATAAAGGTTGGCAATTTAGAAGAAGCAGAGTTAGTCTATTATCATATGAATCCTGGCTAAAGAAGTTAAAGTCATGTCTAACTAAAGATGTTAAAAAAAAAAAATTTCTTAGGAGACAACCCCTAGCTTTTTAGATTTACTTTTCTCCCTTATTTACTTGTCTTTTATCTTTTTTTATGTTTATATACTTTACATTAAAAGCAATGTAAAATTTAAGTTTGGGGGGTGACTTCTAGGATTTATTTTATATTTTATGTCTTCATTTAATACTTTTAAAATAATATAAAATAAAAAATTAAAAATTAAAAAAATATGTTTTTCATTTATTTTTTAGTCCTTTTAGTTACTTTCTATTTGTTGAGATTTTACATTTTTTATTAGTAAGATTCAATTGAAGTTAGATAGTATTTTTTACATGATTAAATGAATGATTTTGCTTCTTAAATTTTGATGGATGTAGTGATGAATTTTGAATTGGTAGATTAAACTTAATGTTATGACTTTCCTAGTAAGATTTTGAGCCTTATGTTGAAAATATATACTTTTCTCTTTCTTTCTTATATGATGTTTTTCCATGATTTTTGTTTCTTTAGAACTTTGATTCTTTTTGTGATTACATTTGTACATACATGTTAAAAAATGATAAAAATATTCTTTCTTTATTTAAGCTAAAGTCAAATAACTAACCTTGAATTTTTATCTTTGTTGAGCCCTCTTAAGGTTAATTGTCCGTTTCTTTGTCAATTAACCCATGAGCATTTTTCTAATAAAAACCAAGTAGTTTTACTAAATCTTAAGAATTAATAAAATATTTGAATTTTAATAAAATGAGTTCTTAAATAAGTGTGGAGGGTGTAACTATATATGTTGTGAAAATTTATTAGCTTCAAGTTCAAATGTTAGTTGAAAAAAGAGGATGTAAGTTTGTATATCGTGAAAATTTATTGACTTCAAGTTCAAAGGTTAGTTAAAAAAAGAAATAAATAAAAATAAAAGACAAACAAAACAAAAGAAAAAAAAAAGACAATGTTAATGAAAGTAAAAAAAAGAGAAAAGAATAAGGCAAAAAGAATTCAAAAAGAAAGGCAAATGAAAAAAGTTGATAAGTGTTTAAATTTGAAGTTGGATTGTTGTGTTAAGATTATAATTTTTCATAATTAGCCCGTATGTTTAAGTTTCAAATGCTCAATTATTTTTTTGGTTTTTATCCTTTCATACCTTCATTTTTCCTTTCCTTTTCCTTAGCCACATTATACTTTTGAATAAAATCCTTTTTATTCATGTTGAGCATGTTATTTGAATAGTGAAAATTAGATGATTAACAAACATATAGTAGAGCAATTTTCATGAAATAAACTTGAGCGAAACACTTACCGTAAACACTAAAGAGTTGAGAGTGAATTTTGTAAGAATTTACTTCATTGATCTACTCCTTTTAAATGAAATTACTATGTTGATTAGTTTCAATTTTGTCAATTTTTTTTATGATGTGTTATGTTTGTTACAAGCTTACAGGGAAATATCTTGGAAAAGTTTCCATTCCTAATATTTGTTGTACTATGACACTCAAATTAAGTACCTTAGAATCATCCTTACTTCTTTTGTTTTAGTGTTTTAAAAAAGTTCAAAACAATTATTAAGTGATTTATTTTTATATTTTATATTTTTAAATTAAAATTTTAATATTTTTATTATTTTAAAAATTTTAACAAAATTATTTCTAAATTTTAAAATTTTAAGAGAACTATACCATATTAACTTGGAACTAATCAACACAGTGCTTCCAAAAAGTTATCTTGAATGCAAATATAATATTATAGTTACCATTTTCAGACACACCAAACATTCGATTCAACAGATGGGTTCTCCACCACCTCCAAGATTAATGCTGTGTTTGCTTCCAACCCTTCTACTCTCATTTCCATGGTTATTTTCAGTCTCAACGTCAATGGTAGCCAACAAAACCTTCTTGCATTGTCTTGAAACTCATTCTCTGCCCTCTCATCCCATATCTGATGCAGTTTTCACCCCACAAAATGCCCCGATATTCTCCCAGTCCTGCAAGCTTACATTAGAAAGCTCCGTTTCAACACATCCTCAACTCCAAAGCCATTCGTCATAATCACTGCTTTACATGAGTCCCATGTACAAGCAACCGTTATATGTGCCCAGAAGCACAATCTTCTGATGAAAATCCGAAGCGACGGCCACGACTTTGAGGGCGTCTCTTACAGGGCCGATGCGCCATTCTTCATTCTTGACATGTTTAGTCTTAGATCCATTGAAATTGATTTGCATTCCGAGACGGCTTGGGTCGGAGCCGGAGCGACTCTTGGTGAACTTTACCACAATATTGCAAACAGTAGAACGCATGGCTTCCCTGCCGGAGTATGTCCCACCGTGCGAGTGGGAGGCCACATCAGTGGAGGTGGCTATGGCAATTTGATGAGAAAATATGGTCTTACTGTTGATAATGTCATAGATACAAAGCTTGTTGATGTCAATGGAAGCATTCTTGATAGAGAATCAATGGGGGAGGATCTCTTCTGGGCCATTCGGGGTGGCGGCACTGTAACTTCGGCGTAGTTCTTTCTTATAAAATCAAGCTTATCCAAGTCCCGGAAAAGTTTACCGTTTTCAAGGTGGAGAGGACACTGGGGCAAAATGCCACTGACATAGTTTATATGCGGCAACATGTTGCTCCAAATATTGATAAAAATGTCTTCATCCGACTTATCATGGATGTTGTTAATACTGCAGACCAAAATGGTCTTACGAAGAAGACAGTGAGGGCTACATTTATTGCTTTGTTCCTTGGTGATTTCAAGAAACTTGTTCTTCTTATGAAATCAAGATTCCCAGAATCGGGTTTGAAGCTCTCAGATTGCACTGAAACTAGCTGGGTTCGTTCTATACTTTTCTGGGCAAATATAGACACGGCAACTCCAATCGAGATTTTGCTTGATAGAAAACCTCAAACAGTTAACTTTGTGAAAGATAAAATCGGATTATGTGAAGAATCCGATTTCGAAGAAAGGATTGGAAGGCATTTGGAAGAAGATGATTCAATTGAAAGCACTGCTACTAACTTTCAATCCTTACGGAGGAAGAATGGGGGAGATTCCGGCGGGGGCGATTCCGTTCCCTCACCGAGCCGGCAACTAATGGAAAATACAATACGCAGCAAATTGGCACGAATCTGGAGAAGAGGTGTCAGAAAAATATATAAATTTTTGAGAGAACTTCATCGATAAATGACTCCTTTGTGTCCAAGAAACCAAGAGAGGCATTTTCAACTACAAGGATCTTGATCTGGGAATCAACAATGCCTATGGTGATGACAAGCAGAACAATTTGGTGAGTAGAGTTTATGGAATCAAGTATTTCAGGGAAAACTTTAGCAGGCTAGTTCAGATGAAGAGGAAGGTTGATCCTGGTAATTTCTTTAGGAATGAACAGAGCATCTCTGCTCCCCGCTCTCCCAAGAGTTGATGACAATTGAGGACTGTCACAGTTGCTGGAAAAACTCATGGCAAGTTTGGTTTGGGAAGAAAAACATTTTTTTCCGTAGAAACATGATATTATTTATTTGTATTTATAATATAAAATATTTAATTAATAAAAAATATTTTATTTCTCCAATATAAATATAACAATTGTGATGAAAAATATAATCCTCAATTTTCAGCAAAAATAAGCCTCAGTTTTAATCTTAAATATAAATTTGATTTTTTTAAAAAATATAAATTGTATAATTTTGATTTCTTAGTTTAAAAAAATTATGCTGGACTCTCTAAATTTTTAATTACATCTAAATTTTAATTTATTTAAAAATTTAAATATTTAAATATTTTAAAATTTTAAAATATTTTAAATTAAATACAAGTATTAATACTTCAGTACTAATGCCAAAAGCTTTTGTAGATCTAATCTAAGCACATTTCTAGCATTAGTTTAATACATTATTAATATAAAATATTTTATGCCATTAATAAATATAAAAATAATATATCATTAAATGAAGTAATAATAATTTTTTAATGATATGATAATATACAATTAATTTATATTTTGAATCAAATTTAAATTTCTTTAGTACTAAATTATGTTGTTCGCAGTGTGATTTGCGCCACACCGACATGACAACTGAAGAATTTTGTGCCAAGGGGAAAAAGAGGGAAAAGGGTAAAGTGAGGGGAGGTGAGGTCTCCATGTAAAATTAGAAAAAGATTGAGATAATGGCGCAAAGTTATGGTTGTCCGAATTGCGCAATTTCTCACCTACGGAAGATAAAACTTTCAACCACTTTATCCTGTTTGCAACGGCCCACCGGTAAGAAGCAGCCTCCCTTCGCTCCATGAACTCAAACTAAACCACAGCTTCCCAATAACGTTTCTGCTTTTGTTACATCGCACGTACGTATTGAGAGTGTGTTAGAATAAATCAATTTATAATTGATGCAAGAGCAGAATTATTTGTGAGTTTCAATTTACTTACCTATAATTTAAAGTGTTAGAATAAATCAATTTATAGTTGATATGCAAGAGCAGAATTATTTGTAAAGGTGAGGAAGCCATAGCTCCCTAAATCTCCATGTAATCTCATATCTTATATTATAAATTTTATAAGTCTTTAATTAATTTATAAAAAATTAAATATTAACATCTAAAATTTAATATTGTCCCTCTAAACATTGTATTTTTGTGATTAACATACATAATTTTATATACAAATGAGATTTCAGTAGTAAATGAATTATTTTCTTATTTTATTTTGAAGAAATACTACAATAACTTATATTATTTTTAAGTTAAAAAATACAAAAAAGGTGAAATATTAAAATTTTTAATTATATTCATATGTACATGTAAATTTAACCTTTTTAAGAATTTTTTTTTAATTTGCTCTATTGTTATCATTAATCATTAATATTGGCTATATGTGTAATTTTTTCCATGTTGAGCCGATGCAGCTATCACAAATGACCAAGGTATTAATATTACAAATTTAGAAATCAAAATAATTTTTAAGATTAAAATTTAGATGCAATTAAAAATTAAAATATTTTTTAAGATTTAAGGCCCATTTAAATACAAGTATTAATATTGCTTAAAAATTTAAAAATTAAAATATTTTAAAATTAAAAAAAAATTTCCATGTTGAGCCGATGCAGCTATCACAAATGACCAAAATTAAAAAAAATATATATTTTTAAAAATTTTAACTAAAATCAATGCTCAATGTGGTTACTGAAGATAAAAGTTTCCATGCTTTTAGACAGAATGTGACAAACACCAATACCAATACAGTATATATTTCCCATTGTGCACTACATGGATTATCTCCACCTTTAATATTAATTTCCATACTCAATAATTGAATTGGTTTAATAAGGAAAAAGCATAATAATTAATTTCAACAACAAACCAATACCAAATTTTCTCATGTTTCTAGAAAACTCAAAGTAAATGTAAAGCCTCAAACACAAAGGAGAAAAAATTTGACAAGAAAAAGTCGGTAGGTTAGCCTTACCATCTACCTTAGACTATAGGGATCCAACATAACCCATCGCGCCTCACCAGTTATCAAAACCAGAATTCAGCACCTGAGATACATAGAATTGGATGAAACAAAGCTCAGAGCAACTTCATTGAAATGCTAAAGTCAAAGGCACACCATTGATTTGTCAGACTCAACAACCATGCAAACAAAGCATTAAAAATCAGAAAAATAGGTTAAAGAAAGAAAGAATTATTAGCATTCTCGTTCAACACATAAAATTTTTTAAGAACCCATGTATGAAGAATCTCTAGGAAATTGTATTGCATTAGTAAACTGGAAAATTTGGATTCTTACCATACTAAAGCTTATATCATCTCTGGAAACATTATAATAACTTAGAATAACATGATCAAAATGGAAAGATAAACAAAATACTAGTTTCACATTGAATGAGAAAGTAACAATTTCAAAATATAGTATTAACACCTGTCTCCATTAACCTGGTAATTTTGAAGCCTCAACAAGCTGTAGTATTGAGAACTATAAAGCCATTCTTGATCTCCAACTCGGGATGCTCCTGCAATCAAGAAATTATTTTAGAGCATAATGGAACAAATAATAACACAAAATAAATATTTTCTTACATTTGTAGAGTTTTATGTGGTTAAACAAACTATTATACTCATACTTGGAGAAATGGGAAAAAAAATCTAAACCGGGACCCTTAAACCTTCAATCAAATAAAATGCCATATTAGAAGAAAGAAAGCACATGCAATTGAGAATTAAATATAGTCCACCTCTTTAATATACTCCAAGACCTCTTGATCAAAAGAAAACAACATTTGCCGAGCATCATTTATTGAAAGATAATCATATGCCTTTTCACTGCATCCTACCATTTCATCTCAGGAAATTTCGTCACGGATATCAGTTAGACCAAGACTTCAATAACTTTCTACTATACATACAATTTGAAAGTATTAAAATAAGGAAATGTGGGCGTCTAACTAATTTCACATACTTCCAGAACTTGATACTCAAGGGTGAGATGAAGTCCTATACATAACACAAAATGCAGTTGTGATATGGACGCGCTAGCTTATCAATTAACAAGAAGATAATGCATATATGGTAAGATATATAACCACTAGAACATAGAAACAGCGTATATACACAGCATGCAGTTGCCGATCTATTAACTAACTGATCTAGAAATATACATTGCATTTGTTACAAATTGTGCTATCCCAAAGTTGTATTAAATATGTAGTGGCAGGGCTTGCTTCTTGCATTGCCATTTGCATATAAAATACCATAACATTAACTAAAGTAAATCAACAATAGATAGTTAAGTTTAATTGTCAAGAATAACATAAATGAACATTTCAATTCGTCATATTTCTTCACCTTATCTCAAATAGACAAGATCCGCACAACCAGCTTATTAGTTTCGCATAGAAGGGAAAGCAACGGTCTAGAAAACAAATGTAGTTATTGGAAACAAAGAATCATAGCCTTCACTAGAATAACAAGGCATATATAAAACTTCAAAACAATGCTAACTGCAAATGTTACAACACCCTACAACACGAATTTCTCCATGTGCTCTATCCTGCAAAGCCCAATTCCTTGAGCACCATTATTTCTAGCCCTCATTGCATCTAGACAAGAATTAAGCACCATTGTATTTTGTGCCAAGGCAATGGCATATACATATGTTTCATACAAATGTTCACCAAATCCTCTTTGATCCCTATCTAGATGAACTCAGTGTAACTTCACAGATGCTATTGTTCATAGCTTGACAATAATAGTAAATGTCTCTGTATATTGTATTTAATGTGAAGCCATCAAACCAAATATCCGTTCTTTGGGCCTTCTTTAAGAATTGAACTTGTTTTTCAATTACTTAAATGAAACAACTATCATACTGATACACTTGAGGAATCCCTGGTAAACGCAATTCTTTTTTTCTTTTAATTGAATATTAATTAAAAATTTTCGCCAAGAAATTATTTTAGTATGAAATTCTTCCCACAACTTTGCTACTAGTAATAAAACAAACAGAATCACAATTGACTATTTTTAACCTCCAGGTTATTTGCCACAAGCACGGGCACGCATCACAAAACACAAGTAATTGTTTATCAATGTGCGTTGTTACGTAAAAACTATTTAGCCATTTAGTTCGGTAATTCAATAACAAAAATGAGGTAAAAGAAAAGTCAGCAGCACTTAGGCAACAAAACAGCTTCTATAAATACAGGGCCACTTTGGTACATTTGGAAGCAAGCTGACACTAAGAATGAAATTACTATGGATGGTTAACCTAGTAGGAGATAGGCCACAAGCGCAGCCATTAACGATAAAGGCAAGCTGTTGAAAGACTTCAATTTCTTGGGCTTTTGAGTAATGTGTATCTCCTTCCTTCCCATTGCCCTTCGTAAAATGCTCTCATTGTCAGTCTTCAGTGAACTTAGTAACCAAAAAGAGCCGCGCAAAAGGAAGGGAGGAAGAGCAAACAGAACAATGAACTCAGTTAGTAAGGACACAAACCTATAAAATAACCACTACGCATGATTCGAATATTCCAAAAATCAAGAAACCAAAATCAGGGGCCAAAAACAAAGCTTTTTCAAAGAGATAATTAAATAAATTACATTTCCTATGTAGAAAGATTGGATGTCAAAAATAGGAAATAAGAAACATCACTTACTTTAGTATGGATGCATAGCCAAACTAGGTACACTGAGCGATGACCATGAATCCATTGCCTGACCTCGTGAGCCGGTAGCTCTCTAATTGAAACAATATAGCGCATGCTTGCCAATATTGTCACTCTTGACAACCTTTCTACGTAATTTATTCGTGGCACGCTTGGTAAAGATGATAAAACTCACAAGCTTATAAGCCACAATCAAATATAGCCAAAGTGCCCCACATACCAAACTATAAGATCTTTTCATACATGAAACCTCTAGACACAACGGGTTAAAAAGGACAATTGAATATAGAGAGAGACACTTTGTTCACTTAGTATATGCCTCATTTTATAATTTTGAGTGTGTAGGGGAAGACCGCAAACTAACATACTTTTGTCCTTAGCTCAGTGTTTAGCACCTTGCCAAGCCTTCCGACACTTCATTTCCCTTAAAGAATATTTTAAACAAAAGCCCTTCCATTAGGAATAGACACACTTTTCCCAACTATCATACGCATTTTCTTAAAGCTCTAAGTGTTCAATTCACATGAAAACTAACTAACACCAAGATAAAAATGTGATAATCATAAATATAGGCTTCTAGAAGAAATAATCAAAGTGCGCTTAAATTTGGAAAAATTAGGAAAAATAGTATACCAGTTGGATTAATTCCAAATTTTAGCCATTAGTTTATATAATATGTTATATTTTTTCACCAAGTTTCATCTTAATTTGAGCATATTTGCTTATCGAACTGTTACAACTACTACCTTATTACATTTTCGCCCCATTTCAATTATCAATGCTTTCATTGATGCCTCAATCTAATATGTCTCCATGAAGAATCTATTTACTCTCTTGAAACTTCATGGTGGTCTTTAGCCTACTCCTCTAAGTTACTTCCTTGATCATTCAAGCTTGCCTTTTTGAACATTACAAATGTTCCCCCATCTCAAATTTAGGTTATCACTTCTGTAACATCAGTATTCTTTTGACAAAATGCATCTTCTATAAATTTCTCAAAGGATTACCTCTATATTCTCCTTTCAAAGTATCCTAACACTCTCTCCCAAAGTTGTTACCTCTGTAACTCATCTGATGAGTAGTTACCTTTGCAACTATATACTCACTACCTCTATAACTTACACAAATGCCACCTTTATAACAAAAGTGCATGCTAACATTATAGCTTATAAGCAATGCTTAACACTCTGAATTACTTACTAACATATATCTTACATCTAATGTTCTACACCATAAGTACAAAAGACAAGGCTTACACTTGATATACCGAAAGGCCCTATATACTTGCTCCGAAGTCCACTTGTTTACTTTCGATCAATTCATGACACTTTGTAGTACTACTTTCATACTTGATTGGATCCTTTAATCTTTTCTAAATTAATACCCTTTAGTATTTTATCGGCTACATAACCTACTCTCAAATTTGATGCTATATAGCATCATGGTCCTCATGATCCCTTCTAACTCAAATGACATTCAACAATGTCTCAGCTCTCATAATTCCACTTGAGTGCATCCTTTAACAACTTTATTAAGCATATCCACCTAATGGCTCCCCCACATTAACAACTTGATGGGGTTCAACATAGAGTTCTCTCATACTTTAGATTGAGTTCCACTTTGCTTATGCATGAGTAAATATAAAATCAATGTTTTGAAGTCTTTCAACTAAGCAATTATGTAATACTAGTTAGTTACCTTGTTCTGAGTCATTATTGCTACTCTATCAAGTAATTATATAGCCTAACTTATTACATTGAAGAATCATTGCCACTAATATATGACTATGATGCACTAGCCCCTTAGCATCTCATCTTAAATATTGTAGGTAATTGTGTGCACTCCATTAACCTATAAATTATGCACATGGCATTAATTCCTTTGAATCTTTGCTCAGCCCTTCAGCTATAATACTCTTTTAAGCAATACTCCTTTAAGTATCATGAAAGATCCTTCCATACTGCCTTAACATGATATAAAATACTCCCTCTAGAGTAATCCAACTACCTTCTAGAGTAATCTAGCTTGCCCTCTAACTATGCTCCTTTAAGCACCAAGACCAATCTTCTTGGACTACCTTGACATGATTTTAGACTACTCTTGCTATAGCAATTTACTTGACTCATTACTCCAATGTGTCATCCCTCAGGATGTGTCCTCTGGCTATGGTCATGCATTTCTACATGATCAAAGGCTTTACCTTTTAGTTCCACTAATCTCTTAGGCAAAGCTTAAGCCTTCTAGCAAAACTAAGGCTTATTCCATGGGATAGGTTATCATTTCACTTGTCCCCTTAAATGGTGGTTTGCATCCCTCAATGCCACTACTATGAATAAATACATAACTAACATCTAGTGCACATAAGTAAGATAACCCTCTGGCACAAATGCTTGGGCCTAATGTACTAATCCATAGTCACTTGAATGCATTATTCCTTACACACTAGTAAATTATGTTGATCCAATCTCATACACTCTTTGGTTAATTCTTTGGCAATGACACTATCGATTTGTAAAAATGATTGCTTTGTTCATCCCTCAAATAGCATTAGACAAGCCACATCTAAACTAATTATTGCCTACCCAATCTTAGTCCTCTAGTATAAACTAAGATCTGGTACTAAATATCACTGGTCAATAACTCTCTAGCCAAAATCGTGCAATGCACATTTGTCATTCTTAATAAATATGCTAGCCTTCTCATATAACCTATTCGAGGCATCCTTGGTAAAGATGATGGAACTCACAAGTCTACAAGCCATAATTAAATGTTGCTGAAGTACCCATGCATACTAAACCATAAGATCTTTCCACACATGAAGCCTTCAGATACAATGGGTCAAAAGGGATAATTGAATAAGGAGAAGAATACTCTATTCTCTTGGTATATGCCTTATTCTATAATTTCGAATGTGTAAGGGTTAGCTACAAGTCAACATACTCTTATCTCTAGCTTGGTATCCAAGCATCCTGCCAAACCTTCTTAACACTTTACCCTTCTTAAAGAGCATTTTGAGTAAAAGTGCTCCCATTAGGAGTAGATATAATTTTTTCAAACCATCATAAAGTCTTTTCTCAAAACTTCGAGTGTCTAATTCACCTAAAAACTAACTCACAAAACGATAAAAATGTGAAGATTGTAAATATAAGTTTCTCAAACTCCTTTAAATTCTCAAACTATCTTGAAATGACTAAAATAACCCCAAAGTTAGGGAAATTGAGTATAATAGTACACTAACAGAATTGATATCAAATTTCAATTATAGGTCCAGTATAATAAGCTAGATTTTTCACTAAGTTTTGTCTTAATCCAAGTATATTTGTTTATCAAATTATCATAATTACCAGCTTGTGATATTAAGAAGGAGGAAGTATCATCAAACTAGTTGCTAAACATCATTTATCAAAACCTTAAAGAGAATTACAAGATCGATATGAAGAGAGAGTGAGCTAGTTAATGATAAAAGATGCACTATTCTCCACTTTAATCGCTTGGTGTTAACTAGCTTTAAGGAAATAACATCAATGGATAACTGTTTGGAGGTTATTAAAGATGGTGTGGTTGAATGTGATGACAATTATAAATGTTAAAGAAAAAAGGGTTCAATACTTGGAAGAAGAAGAAATTAGAGCTATTTCAAGTTTTGAGATAAGATTCAGATTATGAAGCAAGAGTTCCTTATGTTTTTATGTTAGGGTCGGGCTTACAAATAGATTTGGGGCCAGAAATTAAAGGTGGCATAGGCCATCTTGAATGCCACCCTAAATTTGATGCATTCCTATAGTGCCTAAAATTAATAATTAATTAATATATTAAACAGAAATAATTAATATATTAAACATATCCTAAATCAAGCCTATTTTTATAAATTTGGTAGTTCAATTTAAGTTTAAAATGTATATTTAAATTAACATTAAATTTTTAATTTAATCAAATTGATTTATTAAAAAGGAAAGAATTTCTAATACTATATCAATACTAAAAATTCAATTTTTCATTACTATTTCAATACAATTTTTTATCAAATATATATTTTTTTCGACCCACCAATACAATTTGACATTAAATTTGATTTTTATTTCCTAAAATACATCAAGGAAAACTAAATTTAATTGTTAAGTTTAAAAAAAATACTTGTTAAAAATTGTATTGAAGTAACATTAATCTTCTAGTACTAATGTAGCATTCAAAATTCTTCTTTTAGGAAGAAATTACATTAAGTTCAAGTGATGATAATTAAACAATGGACAATTCTATAATACCTAAAGTAAAAGTTTGGGTATTGATACCTTGATTTCGTGGTAACATAATAATCATATAATTTTGATGATGTCAAAATGAATTGTTAAGATGAAATAATGAAAGACTTATCAAATAAGTAAAATGTTTATAATATGATATTTATATTTACAACTTTAATTTTTTATATAATTCTAAATTTAAGGTAGATTTAATTATTTAAATAAGTTATTTATATTAAGTTACATGTAAGAATTTAATTCCCTCTATTATTATATATTAAATATATGATAATATTACAAAATTAATTCATTTGTAAATATTAATTTTTAATCCTATTGATATTTTATTTTATATTTGACTTTTATTATACATATTATTTGAGATTATTTTGTATAAAATTGAGATACTTTTGATTAGTTAATGAAAAAAGTTAGCACAAAAAATACGTGATTTATTTAAAATATAAAATAAGTAAAAAAATATAATTTCTTATATTTTAAAATTATCATTTTAATTATTTTCTTTTAATTATCTTTCACTCATATATAGATCATAAAAAATTTATAAATTATTATTAAAATAAATTTAATATTTAAAATCATTCAAAAAATCACACAATTTAAGATAATCATTTGATATTAATTTTATAAATTCCTTATATTTAAAAAAAATAAAAAATTTTATGTTTCATTTTACTTTCTCTAAAATTCACTTTCAAACCCGATAATTCAAGGTAACTAATCAGTGTTACTTTTTTTAAATTTATTAAACTATAAAAATTCATTAATTTCATGCTTTAATTTATTTTCTACAAATTTCATTTGGCTATCAAAATTATAGTATAAGGTTAATCATATAAATATAATAATTTATGAAAGAGATATATGTTTAAAATGTTTTTTTTTAACTTTTTTATTTTGAATTTTGTTTATTTATGATAATATATTTTAAATAACATGTTTAATTTCTTATTTGGAATCATGCTTAAATAATTAATAGTTTATTTTTAATTAAATTGTTTTAGATATTATTGTTATTATTTAAATTTTTTATAAGCTTAAGTAAGAAAAATAAGAAATGGGATTATATTTTCTTAGTTGCATATCCATAAAATTAAATTAAAAGTAATAAACTTATATTTTTCAACTAATTATTAAATAATTTTTAGAACTTGTGTTTCATAATATATTGTTTTCAGCTTTACTAAATAATTTACTTGATTTAAAAAATTATTTTTTAATTTTTTAATTTAATCTACATAACAACATACTAATTTATTTTATCTTTAAATAATTAATATTTTATTTTATTATTTGAAAGATTTATTTGGTATATTATTATCACTTAAATATTTAAATTTTGTTAAAAATAAATAAAAAAAATAGAAGTTAGAATTGGATTTTTGTGATTGGATGTATATAGAATTAAAATAAAATTACTTAAACTAATTAATGAAGTATGAAAAATTTAAGGAAGCGAGAAAAGTATAATTTCTTGATAACTAGGGATAAAATTAAAAATATAAATAAATTTGTTGACTTGTTATTTTTTATTTGTGTGCCATGATTTAATTTATTTAATTGTTTATATATGTCATATTTCATGTTTTAATTAGTTAATTAGTTAAGGTATTCATATCTTAACTTTTACTTTGGGTAAGGAAGAACTATCTTTAAACAATTACATGTTAATTTTAATATGTATTGTTGTTGTGCCCATCTATTGAAATTTTTTATGATAATAGTTTTATGGTAAAAGCATTTTGGTATAAAATATTATTTGATGTTTATAAAAAAAATTATTCTTACATTATCCAATTAATTTTTCGATATGATTTGAAAATATAAGATTTATTTTTCGCTTGAATGCTTTGGCTTGGAAACATGTAACTCAATTTTTGATTTGGTTAAAAAAAATTTGGCGGGAGATGGAGTGGAATAAAAATATAGGTTTTATTTGGATACATTTACAAATTCATAAAGTGTTAAAGGGTATACGCTCAAAAGACATGTAAAAAAGAAAAATGACCAGGCCGGAAGGCGTGGGGGAAGGGTTGCCCATTGCAACAACTGATGAGTCAGATTTTCTCGGAAAAGTTTCCATTCCTAATATTTGTGGTACTATGGCACTCATGTTACCTACCTTTGAATCATCCTTCTTTTGTTTTAGTGTTTTTAAAAAGTTTAAAAATTATTAAGTGATTTATTTTTATATTTTTTATTTTTTAATGAAAATTTTAATATTTTTATTATTTCAATAATTTTAACAAAACTATTTCTAAATTTTGAAATTTCAAAAGAATTATACCATCCTAAATCATATTTTAATATGTTTATTTATATTTTACCCTGTAATATGATATAACATAATTATTTCTAAAAGTAGGGCCGAGCTCACAACAAAGCTACTATATCCTAGACAACTACATTCCACTACAGGCACCGACAGCATTGTTAGACTGACCTCATCATCGCCCTTTCAACATATAATAATCCAGTCGACTGCGAAAGAAAATCAGAGCATCCAAGAAGTTCTCTTGAATGCAAATATAATATTTAGTTACCATTTTCGGACACACCAAACATTCGATTCCACAGATGGGTTCTCCACCACCTCCAAGATTAATGCTGTGTTTGCTTCCAACCCTCCTACTCTCATTTCCATGGTTATTTTCAGTCTCAACGTCAATGGTCGCCAACAAAACCTTTCTGCATTGTCTTGAAACTCATTCTCTGCCCTCTCATCCCATATCTCATGCAGTTTTCACCCCACAAAATGCCCCGATATTCTCTTCAGTCCTGCAAGCTTACATTAGAAACCTCCGCTTTAACACATCCTCAACTCTAAAGCCATTCGTCATAATCACTGCTTTACATGAGTCCCATGTACAAGCAACCGTTATATGTGCCCAAAAGCACAACCTTCTGATGAAAATCCGAAGCGGCGGCCACGACTTTGAGGGCGTCTCTTACAGGGCCGATGCGCCATTCTTCATTCTTGACATGTTCAATCTTAGATCCCTTGAAATTGATTTGCATTCTGAGACGGCTTGGGTCGGAGCCGGAGCGACTCTTGGTGAACTTTACTACAATATTGCAAACAGAAGTAGAACGCATGGCTTCCCTGCCGGAGTATGTCCCACCGTGGGAGTGGGAGGCCACATCAGTGGAGGTGGCTATGGCAATTTGATGAGAAAATATGGCCTTACCGTTGATAATGTCATAGATGCTAAGTTTGTTGATGTTAATGGAAGAATTCTTGATAGAGAATCAATGGGGGAGGATCTCTTCTGGGCCATTCGGGGCGGCGGCGCTGCCAGCTTCGGCGTAGTTCTTTCTTATAAAATCAAGCTTGTCCAAGTCCCCGAAAAGGTTACCATTTTCAAGGTGGAGAGGACACTGGGGCAAAATGCCACCGACATAGTTCATATGTGGCAACATGTTGCTCCAAATATTGACAAAAATGTCTTCATCCGACTTATCATGGAAGTTGTTAATACTGCAGACCTAAATGGTCTCAAAAAGAAGACAGTGAGAGCTACATTTATTGCTTTGTTTCTTGGTGATTCCAAGAAACTTGTTCTTCTCATGAAATCAAGATTCCCAGAATTGGGTTTGAAGCTCTCAGATTGCACTGAAACTAGCTGGGTTCGTTCTATAATTTTCTGGGCAAATATAGATATGGGAACTCCAATCGAGATTTTGCTTGATAGAAAACCTCAAACACTTAACTTTGTGAAGAGAAAATCAGATTATGTGAAGAATCCGATTTCGAAGAAAGGATTGGAAGGCATTTGGAAGAAGATGATTCAATTGGAAGCACCGATACTAACTTTCAATCCTTACGGAGGAAGAATGGGGGAGATTCCGGTGGCGGCGACTCCGTTCCCTCACCGAGCCGGCAACTTATGGAAAATACAATATGCAGCAAATTGGCATGAATCTGGTGAAGTGGTGTCAGAAAAATATATAAATTTAGTGAGAGAACTTCATAGATATATGACTCCTTTTGTGTCCAAGAAACCAAGAGAGGCATTTTTCAACTACAAGGATCTTGATCTGGGAATCAACAATGTCTATGGTGATGATAAGCAGACCAATTTGGTGAGTAGAGTTTATGGAATCAAGTATTTCAAGGAAAACTTTAGCAGGCTAGTTCAAATAAAGAGGAAGGTTGATCCTGGTAATTTCTTTAGGAATGAACAGAGCATCTCCGCTCCCCGCTCTCCCAAGAGTTGATGACAATTGACAACTTTCACAGTTGCTAGAAAAACTCAACGGGAAATTTGGTTTGGGAAGAAAAACATTTTTTCCCGTAGAAATATGATATTATTTATCTGTATTTATAATTATAAAATATTTAATTAATAAAAAAAATTATTTCTCGAATATTAAATATAACAATTGTGATGAAAAATATAATCCTCAATTTTCACCAAAAAAAAGATTCAGTTTCATCTTAAATATAAATTGTGTAATTTTGATTTATTAATTTTAAAAAAAATTATGCAAGACTCTCTAAACTTTTTATTGGTATAATTGTAATCCTCCTATTTGATTTTTGTCAATTTCTTGATTTCACAAGTTCATTTTCACTCAATATTCACTCCATATTAATCTCAAATGCATTTTATATTTTTGTCTAAATATCAAAATTTTTGAACAAAATTAATAAATTGTATATGAAATTTTGAATTTTTTTAGTATTTATCTTTTTCTAAATATTAAAAAGCATAATTTACTTGAGAAATATTATGTGAATGTTTGGTGATTGGAAATGAATTGATTGAATTTGACATGGAAATCAAATAGGATGAACAAAATTAAATTATTTAAATATTGAAGAAGATAAAATAAATTATTTTAAATTAAAAAATTAAAATCATACAATTTATATTTTAGAAATAAAACTAAAATTTAACCTTAAATTTTATCTTTAGAGAAAATGGAAAAATTGCATGCAATCCATTTTAGTTGTAGTTGCACTCCATTGTAGCATGTTTAATATAACGGAAGGAAATAGAATAAAAATATTTTATTTAACAGGCACTATAAAATGAAAATATCCATTTCTTATATAATGATATTCCATTAAATAATGTTACGTTTAGTATAATAGAACAAAATAAAATAAAATAATTATTTCATAATTATATTTGATATGATTGACAATGGAATAAGGATTCTATTCTATAATCATGTTTGATGCAACAAAAATTTATGAAATAGAATGGAAAAAAGTTATCAACAATAATAACACCCTTAAAAATAAAAGAGAGTAAAATTGAAACCATATTTATATAAAAGATGATATTGTCATCTTTATATTAAACTGTATTGTACTTAAACCACTCTTGAAATTATTTAATATATTGTACAAAAAAATTAATATCAAAATTAATATCAATATATTTATTTGAAATTTTAAAAAATGATAAAAGTATAAGAAAAAACAAGATATTGATTGTTTCAATACTAAAATAAAAAAATTAGAAATGAGAAAGAAAAATTATTTAATTCAACTTGCATTACTTAAATTAGGAATAGAGTTCTCAAATAAAAGGGCAATTTTGAGATTTAAAAAATTAATGAGAATAATGTGGGAAAAAAATTCATTCCATTATCTTTGGAATGACCATTCCATAGCTTTTGTAATACCTACGGACTGGATATTTGTGTTCCATAAGCCCTACTAAACAAACATTTGGCATTTCATTCCATTCCTTTTCACCATATCGAATATGCTATGATAAAATCTTTATTTTATTACAAAAATTATGAAATAATCATTTCATCATTTATAAAATAGATTTTTTTATATTTTATTCCTTGTATATTTTATATATTTTAACATTATCTTTTTATTGATCAATAATAAAATAATATTTATTTTTTAATGTTATATTATTTAAATGTTTAAGTAATTATTTTATAATAATAAAATTTAAAAAATATTTTACATTATTTATAAAAAATTTATGAATTAATTTTTTTCTTTTACTATAGAAAATTGTTTCTTAATTATAATATTGATAATTATCATTTTTCATGTTCAATTATAAAAAATTTATAAATAAATAAAAATAAGAATACCATCCTTCATATAAATACAATTCTAATTGTATGCTTTCTTTTTTATTTTTAAGGGTATTATTGTTATTGATATCTTTTTTCTATTTCTTTCCTATAATATTTGTTGTACTAAACATAACTATGAAATGAAATGCTCATCTCATTCCTAAATATGCCAAATATAATTATGAAATGATTATTTTATATTATTCATTTCCATTCTATTCCATCTTATTAAACACAACATTGATACTTTTCCAAGAAAAAATGATCGTAAGAGATGTACTCCATTAGGACTTGTCCAAGAAAAAAGATTGCAAAGGTGGAGAGGGTGCGAGAGAAAAATTTTAGGAAAAAAATAATTGAAAATTTGAAAGTTCTATTTGATAATTAGTTACATTAGTAGTTAAATGATTCAATTACTAATTATTGATTGTATAAGTTGTATTAATTAGTTAATAACAACAACTATTTGAATAAAGATATTCAGTAAAATTAGTTATTTATAAGTAAAATGATATATAAAGATATGATATTTTTATAATTTATTTAGGCATATTATTTTTAATGATATTTAAATTTTGCATATTATTAATCATATTAAATTTTTTTGAAAAAATATATTTTTGTGATTTATTATTTATTAAATTATTCTAGAAAGTAAGTTATTATAATTTATTATAGATGTTAAAACATTCTTTAAGAAATAAATAATTGAAATTTATTAAAATTATTTAATTTTTTTAGATATAAATATCTTTAGGTGTATGTTTGTCTTTTTGTATTATTTTACATCAAATTTTAAATATACTATATATAATATAATATAATATAATGGTTATATTATTTTCACATATATATTCCTCTCTATCACATTTTTTAAGATAAACTTGATCAAAAATAAATCTTCATATAATTTGTATTGAATTATCCCTTCTTATTTAAGTGATATTATAAAAATTTAACTTAACGATGAATCAAAAAAATATTGTGTATGTTATATATATATATATATATATATATATATATATATATATATATATATATATATATATATATATATATATTATGCATTACTTATATGTATCATTCTATAAGTTAATCTTAATATTTTTTAATGGGAAAAGAATATAAATCCATTAAATAATTATATAACATTATTTTTAATAAATTGTAATATTTACTTTTATAATTTATATTAATTTCATTAAGTAAATTTAATTAATAAAAAGTTAAATAATTATTTATTATTTATAAAATTAAATTAATGCATGTATAATTAAAAATATTTAGTAAATTAATGATTATGTTCTTTTTGGTATATCTTAATTTTAGGGTTTAAATCTTCTTTCTAAAATTTAAATTTTTTTAAATTTTATATCGAGATGTTCGTGCAAAAAAAATTATTAAGTTAACCCCTTTTATTTAATAAAATTTATAAATTGAACCGTCCTATAAAAGCTTTTCCCTTGTTTTGGGAGATTTGGAATTCTCCAACTTTTTTAAATTGATTGATTAGAAATCGATCAATTAATCAGAATAGTTATTTATTAAATGTTTAAAATAAAATTAATTAATTAAAATTTTTCAAATCAAATAAAAATTGATAAATCAATTATTTATCAAGAATACTCAAAATCTAACTTATTGCAAAGAGAGAATGGGGATGAGAGGTATAATCTTTGAGAGCCCTAACTCACTAGGCATGAGATAAACCAACTTCAATTGCCTCAACTCATTAAGCAAAAATGTCTTCCTAACAATATTATAATAAAACCTAGATTTCAAGAACAATGCTAGTTCTAGGCGCACCTTACATTTGCGGTCTAAAATTTATTCTATATTTAGATGTCATTTGCTTCACCTCAATAACTCGATAAGTTCTATTTCATAGGAAATAAGAAAGAAATTATTGGGAAAAAATTAATTAACCATAATTAAATGTAGAATATACATGCTTGATCTAGTTCTCTGGATCCTAATGCTGTAATCCATCACACAGATATCAAGAATCACCTTTAATCTAGAATTCTTGGCTTATGTCCACAATAATTGCACCAAAACCCCACACACTATCTTGTTAAGAGAAGAAGATAAAAAAAAACTTTCTGAAGGAATTTCTCTAACTCTAGAAAAACTGAATGAATGTATTCTCTTTCTTTTTCCTTCTTTTTGTTTCTCTGTTAACTTCTGAAGTGGGAGTGGGTGGTTATTTCTCTCCCCTATTTTCCACACATTGATCAGTTACCAAAACTAATTTATTTGAATTTAATTTAAATTCAAAAATAAATTAAATATTTATCTTAATTAAATAAATATTTAAAATATGATAAATGTGGATTACCCATTATGGGTGTCTTCACATTCATCATCTACACATATATAATAAGATGAGTCATATCATATAATCTTTTTCTCTTTTCATGGTTTTCATACTCGGTGCCTTATCATGATCGCGTAAGCATGATGTCATCTTGGGTGTTCTTGTACTAGAAATTCTTATATAGAATTAGCACAAGATAACCCTTACTTCTAATTGTTTATATTATGCCTTAGATGCTCTAAATTTTCCCATATACACTTTTCATTTGCAAATCTAATCCCTCACGAGCTTTACTATAAGCTCAGATTACCATTCACACATGCATAGCATCTACACTTACGATGTTACCAAAATTAATTTCATAATGGACATGTCTTAGATATTAGCATAATTATGTATATGTTGAGAAATCTTCCTTTCGCCCGTATATCACTTTAATTTGAAATAGCTATTTTCCTAGTATTTTATCCTTTAGACCGTATATATTTGTTGGTGTGTATCTTAGGAGCCAATCATAGAGATAATTGTAATAAATGCATAATGTATTATATTTTATTTCAGGTAATTTAAATTATTATATTTTATTTCATATTTTTTATTACTTTGCACAATTTATAACTTAATATAATAATTACCCCTGAAATAGTTTTACTATTTCTAAAATGCCCATAATAAAGCATTATTGCAAAAGGAATAATAATAACACATCAAGACTAGTATGTATAGTGACTAATAATTACGAATTAAGGATATGTAATATCAAGTCGATACATGAGTACATTATTAATAAACAGATGTACTAAATTAGCCCGCAATGAGAAAATTACATGGATTGTCATATGTTATTAGTTATTCTCATGTGACCACAATACATGTAGTACTTTAACCTGAAGTCACTATAGGTCCCTACATGAGAAGTCACATATTTTGATGTCATCCTCTATCACCTTTAATCAAGATGTGTTGTAGGATGTTGATTGGATATGTCATAAATCATGCAAAAGGATGTGAATGATATAGATGAAAATTTTATTCCTATTACATAATAAGAGTGATATCCTTAGACTCCTTGATTGAATGAGATTAAGAAATGTATGACCATACTCAAATGAATCAAAATGAGATATTAATTATTTGCTTAAGTTAGTCTACTCGCTATCAAGAAATATAAATTGAACATCAACGAGGATGACGCATTTCATGCCTCTAGTTCGATTTGGATATCATTACAAAAAGGATTATATTGCAAAGTATTATTTACACATTAAGTGAATATTGCGTTACATACATTTTTACTACTTGAGTGACAGTAATGTATTACTAGATACCACTTACTGTCTATGATCTACAAGTAGGCCATTACTAATATAGTAAGAATCTAGAAAGTCACATAAAAAGAGTAGGAATGAGACAATAATTAATTATATTTTAGTTAGACTAAAATCTAATTAATTAAGTTTATTTTTGTACATATATATATTATTAAAATAATAATATTTTTTTCACGTAATAAATATGATTATTATGTGATATTATTTGATATTAAAGTAATATCAAATAATTGTGTTATTAAATATTAGATAATTATATTATGAGATAATATTATTATCTAATATTAGATAATTAATAAATAAGTCCTATCTTTCCTCACTCTTTCTCCATTATAAGGATAAAGTGATAATTATTAAGTGATTTTAGGATTCTAGAAGCATTATTCTAGTAGGATTAGAAATGTTGTATACCTTAGTTCTATAAAAGGAACTTGAAGACAACACCTTAGGAACATGTGAGTTACCATTAAACCCTAAAATCACTCCAAAAACACACAAATCCTAATCCGGGTGAGAGAGAGACTTATCTTAGCAAATTCGTGGAGGGTAAGAGGTTTTCATTCACTCCATGTGAATACTGTAGAGATGTTGTACATTTGACCGGCATTTGATTCGTAACTCATCTCACTCTTTCAAGGTTTTGTTCAAAAAAAACACAAGCACACAAAAGGTAAAACCTTAAACATTGATTTCTGCCCTTTTACATGAATCTTAAGCAGAATTCAGATCATTTTTTTTAAATTTCGCTACATATCATGATCTGAAACCTAACAATATCATGATCATAGGATGTATATTAAGGTAGCGAATACTACATCATTTCTCTATAATATCGTCAAAGTGAAAGGGTATCTTTGAAAATAATTTTTCTTTTCTAGGACTCACACAGCAATGAACCAAGGATCTTTCACTTGCTTCGCATTTGCGGTTCCTTTTACACATGTGATATGAATCATATGCTACGGTGTTTCCCTCGTTGTATAAGGGCATATGTCAATTTTATTAGTAACATCGTATAGACTTTAGTTCTGATACATCCAATACCTAACCTAAATTCTTCCATATCATTTGACTCCTTTTGACATCAGTATGTGAGGAATTCATTATCTAGCCATAGGTATTGTGGAAGGTGGGAGATTCCACAATTCGATCCATATTTTGTATTTCGGATCTCATCCCAACTTTACTTCATTGAGGTGATATTTTTTATCTTGTGTTACTTCTTTACCAATACACAACATTTCTCACAATCATGTTAGTGAACACATGTCTCATTTCTACCCACTCCTCATGAGTGCTAGAGATGGTTGTTTGTGTGAATGAATCGACCTTATCACTTGCACAACATACTGGACATTCGTATACTCATACACATCTTATAATACTTGCAATTGAATGAAAACATATTTTATTCATTTCAATTTTAGAAATGTTTGATTACATTCTACGCATACCAAGAGATTTTACATGCTTAATATATACATCTTTAGGTATAGCCTTAGTAAAAGGATCTGTTATCATCTTTTGCGTAAGAATGTATTGGATGGTGACCTTCTTCTGTGCTATTGGATCTGTCACAAAGTGATATTTTGTGTCTATATGCTTAATTTTATTATGGTACTTTAGATCCTTTGTATAGGTGATGATTGTTTAACTATCATAGTATATTAGGATAGGATTCAAATTCTCACCACAAATCCCCAGATGTTCTATAAATCTTTTCAGCCATATTGTCTTTTGTACTATTGCAGAACATGCCACAAACACTGCTTCCATTATTGATAATGTAATGTATGTCTACTCCTTGCTACACCATGATATGGCACCATTGTTTAGCAAGAATAAGTAGCCCGATGTGAATTTTCTCTCATCCAAGTCTCCTGCCCAATCTGTATCAGAATATCCAACTAAGCATAAGTCGTCTCCTTGATAGCATAACGCATAATCGGTGGTGCCTTTTAAATATCTCAATATCCTCTTGACAACTTTTCAATGTTTCTATTTGGGGTTTGACTGGTATCTGCTTACAAGTCCAACCACATGACAAATATCCAATCTTGTACATATCATTGCATACATTAGACTTCCTATCGCACCAGAATAAGAAACTTTGTCCATTGATTTCTTTTTAAACTTATTTTAAGGGCATATTTCTTGATTCAATGGTTCACTTTTATTTACAGGGGTATCCATGGACTTGCAATCTTTCATATTGAATTTCTCAAGAATTCTCCATATATAACTTTCTTGAGAAAGATAAACAAATTTTTTGGAGCAATCTCTAAAGATTTTGACTCTAAGAATGTAATTTGTTTCACCTATGTCTTTCATCTCAAAATTTGAGGATAGCCATTCCTTAATAGCCATAATCAAATTCATATTATTTCCAGCCAATAGTATATCATCTACATAAAAGGATAATATCACAAGATTGTCTTCATGCCGCTTGATGTAAACACAATGGTCTTCCTCAATCATTTGGAACTTATATGAGGTTATCACTCGATGAAACCTCAAATACCATTGTTTGGATGATTGTTTGAGTCCATAAATGGACTTTTAAAGTCTAAAAACTTTCTTTTCTTCTCCTTTTTATATGAAACCTACTAGTTGTTCCATGTAGACTTTTTCATCCAATTCTCCATTGAGAAAAGCAGTTTTTACATCCATTTAATGTAATTCTAAATCTAGATGTGCTACTACGGTTAGGAGTAATCTCATTGAATTAAAACGTACAACAAGTGAGAATATATCCTCATAATTTATTCCTTCCTATTGTGTATACCCCTTTGTAACTAGTCGAGCTTTATATCTTTCAATTAATCTATCTGTCTTTCTTTTAATTTTAAGAACCCACTTGTTCCCAATTACCTTTCGACCAGATGGTAGGTTAACTAATTTCTAAACTTGGTTAGTTTTCATTGAGTCTATTTTTTCCTTCATTACTTTCTTCCAATATTCCTTAGCAGGAAAACTTAGATCCTTTTGAACTATTCTTAGCTTTTCTTCATCTTAAAGAGTAACTATAAGAGTTGATCCTTTAATTGAAAAGCATCTTTTAGGTACACTTCCTCTCTTACTTTTCCGTAGTGAGGTTTCCTGTACCATATCTTTTCTAAATACAAGGTTTTCACTCATTCTCTTAAAGCTCCCACTTAGATCGGCAGGCACTCTTTAAGAACTCTCACTCGAATAAGATATATAAGATTCAATATTATTATCCATTTGATCCTGAAACTCATAAAAGGATACAGTTCGATCAATTTCTCCTCTACTAGGAAATTCACTTTCTAAAAATGTGGTATCTCTTAGTCCAAGTTCTATTACTATTCATCCTCATTTTCACCAATGAAAACATATCCCTTAGACAATTCTGAATATCTTATAAAGATATATTTCTTCCCTTTTAGACCTAATTTTTCATATTTATGGGAAGCATCATGAGCATACGCAGCAGACCCCTATAGTCTAAGAATGCTTAAATTAGATTTACACTTTATCCATATTCATAGGGAATGGATGTAACAGATTTTGAGGGCATATAGTTAAGTATAAAGGTAACTGTCAAGATGGCATCTCCCCAATATGAAAATGATAAATTTACCTATGCTATCATTGATTTAACCATGTCTAGAAGAGTTCTATTTTTTCTTTTAACTACTCCATTTTATTATGAAGTGCTAAGGATTGTTAATTATCTTATTATCCCTTTCTTTTCATAGAGCTCTTTGAATTGTTTGGATAAATATTCATGTCCATAATCAATTCTAAGTGCTTTAACTTTTTTTTCTATTTAATTTTTAACTTCATTTAAATAACGTCTGAAAGATTCTAATGCTTTTGACTTATGTGAAATCAAATAGATATAACCATATCATGAGTAATCATTAATGAAAGTGATGAAGTAGCTCCGTGTCTTGCCCTCACACTCAAAGGACCACATATATCAGAGTGAATTAATTTCAATGGAGTTTCTGCCCTAGTTCCTTTTCCAAATAATTTTCTAGTTGCTTTACTAGTTAAATAATGTTCACATAAAGACATTTTCAATTTTGAAATTGGGCATAGCAATCCTTCTTTTTCTAGTTTAATCATCCTATTTTGATTTATATGTCCTAATCTAGCATACTAGGTGTCCATTTCAACATTTAAATTAGATATGGAAGCAGTAAAGTAATCAAAAGCAGTGTTATAAACAACATCTAAAATGAAAAATTCATCAAAAATGAAGCAAGAACCATAAAATACATCATCTTTAAAAATGTTAGCTAAATTATCATGAAAGTTAACTGAAAAACTAAAATTAAATAAGGAACAAACAGAAACTAAATTTCATCGAATGTTAGGTGTATAAAGTACATCATGTAGGATTAAAGTTCTTCCTCCATGCAAATCCAATTTATATGTAATAATGTCTTTAACTTCAATCCTTGTATTATTTCTAACATAAAGCCATCTACTTTGGCTTGACAAACAACAGTACTCAATGTAGGATCCTTTATCCTTACTCACATGTTCTGTGGCACCTGAATCAAAAATTCACAAAGGATGAGATTTTGTTAGAAAAATAGTACTAGAAATATATGAAAAATGTTTGAAATCAGTATCCAGTAATACCTTACTTTGTTCATTTTGCTGAGTACAATCTTGAGCAAAATGGCCCATTCTTTGGTAGACATAACATTTCATTTTTTTGAAATCAAAGTTCCTTGTCCCACACTTTTCCTTCTTCTTCTTAAAAGTTTTCTTACCTTGAGAATTGAGCTTAGTTTTTCTTTTTTGGAACTTTTTGCCTTTCTTATATTTAGGCTTTGAACTAGAGGAACTTCTTCCTTCAGCCATATACACTTTCCTGGAGGATCTATAAGCCCCCAAACATTCATCTTCAAGTTCTAGATATCTTGCCACATCATCGAAAGTTACTCTGCTTTCGTTCTGAGTTAGATTGACCTTTATATGTTCCCAATTAGTAGGAAGTAATCTAATCATTGCTTGTACTTGCTGCTCATTAAAAAGTACATGTTCTATAGCTTTCAGCTCATGAATCATATTTGACATCTCTCACAAATGTTGTTTCATCAGTGTATTAGGCCTAAGTTTGTATATGTCAAATTTAATTGTAACTCTTCTCAGTTTGATGGCAAAAGTACTACTAAAATTTTCTTTTAAGACAATCCACATTCCTTGAGCAGTTGGGTAATTCTCATATGTGTGCATGAGGTCATCTATTATCGCACTTAAAAGTATGATGCGAGCAATGCTATTTTCATTCTTTCAAACAACATATGCCTTAACATCTCTTCTATGCTAAGCTGTGTTCCCAGTTTTAGGTTCCAACATAACACTATTCAAGACTTCTAAAGCATCTTACTCTTCTAAGATGTATGATATCTTCTAATGTCAAATGTCCTAGTTGCCCCCATTCAATTTGTCACCTTTGTTTAATTCAACAATTATGTTCTTGCTAGCCATTTTGTTAAATGTATGAACATTTCCTATAAGTATATAATATCGTTATTTGTATAGTTCTCGCATAGAAAAATAATGACACTACTTAGTTCATGGTTGGGAGCTTATGTTTGTCATACCCCTATAGCTTATTTGCCTAAATATTATCATCATTTCCTATCGAAATTGTTCTCCTGCAAACATAACACTTTGTATCGCTTTTAAGTAAAAACATAATTCAAGAGCTTTTGCTTAAATATAAGATTTTGTAAAGATAAATGTACATCAAACAAAAATATTTGATCATCCATCAAATAATAAAAGGATCTAATAAACATTCAATAATGTTCTAAAAGTTATCTCATCAAATGAAGAGAAATAAATACATTAAAATAAAGCATTCATAGCTAGTGTTCCTATTCTAGCTTTCTATTCTTGTTTTAATATCTTCATCTTTTCAAAATTATTGAACAATTTTGGTGGATTCTTGGAATGGGCTAAGCCAAAGTTGTGTACATTTATAACTTTAAATGTAGTCCCTTTTCTAGAGTGTTATATCCAAAACGTCTTGTACTCTTCATATTTTAGAATTATGACAACAGGATTGTTTTTCTCCAATTGTTTTTGAAATAGCATATTTTTGTGTTGTCTCAATTCTTCCATGTAGTTTTTGAGGTCAAGGTATTTGACAAATCCTAATGAATAGTCTTTTCATTTCCATAAGGTCTTTCTAATTAGTGTCTAGAAGTCATGATCTGAAATCACATCCATTAAGGTACGAAACCAAAAGTGATTGGAAAACATCTTTCCTCTTCGATTAAGATCTCTTTTTAGATCTTTGACTTCATGTAGGAAAGCTTTCATCGGGTAGTATGTGCGTGCATTTCTTTTGTATAATGAGTGTATGAATTCATTTAGGTCTCTAGGAGTGTCAACCTAGTCTAATTCTTTAGGTTCTTCTCTTACCACACTCTCCACGAAACTATATGGATCATATTCTTCTCTGAATCACTATTCCATGTCTATTCTAAAAAATAGACACAAAATATGATTAAAATAGGGTAATTTTACCACCTTTTTAAGTCAAAACAGTTTCATATAGGCTTTAAAAATACATAATAAATATAACAATAGTAGATCTCATTTTTAGAAAAATTTAAAGATAAATTTTGGCTCCAAAACAGCTCTTACACGCACTCATGTGCCCCAATAATGTTTCTATTCAAAAAAAATTTCAAAAAATGGAAAAAATAGGTTTTTCCCACGCACAGTAACTATGTGTGAGGTACATGTGCCACCCTATGTGTGTTTTTTGGCCATTGGAGCTGGCTAGAGGTGCAAGAAAGATTTTTTTATTTTCAACTATATATAACATGTGACAATTGGGCTTTAGGGTGGGCCCCATGTGCCACCCCCAAGAGTGAAGAGAGAGAAAATCTTTTTTTTTAAATTTAGGCTACTTGAAATGACGTGTCGTTTTTGTCAAAGTCAAAATAACGTGTCATTTTTTGTTTGGATCAGGCACTCCACATGTCAAAATGACATGTCATTTAATAGATGGTCAAAATGACATGTCATTTTACATCATCTTCAAGCTTTGACCGGGTCAATTGGGTTAGACCCAACCTAGTTCGTGACCCAAATGGGTTTATTTGACCCGAAATCATATTTTAGCCATAACTTTTGATTCGGGGGTCCATTTTAAGTGATTCAAAAGTCATTTTTTTTAGAATTTGATGCTCTACATATCCAAGATAATTTTATAACCTAAAAAATTAATTTTCTAGGGGACCCAATATCTCAAAAGTTACGAATTTTTTAGAGTTTTAGGTGTTCTAATTGATTTATGATGTTCAGGAATGTTTTATGAATATTTTATGTATACCCTTTAACACTAAAATAATCCTTAACAATATTATTCTAGGAACAGCAAAATCATACAATAAATTTGCATTTGTTTGGCCAAATTATCACATCACAAGAATTAAAATTAGGAAGCATGCTTTCTAGCTAAAACAAAAAAAATTACTATTTTAAATACATAGTATTTAACAGGTGCATTAATCATAGTGCATCTCATGCATCAATACATCTCATACATCATGTACTTGCATTTAATGGTATTAAATACACTTAGGAGAAATATAAACATCAGAACCAACCAGTCTTTGATACCAATGTTAGGAAAAAATTAATTAACCATAATTAAATGCATAATATACATACTTGATTTAGTTCTATGGATCTTGATGCTATAATCCACTACACAGATATTAATAATTACCTCTAATCTAGAATTGTTAGCTTATGTCTACAATAATTGCACTAAAACTCCACACACTATCTTGTAAAGAGAAGAAAATGAAAGAAAACTCTTTGAAGGAATTCCTCTGACTCTAGAAAATTGAATGAATGTATTCTCTTTCTTTTTCCCCCTTTTTGTTTCTCTGTTAACTTCTGAAGTGGGAGTGGGTGATTATTCCTCTCTCTTATTTCCCACATGTTGATCAGTTACCAAAACTGATTTATTTGAATTTAAATTCAAAAATAAATTAAATATTTATCTCAATTAAATAAATATTTAAAACATGATAAATGTGGATCACCTATTATGAGTATTCCCATATTCATCAGAAATAGATTATTTAGTTAGCCATTATCTAACGAATTGAAGGAAATAAATTTTTTTGGAAAGTCCTCCTACTTCCCACAAAGTATAAGAAGTTATTTACTCACCTTCTCTCTAAGTTTTATTTTTCTATACTATTTATAGATATAATAACAAAATTACTCTTATTAAATTTAATTAATGATAATTAAAATTTATTAATTTGTATTACAATAATATTGAGAATATAATAGTCATTAGTTATTTTATTAACACTTCTTAGGATATTTAAAGTTCAATTAAACAAAATATAAGAAATTGCATCCTAAGAAGAGTTACTTCTTGGGAATTGTTATTTCCTATATATCAATCAAATTACTTTAAATACTTCTTAAAAAATTTATATAGAAAATTAATTTCTTGAAAGTTTAATTTTTTATGAGAAGTTACTTTCTGTACAAATTAAATAATTTCTTACTCTATTTCGCATATGGAAAAAATTCTATCATATGTTATTTTTAAAATGATGTATCAATGTATTATTTAATTTGAACATATACAAATTTAATATTAAAAAATATAATTAATATTCAATCAAATTTAATGATATATGAATATACTATTACATCTGAAGTCTCTATATTTGTAAAGTCTCATGCTCCTTCCACTTATCATGTTGATAGGAAATCTATACTATATATTATACATTAATTATAATATTTCTTACTTTTTTTATAATAAGGGTTATTCTTATAATTTATCATAAGTTATTTTATCATTCTCTCTCAATAAATATTCAATAAATATTGTACACTTGTGACTCATATTTGCACAATTATTCTTTTTTTAATGAATATTATATCATGATAAGTTACACACTTATACAATTAGTATAAATGATTGAATCTCTCATTCTTATATAGTAATTTATATTAAATTGAGAAAAAAATTTAATTTCTTTTCCTCATTTATTACATTTTCATAATTTCTCTAGTTTCTTTTCATGATTTAACAAATTTTTTAATTTTTCTTGTGAATGAACTTCATTTAAGTTTTTGAATTTAAAGTTTTATACTACTAATAATGTTATATTTATTTTTTCCATTTGAATCAATGGTTTATAAAGTATTATCTTACAGAATTGTTATCTAAACCTTAATCTTATAAAAAAATATATGCAATTCTTCAAGTATTTTAATTCATAACATTGAGTTTATGTTATTTTTACTTATATGATACAATCCAAAAAATGTTTGATATCCTTAATATTTGCCAATTTGATCGTAGAGAGAATTTTTTAAACCATTCTAGAAAGTCAAGTAAAAATTTTAATTTTTAATTATAAATGTTTAGAAAGGGATAATTTTACAAGTAACAAATATTAGTTATTGGTTAACACAAAAAAAAGAAAACAGTTTAATTATTTATGTGTTAACCTAATTTACCATTTTGTATTTGGAGTTGAAAAATGCAAAATATTTGTGTATTATAAAAAATAATATCAATAGGTGATCATTTGTACAATGAAATAATATTATAATGCATTAAAATTTAATTATCCATCTAATAATAATAAAAGATTTTTTATTATAAAATTTAAGTAATAAAAATGTCATATTACAAAATAATAATAACTCATACGTCACGCGGATTATATTCTTATTAATCATAAATTGACACATCACATAATATAATTAATTAATAAGATTTAAGTAAAACTAAACGTATTGATTGGTAATTAACTTTAGGTAATCATTATAACTCATGCATCACACGAATTATATTCTCATTAATTATAAATTGAAACATCATATAATATGATTAATTAATAAGATTTACGTAAAACTGAATGTCGATTGGTAATTAACTTTGGGTAATTTATAGAAGAGCATTTCTATGGTACGACGTGTTGATGCAAGACGTTGCGTGTCAAGATACGAAAGGCCAAGGGCTTATGAAGTAATATGACACGTTAATATGTCTTGTTCATGTTGCCAAGTCATCCGGTGGTATCTTTGATGCAAGTAAGAGTGTAAATGAGTCGAGTCAAATCGAATATCTACAAAATCAAAGTCTAACTCGATAATATTAAATGAGTTCGAACTCGAGCTCAAACTCATCAAACTTGGAAAAGTTGAGCTTGAGTTTGAATTTAATTCGAACACGAGTTTAATCGAACTTATTTGAATTTAAACGAGTTTTAAATTCCTTATTCTAAATTTTTGATCGAACATAAATATTTGAGTTGAAACTCAAACTTAGATTATATTTGAGTTTAAAAGATCCTAAACAAACTTATATAAACTTAAATGAACTTAAAAAAATTTAGTGAATTTTTTATATTTATATTATTTATAATATAAAATATAAAATATATTTTATATTTAAACTTAAATTATCTTAAATAAGCTGATATGAGCTTAAATGAGCCTAAAAAAATTTAATAATTTTTTTATATTTACATTATATATAATATAAAAAAATAAAAATATATTTTATACTAATCTCATTTAAGCTTATGAACAATTCGAGTCAAGAAATAAAAAATTCAAGCTTGAATCATTTAATAAAGGAGTTAAACGAGTCAAGCTCATTTAGGCTTGACTCATTAAAATTTAAGCTCAAACCGAACTTTTTACAAGTTAATCTTGAATTGCTCACGAGTAATTTAACTTATTTGCACCCCTAGATGTAAGTGAGCACCGGTTTTCCAATACTAACCTTCCAATACTTCTAGTCTCCATATATATATAGTATCTGTACGCGCGTGTACACACGCACTCACATATATGTATGTATATTAAATTTTAGTAATTAAATCCTTAAAAATATAATTAAAATATAATATTTTTTAAGTTTTATGAAATAAAATCATTTATTATATGGAATTATATAATATAAAATAAAAATTAATAAATTAAAATATAAAATTTATTTGATATAGTAATAAAAATAATTAATTATAATAATTAATTTTTAAACAATAAATTATAACATTAGTTAATAATTTCATTATAAATAATCTATTTTTATTTTTACAATATACAAAATAATTATTGTTAATCTTAAATTATTAAAAAGGATAATAAAATACACATGATTATATAAGAATTATTAATTTTTTAATCACTATGATATTACGGGTTATTTGGTTCAACTTAAAAAAGGAATAGAAATTAACAAAAAAAAATAAGAAATATTAGAATTAACACTCCATGATTATCCTATTTATTTAATTTAAATAAGGAAGGGAATTAAATTTCTTTAATTCATTTTGTTAACAATTAATGGAAAAAATTAATTTATTTTTTATTTTAAATGATTATTATATTTATTATTATAATTGTTATCTTATTATCCTATTATCATTATTCTAATATTATATTATTATTAAAATTTAATTTTATTATTATAATTATTATTCATTTTATTATTAAAAAATATTCTTATATTTTTAATTATTTATTATTTTAGTATATTATTTATTATTTATTTTAATTTAAATATTTATATATTTATTATTATATTATTAAATTTTATTACTAATTATTATTTATTATTACTAATTTCTCTAAAACAAATGGTTCCTTATTATTTGTAAATGAAAATATATACAATATATTATTTAATTTATGTATATTTTTATTTAATATATGTATTCTCATTTATTTAAATTTTTTTCATAAATATAAATTTTATTATTTTATAATTAAAATAGAATTTATAATTACTTTGATAACTGCTAACTTATAAAACTATAGTTAATTAAATTATAAAATTGTGAAAATCATTCATAAATTTAAAATAAAAAAATGAGACAAGTATGAGCATAAAATTTAAATTCATAATATTAAATAAAGGAAATGAAGGTAAAAGAATAACAAAATAAGGTTGGTATATGTATATAATTTAAAATTCATCTTTCTATTAGAAATTAACTTACTCCATGAAACTTATTTCTAATTGGAATTATTATCTATTATTAATTATTGAAAATTTTTAAAAGTATAATTAAATGTTTTTGAAAAATAATAATTAATTGTGTAATTTGTAATTGTTGATCGTAATTTATAATCATTATATCAAACAAACACTTATTGCGTTCTCATTACTGAAAAATTCATTAATTATAAATGAGTTATATATTAGTACGAAGCTATAAATTTAGTTATTCTTAACGAAGAATATTTTATAGCATAATTTTATTTAATAGGGTTGTAAACCTCTTTTACCAGAAAAATAAAAGATAAAAAGTGACCTATAGACTTTTTAAAAAAGTTAAAATATTAATATAAAAGTATTAATGTAAGGAATTATTTACACACTTTATTTTAATAAAAATATTTAAAAATTAAAATCAAATTTATTTATTTAGAAATTTGATAGTGTTTTGTTGATATTAATTTTCAAATGATATATTTTAGATCAAATATACAATAATTGAAGTTTTATCAAGATTTTACAGAGTAGACATTATTTCCTTTTCTTTCATATGCTCGCTTGCATATTTTTTAACATATCCACTCATATTATTTATAATTCAAATGATTATATGGCTAAATAATATAAATATGATAGAATACACTATATTTTATTTTAATTTAAATATTTTAAAGAATTTAAAATTTTAAAATAAAATATACAAATTGAATTAATTAATTATATATTTTATTATTAATAAAACATGTAAAAATTAAAATAAAATATATTTATTTAAATTTTGTCAATATTTCTATAACATGAATTTTTAAGTACTATATTTTATATTAAGTATAAATCAATTAGAATTTCATTAAGATTTTATAGTTCATATACTTTTTCTCTTTGTTTTATGTACTTAATTGCATATCTTCCTTTTATATCTCCACCTTTTTTGTTTATAACTTATACATTAATATTATTAAATAACGTAAATATAACACTCTATATTTTAATTTTATTATAAATATATTTTTAATTAATTAAAATTCTAATAAAAAGTATTAATTAAATTAATTCATTACATATTGTATTTTTAATGGATTATATATTTTACTCATTTGTAATTTTGTTGATTTTAATTTAACTCACTATATTTTTAAGTGTTACAATTTGTTCATCTATACTATTTGCTATTAAAATTTTACTCACCTAAACTTTTTTTATCCAAATTTTAATAAAAAAATTTCATAACAAATGAGTTAAATAAAAAAAAGACGTGAGTAAAGTAAGCATTGTTCACAATGCATTTAGAAAAAACTATTGCACCAAACAATGGGTAGAAGGCAAGCTAGTATTGGTCCACATATACAATTAGTGAGGCCCATTATATATTTAATTTGACCCTAAAATTTATTGTGAAATTAAAAGCTTTTTCCATGAGTATTCAACCAAGTCCATATTGAATCTGAGAAATGCCCAAATTTTTTACCTTTTTTACTTGCAACTATATTTAAAGAAACTTTTTGTAGCATATGTAGAAAGACAATGTATATATAAAATTATTTTAAAATTTTAAATAAATTAATTTAATTTTTAATTTTTGAATATTTTTATTAAAATAGAGAATCTAGTTGTTTCATTCAATTGTTATATTTTATATTAAAATTTAATTTTATTTAAGATATTTTTATAATAAAAATATTTATATATCATATTCAACTATGAATTTGACTTAAAAAAACTTTTTCTAATAAATATAAATAATTTATTTATTGATAGTATAAATAGTAATATACGACTAGCAAAGTGAAAAAAACTATAATCTCAATAAATAGTTGTTTTTTAATTATATTTATTAATATTTATGTTATATATTTTAATAAATAACTTTTATCTCAAAGTAAAAACTATTAGATATTATTCTATCATTAAAAAAATTATGCACAAGTCACCTCAAATTAAATATGTTTTACAAAATAATAACTAAAAGAAAATAAACAATAAACATAGACAAAATCTCATTGATATGTATTTAATTTAAAATATAGTACTTAGAATTTGATATAAAAATATTGATAAATTTTAAATAAATAAAATTAATTTTAATTTTTTAATATTTTAATTAAAATAGAATGTATAAATAATTGATTCATTTAATGCTTTCTATAATATTAACTTATTCATGTTATTTTATGAAAAAATAAAATATATTATATTTTATTATATCAATATTATTTAATAATCTTAATGTCTAAACTATAAATTACGTGAGTAAACATCAAAAAGAAAAAATATATAATAAAACAAATTAAAAGAAGAGAAATACTATGTGATTGTAAAATAAAAATAATTAAAAACAGATTATGTAATCAATTAATTCAATTAAATAAAATATTTAATTTATTAAAAATAATTTTTTATAAAAATAAAATAAATTCTATTATATCTATATTATTCAATATATTGTATTTGAGCTTTTAATAGAATGATTGAAAAAAAATATATAAAATGGAGTAGATGAAATGAGAAAAAAAATCTAATTTTTGCTAGGGAGATTTCCAAATTTCAAAAAATTTAAGGGTGAGAAAATATATTATGTAGGCCCTCACATACTGTTGATCTGGAGCAATACTACAGTGCCTTATGTCTTTTGCATTGGTGCATCTGGTTTTGCCGATGCACCATAGACGTCACCCTATAGTTTTCTTATATTTATATCAATTAATGTCAAAATTTCTTAATAGAGACTAAAATATACTTGTCATGAATCCTTATTTCAGTATTACATCTTAAATGAGAAAAAATATTAAAATATGTAGCACATATGAAAAAATTAACTAAAACTCTTGATGCTTATAAATAATAAAATTCATATATTTTATTATTGAAAGTTTTGTAAAGCATATGATAATAAAATATGATAGGATCAATATAATTTTTGTAATCTCAATTAGAATTTTGAATATCAATTTACATAAATAAGAAAAATTATAATTTACTCTTCTATAATTTCTATCAAATTCACTTACTTCATGTGCTATGAATTATTTCATTAAATATTTAATCAAAAAAGTTTAGGAGAATAAAATATTAATATAAAGAATTACAAGTAGATAAATTATAATCCTTACAAATATAAGTGAATGGAGTAAAAATAAATGAAATTATATTTAAATAAATTATAATTATTTCTATCTTTAATATGAAAATTTGAAAAAACTCAAACCTTGGAGGGTTGATTTGTAATGTCTTTTAGACTCTATTTCGTATAACAAATAAGTTAGAGGTATTTCTCATACTAACTTATTAAAAAAATAAACTTAATTTAATAAATTACCTAGAGTAACTTATAACTTATAAGTTACTATATTTTTAAATTTTTTTCAAATCTATCCTTATTCATTTTATTAATTTACAACCAATGCCATTTATAATATAAATCTAATTTTTTTTATAAAATATAATTAATTTAACTTTAACATAATTATATCCTAATTTTAAATTATAAGTATGTAAAAATATATATGTAAGTAAATAAATAATATCATAAGATATAATTAATTATATTTTAAGTAATTATAATTTTGTTATAAATAATAAAATATAAAAATTATGTTAGTAAATATATAAGTTTATAAGATATAATTAATTAAATATTAAATATTATATTTTTATTTTAAACTTATTAATTACATTAATATAATTAAAATAATTTATATTTAATTTTTAAATAAATATAAATTATTTTAATTATATCTATTTCTATTAATATATTTTTTATATTATTTTACAATTTTAATTAGCTTAACAATTAATTTTATAAAATACTTCAATTAACTCATATAGATTATTAGTTATCAATTAAATTATTAAATATGAATTAACTTATTAATTCCTTATGCGAGTCGGAACCTTAATGTCTTATAACAACTTGTTGGAAGCTTCATTTCAACCAATTACTATGTGTCATTTTGTGGATGGGCAGTTTCATGTTGCATGGCATGCAACATTTGGCTATTTGCACCGTAGAAATTACGGAAGGGTGTAAGAATTTTTCTGTAGTTTGCAAGAAGTAGATATAGTTTGAGTACATCTTGTACGTCATGGAAAAGCGCAATTTTTGGTCGGTTTCTACGGCGAAGGGTAATTTCCTCATTTGGATTCACGGAAAACGTCTTTTGCAAGGATATATAATTATAAAATATTAATATGATTAAAAAAAATATATATGTTCAATGTTAAGTATAAAAAATTTAATAAAAAATAATATTTTTTTTTCAAAGATAAAGATATTTTTTTACAATTAAAATTTTAAATATTATTTTCTAATTATGAAGTACAAATACATATGTTATTTTTTCATTTATATATAAGAAAATGAATTTCCATGCATTAAATATTTTTCAAAAAAGAATGCCATATTTGTTTCATTGAAAAACATTTTTCATAGAAAAATATCATTTGCAAATCAATAAAAAAGTGCTATACTACATATATTTATATTTAAGAAAAATAATACCTAAAGTCATGGTAGTGAAAAAAATTCTTTTCAAAATAAAAAAAATTATTTTCTCTAAGATTTTTATATTTAGTATTAAATAAATAAAATATTTTTTATTTTAATATTTTATAATTACAGTAGAAACAAATAGTTCTTAAATTGCAATCACTTTTCCACGCCAAAATGATTTATGAATTGAGTCACACTACTTAAATTTCATTTTATATTTTTTGTGCCAATAAATAAACGAAAACCACGGTCTTAAAAGAATGGTATAGGCTTCTTATTTTGGGTTCTTGTCTTTTACCTCTCGTTTTTATTTTTATATTTATTTACAAAATAAATAAGATTTATTGTGAAGCTTACACATACTATGAGATGATTTAAGAATACAACATTCAAGAGAAATACATTATACTTAGATACTTCATTAGATATAATAATTTGATTTTAGTCCTAGGAATGAAAAAAATCAATTACAATTTCTAACTTTTTAAAATTCAAAAGTACAATTATAGATACATATACATCTTACAAAATTAGCGTATATATAACAAGATTGACAATCATTTTTCATTTTTTTTTAAATAGAAGAAGCTAAGAGTTAAAAAAATAAATTACAAATCTATATATTATATATTAGCCATAATATTTCTTATTTCCTATTATGGTAAATGTCATTCTCATAATCCACCATATGTTAATTTATTATTTTTTAATGAAAATTTAATTTGTCATTTCTTCTTCACCTAAAAGATAAATTATGAAATAAAAAATATTTATTCTTATAATATTAAATTAATTTTCAATAAAAATTAAATTTAAATTTTTTTATCATTAAAATTGACAACTACCTATTTATTTATTCTTATAAAAATATTTTTATATTACAATTATGTTTTATTTTTTTTCCCTTTCTCCACCTTCAATTACTTTAAGGCCATTATTTTATAAAAAATGAGAGTTTTCATTTTTATCTTTAATATTTATAAGTTCATAACTATCTAATTATTTTATTCTAATAAAAATTATTTTATTCTAATAAAAGCTCCTCAAATTATATTTAAGATTTATTTCTTTTTTCTTTCCAATTTCAATCACTTCAAAATTATCATCTTTTTTAAAATAAGAATTGTTTATCTTCATCTTCAATATCTATAAGCATTTTCTATTACTATTTTGATCTTTTGTAACTATTTGATCTAAAGTTTGTATCATGTAAATTCTTTTTTATAATTTCTTTTACTTCTTTTTATACTATTATTATTATTGCAATTTGATTATCATCATCATCATCATCATCATCATCATCATCATCATCATCATCATCATCATCATCATTATTATTATTATTATTATTATTATTATTATTAGTGCTTTATTTTATTGAATGTCTGTTTTCCAAAAAAAAATTGTAACTTAATTGATCTTCATTAATTTAATAGATTTTTTATGTATAAAATTGTAAAAGCATGATTTTTTTATATTTATATACTTTATTTAAAATTTTTGACTATTTCACAATTTTTAATAAATAAAATCATAATTTTGAAGGAATTTATGGAAAAAGAAGAACTATTATATGAATATATGAACTATCAGTTATGAAATTTATAAATTTGCAATTAATAATATAAATGAATATGTTATTTTTTATTACATTAAATTTGTATAAGAAATTAAAATTAACAAATACAACACTTTCTATTTGAAAATTTTAAAATTATTTTATCTTTATTTTCATTTGATTTCATTTGAAATTTTTCTATTTTTTATCTTCATTTAATGTGATTAGAAATTTTTTTATTCTTATCTTCATCTTATTTTACATCTAATTTAAAATTTATAAAATTTCATCTATAATACACTTTCTTTTCCTCTTTATTTAATAAAATCACCCTTCTATAAACAAATAAATAATTCAACTTGGATTCATATGGTGAACAACATTTTCTATTTTGAAATTTGAAAATTATTTTATCTTTATCTTCATATGATTTTATTTGCAATTTTTCTATTTTTTTTATCTTCATTTGACTTAATTAGAAATTTTTTTATTCTTATCTTCATCTTATTTTACATCTAATTTAAAATTTATAAAATTTCATCTATAATACACTTTCTTTTCCTCTTTATTTGAAAAAAATTACCCTTCCCTAAACCTTAAACAATTCAACTTGCATTCATCTGATGAATAACATTTGTCATTAAATATTTTAATAGTTTATCTTCATTTGGTAGATTTTTACTATGGTAATTATAAATTTATTTTTTCATTTCATAGTCTAATTAATTATTTTTTATTTTATATTATGTTCCTAAATAATTATATTGTTTCTCTTAACTTTTTTTTCTTTTCTATGTCATTAACATTTTTTTGAAACTTCTATTAAGAGATAAATTAATTTTTCTTCTAAAGATTCGATACCTAGTACACACTTTTTATTTGTTTACTATTTTATAATTTTTATTATATTCCAAGAAAGAAATTTTATTATAATACACTTTTTAGAAGATATTGAACATAAGTTGGTCATTAGTATTTTTCAGCTAAAAGTTATTCTTCGCTACTATATAAATTAAAAAAATTTAAAATATTTGATGTCAAAACATTGAATTTTAGTTAATATATTAATAATTATTGGATTTTAACAAATTTTTTCTAATATAATTTTTTTTAAATTTTATTTTATGTTATAGTGTGTAAATAAAAAATATATTATATTATCATTAAAACAATTTATTCCTATAATAAATTATGTTATTAAATATTAATATTAATTATAATTATTATCTTAAAAATAATATTTAATTAATGTGATATTTAAATTTAAAATTAATTTTTTAAAATAAATTCAAAATTTATTACCTACTTGAATGTTGAGAAAAATAAGTGGATAGATGACTATTTTTCTTAGACTTATTAACTATATATTAATCAATATTTTATATATTTTTTATAAATAATTAATATATAATTATAATATTATTTTATTAAAATAAATATCCATTCATAATATAAAATTTCTAATTTTAAAATTTTATTTTATACTGTAAGATAATAAATAAAAAATATATTGCAATTAAAAAAATATTCTTATTATAAATTTTATTATTAAATATTAATATTAATGACAATAATTATATTAATAAATAGTATCTAATTAATGTGATATTGAATTTAAAATCAATTATCTACTTAAAATTGAGCAAAATTAGTGGAGAAATAACTTTTTTTCTTAGAATTATTAGTTATATATTAATTAAATTTTTATCTAATATTATTTATAAATAATTAATATATAATTATAATGTTATATTATTAAAATAAATATTCATCCGTAAAATGCACGGAGTAGGACCTAGTGAACCATTTATAGGTAGAAACTCCAGTAATCCATTTATCTATTTACTTATTTATAACTCATCCACTGTTGCCACGCGTGAGCCGGTTATAATTTATTTTCCCATCCAGAACTACCTACTTTTCATTTGATTTCTATTTTTTTTTCTTTCATTTGTTTTTTTATTTTTAATTATAATACATTTTTATTTTTATTTTTATACTTACTCTTATTTCCTGCTATTTTACATATAATGTATGTAAATGAGAAATCATAATATTTTATTATAAAATATTTTAAATAAATTAAATATTTAATTTAATGAAATACTTAGAAGTATTTTTACTTTTAATTTTTATTACTTTATGATTTATGCATTATTTTTATTTTTATTTATTCAATTGCATTTTTTTTATTTTTTTAATGTTTACTCTTATTACTTATAATTCATACACTTATATCACAAAATGGTATAAATACAATAAAATGTATTTTATTATTATTATAAAATATTTTAAATAAGCTTAATTGATTGAGTACTACTCTTTTTTAAAATTGAATTACTCAATAGTATTTTTACTTTTAATTTTTATTACTTTTTAATTTATGTGTTATTTCTTTTCTTTTCATTTATTTTATTCCGTATATTTTTTCTTTTTCTATTCACTCCCATTGTTTATAACTTAAACATTAGTATCACTATATAGCATATTACATTTAATTTTTATTATAAAAATATTTTAAATATACTAAAATTTTAGTTTAATTAAATTACTTAAATACATATCCTATATTTAAGTTTTATTGTTTACAATTCACATATTATTTTTCTTTTTTTTTGTTTACACTCTCAATTAATATTTTGACACTATTTTACATCAATTAGGACATCCTCCAATCCACCTTCGATTCAGTTACATATTAAATAATAGGAATATAATGTGACTTTATAATATAAGATTTAAAAATATAATATATAATTAAATAAATTAATTAAATTAAATCAATAATATATTTATAATGAAATAAAATGCATAATTTTTAGTGTAAATACAATAAAAAATTATTATTATTATTTTATTAAATAATAAAAAGAATGAACACAAAAAAATAATATATGAATTATAAAATAATATAAACACAGAAAAGATAAGGAATAATGAGTCATAAAATAATATAAAAGTTAAAAAATGTAGTATATGGCTAAATAATTTAACTGACTTAAATAAAAAATTTATTTATAATAATTTATAATAAAAAAATTCATAATTTTTAGTATAAATAATAACTATTAGTCTAAATACAATAGCAAATAATAACCATTATTTTATTAAATGATAAAAAGAATGAGAACAGGAAAGAAGATAATTAATATATAATTTGTAAAATAATTTAAATGTTAAAAATATAATTACAATTAAATAATTAAATTAAATTAATAAATTATTTATGATATTTTATAATAAAATAAGTAATTATTAGTATAAATAATAATTATTGGTAGAAATATAGTATTTTATAAACTAATGATTAGACTGATCGTATGAAAGTAAGTAGTATGTGATAAATAAAATAATATAATGCCTGAAAATATAATATGTAGTTAAATGATTTAATTAAATAAAATCAATAATTTATTCATAATATTTTACAATAAAATAAAATATGCAATTATTAGCATAAATGTGAGATTTGTTTTAAAAATTAGCATTAATGTCCGGTGTGATGCATCAAAAAGTTCATTTTTATCTTTAAAATTAATTAAATTTTATTTTTTAATTATAAGACGTAAGAAAATATAATATTTATTTTAAAAAATTAATGTCCACTTCAATATTAATTTGAATATTTATATTAACTATGCATTAACCTCATAGATACTTTCGTAATATATAATATTCTTGTATAAAAATTTTTGTTTCTTATAATCATATTATCATATTTATTAATAACTGAACATAATTATAAAATCAAACATTAAAATCTATCAAACATGATGAACAATTCAAATGTTAACATAAAATTTGAAATGATTTATCTTGACTGAAAAACATCTTATATATTTTACTAAATAGCTTGAATGGACCACAACCTTTGACTTAGTGATATATTTAATATTTTTTGAAGATTTAGCATTCCAAGTATCATAAGTTTGATTTTAAGTCTTTACGCGTGTATGTTTAATGAATAAGCCATTTCAACAATCACCAAGAAAAAAATGAACAATTCTATTATGAACTTTATAATAATTCTCATATTTAATTTTTAAATAATTATATTTGATTTATTACTAATTATAATGATCAGTTTTATCAATAATTACTATTAAGGATGAAATGTAAAAATATAATCAATTAAATACAAAAATATAATTAAAGTTTTTAATGTTATCCTTTAATTTTTTTGAAATTAATGAATTTGAATAAATATTTATAAAGGTAATATTCCTCAAATTTAATTTTTAAACAATTATACTTGATTTGTTATCAATCACAATGATCATCTTTATAATCTTTATAAGTTAAAAAGATTTGTTTATATTAAAAATGTATAGATAGAAGAATAGAAATATTTTCTAATAAAAAATAATCATATTTAATCCTTAAATAAGTATGGTATTTCAGAAGACATTAATATATTAATCGAAGGATTGACCTAAAATTTATAATTGAAAGAAAATTTTATTTAATTTCAAAAATTAAAATATATATTATTATACAGTAAGCTATCATATTTTATTTACAATATATTGATAATTATAAAGATTTTAAGTATAAATGATATTTACATAGATAAGAGCCCATTCAAGTTTATACACATAAAATAATTTAAAACTATTAATTTAGAATGATTTTGACAATTAAATAAATATATGACCTCATTTAGCACACCATGTATTATAATATAGTATAAGAACTATCAAAAAGTATAGTATATTATTGTATATGATAAGGTAATATGCTATGTGGCATTTGATTAGATTGTATGCAATGAAGATTTGTACAAAATTATTTTATCTTTTACTTATACTTATTTTTGCACAAGAATATATAAATTTAAAAAATAATTAATTTAATTAAAATAACCTTATATATTAAAGATAATAAATTTTTTCTAAATAAATTTAAAGAACACAAATAGATTAAAAAATCCTTCAAAAAATATATATTTTTTTAAAAATGATAATATGTAAATTAAAAACTTATATTATAACAATAAAATAATACAAAAGATTTCACCAACACAGATATATGTGTACGTACATATTGATATGTATGTGAGGATGCAAGTATAACAAATTAATAAAAAAGTATAATAAATTAATTTAAGGGTATAAAATTAATAAGTAGCTTATATAAAATCTAAAAAATAATATAAATTATGCAAATATATCATAAATATAGTATAATATTATTAAATAAAAATTCTAAATTTTTTTATAATTTTAATCATGTTGTATATAATAATATTATTTATCACACACTTATGTATTATATATCATACATATATACATGATATGATCTTTTTAAAATTATATTATAATTATAATAATTATCATTATAATTTCTTAAAGATGTTTATATAAAATATAGATTCATGTAACAAAAATATACAACTTGTTTACACACACATAATGTCTTCACGGTTGTTAAAAAAGTGACCCTTAGTTATTGCTATGAGATTGCTCTAAAACAATGATGTGAGATATGCACACACACACCCCCTCACTACATAAGCCACCTTTGACGATGTTTAAAAGTTATAACATAAAGACCTTTAAGAGATATTTGTATTCTACTTTCCAATTATAATTATTAAAAAAATAAAAATTAACATAAAATTTTATTAAAATTTGTAAATAATAAAATGAAGTTGGAATAACTTAGAAAAATACTTACCTGTAATTAAAAAAAAGTACCATTTCAATACCGCCTATTGGTGAAGGATTTTTATGATAATTTTTTTCTTTCGGCATGAATTAGTTATACCGAATCCTTAGATCAATATTTCATAATAAATATCACTGATACAATTGAATTATTATACCAACTTTATAATTTGAAAGTAATTGATAAAAATAATATCAAGAAATAAGAAAAATAACACTGGAAGTTGAGACAATATATTTGTAAGAAGACAAATAACAAAATAAAAGGACAAAAACTAAAATTAATAACTGAAGAGAAAATAAGAAATATAAAATTTTTTAAATTCAATATCAATGCAACTCAAATATGAATATACTTTTAGGAATGTGCCATCAGCAATTTACATAGATTCACATATTCATATATTTCATTAATTTTTGTCAAAAAAATTATCTTATTCTTAAATAAATGTTTGAAATTATATCGAGTATTAATTTACCAGAACTTCATTTTATTCAATTAAAAAACATTCAATATTTAATAAAAACTACAATTAAATCCTTTTAACATTGACATTTAATTTTTAAATTATTATTATTAACATTTACATAAGAAGTTAATAGTATTCAATTTTAATTCTTTAATGATTATCTTCATCTTGAAAGCGATTATCTAATTGAAGAAAATAGTATATATCATACTTTAAGTTTTCTTATAATTTATTTTATTAATTCTAAAAATAAAATAAATATAATATAACACAATCCAATTTTTAATGATGTCAAGTAATTTCCTAAACTTATTAAAACTCAATTATAATAGAATGATAATAATTTTCAAATTAAATAATTTAATATAATAAATCAAATAAAAACATTACTACTTATATTAGTGTTATTATCACAATCCAATTTTTACGTCAGCATAACTAGCATAAAAATATCTTTCTATCATCTAATTTTTCACATTGATCACAATATTTGCTTGTGAAATAATTGCAATTATTATGTCATCTCCAACCAAATTTGCATTTGGTTTAGAAGGATTATCATTGCTAACTTTTTTTTCACATTGATTTGTATGATGTCTTAACTTTCCAAAAACAAAATATTTTCCTTTCTTTTTCTTAAAGTTAGGATTGTTTACTTTTCTTATTTTCATTCTTTGAATTAATATAATTGGAAGATTTTTTATTGTAGTTCTCTCGGTATGGATTGTCCTATATCAAGTTCTCCTTCATCATCAATGGTTTTGCTCTAGCAATGTGAATTTCTTTGCAGTTGGTATATTCAATGATTATGTGAGGGATTAACTCCACCAATATGAGCTGTTTGTGCTTGTGATTAAGTTTGTAATTATTCCATGAATTTGATAGCTTTTCAATCAATATCCTAGTCGCAAATTCCTCTTACAATATAATTTTTTCAGCTTTGAGGTCTTTTGTCAGCTTATGATATTCATTTATTTGTGCCTTGATATCTTTTTCTTCATTCATTTTGTAGCCATAGAAGTTTCCAATTACAAAATTGTCTCTTGCCATTTTCAGTAGTGTACTTGACAACCATGGGATCCCATATAGCTTTGACTTCCTTGTAAGAATAGTAAACATCAAACAACTCATCGAACAAAGTGCTTAGAATGGTATGTTTGCAATCCTTATTAGCATATTGCCAATTTTTAGAATTTGTTTCAATCATTGCTTCGATGAGTGCCCATACTACACTATGAATGTTTATAATGGATGAAATTTGTTCCTATCATCTTTGGAAATTCTAACCTTTAAACAATTCTATTTTGGAGATGTTTGGAAATTACTTGAAATATGATGGCACTTATTAAATGATAGCAATGATAGGAGGTGGTTGCATTGATACTAGTTGGTGAATAGAATCATTGTTATTGTTGTTTTATGCATGAACTCCTTCATCATTTTTGAGATTGTTATTGAAATTAGAGTTTAAGGTATGTGTTAATTCACTATTCTTAAGGATTATTCCGCTCTTCATGAGTTTTATGCAGTAATCCTTCAGGATTCAATAAACTCTTTTGAATTTGGTTGCATGGTGAAACCAAGAATAGGTACAAGAGAATATTAATTAAATAATTTAAAAGAAAGCAAAAAGAAAATGAAATGCAGCAAAGAGATAGCTTTCCGAGTTGTGTATTTCAAATGCTTTAACCAATGCCTCTTTTATAGATAAAAAAAACTAATTGTTAAAATACAGCCATTAAGAAATAGCTATTATGATAGAAAAAAATTAATTGTTAAAATACAGCCATTAAGAAATAGCTATTATAATACAGCCATTGGGAAAGAGCCGTTGGAAATATAGTTGTTGTAATTTGCCTGTTGGAAAATAGTTGTTGGAGAAAAAAGTTGGAAAAAGTTTATTTTATGCTTTTATGTTTTAATATTGAAAATTCGGGCACTTTATAGACTTTGGACCAAGGAAATCGTTTTTCTAAGGAAAATTGTAAGGTCTCGTGTTATTCGCATCCAAAAAAGTAGCAAATCTAGATTTTACACTTAGTTTAGTCCATCTCATGCACACAAGTCCACCACTTATTTTCCCTGTCAATAGTATAGTGTATGGAATCATATATTTAAACCATTTTATGTAATTTAAAATTAATAATGTGGGATTAGGCCTTTTGGAATATCTTCAACTTTTAGAACAATAATTAAGTAGAAGATGAATGTGCAAATTTGTAAAGTTTAATTTAATTAATATAAAAGATTTGAAATTCAATTTTAAATTTCATTTAAAGTGCGTACATTATTTTTCTTACATATTATATTACAACATGTTGTGCTTCAATTTGTATTTAAAACTTTTAAAAGCTTAAGGTAAAAATTGTAAAAAAATTGAAATGTTTTTATATAAAATGATTTATATGTACAATTAATTGGAGTCAAAGGAGATTGGAAATTTAATGATCAGAAAGAGTTACTGGAATTGGGTGCGCAATCCTCATGAATTAATTAAAAAATTTGCTACAAAACCAACTATACTCAAAAAAGCAAAATTGACAGGTGCTAATAAAATGGTGTTCTTCGCCATTAACACGAAAAGCCAAAATTTTGGTTGTATTCAACGTGGAAAAATGTAAATCAAAATTAAGGCCCTGTTAATTTCATCTAAAAATATATTTTATAAAAATTTATATATAAAAATATAATATATTATTTATATTTATGGTTAAAAATTAATATTTAAAATAATAATAACAGAGAAAAGTAAATTTTTTAAAAAGGATGAATTTATTTTTTTCAAATTATTTATATTCATTATTAAATAAATAAAATAATTTTCCTTTCACTTAATATTTTATAAAAAAAATTTATATCAAAATAAACAAAGCCTAAGAATAAATATAATATTTAATTCTTTATTTATAATGATGAGAACTATTAATTATTATATTTCTTAAAATTCATAGCTGGTATTATTAATTTCTTTTTGTACTTTTTTTATAATTATTTATTTTTTATAATATTAAAATAAATAATGAAAAAAAGAGAATATAACCAAAAGACAGGCTTGTATTCCACATTGCTAATTGTTAATGTGATATTTAATAATTCACTTCAATAATTTTCATTTAAGATTTATAATAGTGACCACTTTTACCAATGAGTTACTAACTATTATATTTACTCATTTAATTAATAGAATGATAAATAAAATAAGTAAATTATTAAAATGATAGTTAATAATACAAAGATAAATTTTATTTAATAAAATAAAAATATATTTTCTTTACTTATAATTTTATTTATTTTCACTTAATTTACTTTTACTCACCTTATTATGTAAATATTTAATGTTTAGAGTAGTGATGATAGAAATTAAACCATTGGCCTTTTTAATCTAAAAGGTTTTATGAAGATATTGAGTGCCAATTTTTTCAAAAAAAAACAAGGAAAAAAGAAAACTTGAGTTGTTAGGAAAAGGGTTAGGATTAATTTTATTATTATTCTGATATGCTTTGTCCACTTAGATTTTTTTATCCAATTTTTAACTCCCATAATAAATGAATTAAGTGAAATTAGGAGAAATTACATATGAATAAAATATAATTTTTTATATTTATGTGAATCAATATTAAGAATTTTTAATATTTACAAAAAGAAATCAATATTGTATTCTTGTTTTAATAACCTTATTCGGCTTTTACATCTACCTTAGACAAAGAAAAAAAAAAAACTATAGCAATATATGGCACGACTTAAAAAAATTAATTAAAATTCTTGACATTAGTAAATGAAAAATTCTTATATTCCATTATTAGTAATTTTGTGAGAATATTACAATAATATATAGTTTGTAAATTTTAAGTAAGGAGAAATGACTAATATATTTTCTTAGTCTCCATTAACAATTTTGGATATCAATTCATATAAATATATAAATATGAAAAATTTTAATTTTATCACATGCAATTTTATTTAAGTTCACTTAGTTCACTTGTTATATGATATTTCATTAAAAATTGAATTAAAAAAATTTAAGTGGATAAAATATTAATACTAGAAAGCACACATGGATAAATTTTGATACTTAAAATACAAGTGTATTAAGTGAAAATTAAAGAAATTACAGATGTGCAAAGTGTAATTGCTCTTTAATAAAATTATGTTAAAATTTACTTTCACTTTCCCTAATATTTAATTAAATTATGATAATCTTTTTTTAGTTTAAAAACTTACTCCAATTTTTATTAAGATGAAAAGGTACTGCACTTAAATCAAAATTTTAACAAAAATGAGATTATTGTTTTTACTAGTTATACTCTGTCATAAATGAAATAATGAATTGTGGTTGTTTATAATTATTTATTATATATTTATTGAATAATCAGATTATTTTTTTTTAAAATGAAATAATTTATTATATGATAAAATTAACCACTATTACTTTAAATGATAAAAAATTAATAATAAATTACTATAAAATAAATTCTTTAAATAAGATAATTATTTATTATTTATGATGATTTAAAATTATTGTTTAAATTAATTTTGAATTATCATGTATAATTAGTATACTTGATAAAATGGTTTTGCCACCCCATTAACTCTGCTCAACTTCAACTATTTTCTCAATGAGCGAATGGATGATATTTGTCCAAGTCTATTATCCTTTGTTTAAATGGAGAGAAAATAAGAAAAAAATATAAATTTTTTAAATTTGAATTTTAAAAACTAAAGAAGAAAAAGAATTTACTAATCATATATTTTATTTTTATAATTTTTTATCTAAACAAAGAAAAAGATAAAATTTAAAAAATTTCTTTTATTTTCGAGTAGTGTCTGGAAGAGACTTCCATGTACCACCAAAATAGTGGTGCATGACTACGTCATTTGATGAATGGCTGTTGTGGATTGGAAGATTTTAAATTGACTTGAGTTCCACCTCTTACTAACAACTTTTAAAATTCTATCATGACCGTCCAAATTCATTAATTCTCAAAATGAAACTAAGCGAGAAATTGGGTTGAATTTTTTTCCCTAATCCAAAATCATATTATGTTATTCAAATAATATATTTTTTTCTTTTTATTATTGTGCCTTAACGCTCTTCGTTTCATTAGATGGACATTGATGTACTTCAAATTTGTTTTCCTTGTGATTTCCTTCATTTTTCTTCAACTTTGTCTTTGATTCGTTTGATTTCTGCAATTTTGTGCTAAGTTTTTACAAATTCATCTAATTTCTTTGTGATTTTGTGGGCAAGAATGGGATGTATAGGATTCTTACATCTAAGATTTTCCATTTAAAATTTTTTCTTTTTGTTTTGTTACATCATTACTTTTTTTTTTTTTTTTTTCTGAAGTATGAAGGGAGGCCCCAAGTTATTAGGATACTATTATTAGAATAGGATGAAACAAGATGAAGTATCTTGAATCTTGCGATTCTAGTGTTTCACCTGACAAGTCCAATGATTCTTGTGCAAATCATGACATTAACATAGAAAACATTAGCCTCTATTCCCTTTAAGTGCAATATTGAATCTAGAAATTTTTAACGGCGTCAAACGAACTTCGACACCCACCGATTCTATTCCACCACCTTACTTGCCTCTCCCACTTGCCTACTCATTCGCCGTCTTTCTCCCTCCGCGCACCACCATCAGCCTAAGCCTTGTTGCCTCCATCATTCTCTACTCCCTTTCCTGCCTTATTTTCATATTTGAACTACACTTTAGGCTTCTTTCGAATAACCTTAGGCTTCCAAGCCGAAAGCTCTAATCGTAATTCTTTATTTTTTGAAAGGTTAATTTATTAATTATTTTTAATTTTACCTTGTTCCCTTAATCAAAGAACCGTTAAAAAATCTATCCACTGTTAGTCGTGCATCATACACTCCGCCTTCCATTTTTCTCATCCAAACGAAGCATTAAAGTAGGAGTAATCGTCTTACTTATAATCGATTTTACAATAAAGTCCTTCAAGGGATGTATTTTTCCATTGCTTTCTGTCATCCATCAAAATAAGGGTGAGTTGCTTTGGGAGATTGTAGTCCAAACACCATTTTTTTTTTCGGGGATAAGAATTAGTTGGCAGTCTGACATCTAATTTAATGGCTTCCCTCTGAACTGGCAACAGAACATTGTAGTACAAACCATTTATCATTTTTGGGAAAAAGAGCTGGGGGGGGTGAGGATCGGAATTGGTTGGCACTTGGCAGTCTGACGATTAAGAGGTCCAGCGACAATTAATTTAAAGGCTTTGCTCTGAAATGGGATCAGGACATTGGACCAAGCCATCTTGTCTCTTTAGGGGGGACGGGGATAGGAATTGATTGGCTGTCTGCCGTCTAATTAAAAGGCTCTGCGCTGAAATGGCAGAGGACACTGTAGTCCAAGCCGTATTATCTGGCACTCAGAAATTGGCTTGAAATTGTGGGCGTGGGGGTGGGGCTTGAAATTGGTTGGCACTCTGACACCCAAATTAAGGGTCTCCCTCTGAAGTGATTTCTTATGTAATTTTATAAAATACGTAAATTTTCATATAAAATTTGTAAATTTTTTTTAAAAAATATAAATATTTATAATATGAGATTAAATTTTTCTAAAAATTTTGAAACTTATAAAATAAAAATATTTAAGAATTTATAAAAGAATTAAAAAATTGATTTTATGAAAGTATTGCAATTCTTATTAAAAAAATCATGTCAATGCTACCTTGTATAGGAAAATAATATTAGTTATATTATGGTATTAAAATTTTAGTGCTTTTCGTGATGTTTGGTTTTCAAAATTATTCTTTGAAATCTTAATATTTTAGATAATATAATTTTCAAAATTTTAATTCTAAAAATTATGATATTATATCTAGTTCATTTAAAAATATTTTTAAAATATTATAATATTATATTTTAATTAAATTATATTTTTTAAAAATATTATTAAATTATTAAAAATATTCTAATAAAAATTGAATAGTTAACAATAGTGAATGCAAGGGTATTGAACAAACAATTTGGATTGAATACAAATCTAATCCTTAATGAACATATCTATATTATCCGTAAAAATAATAATAATAAACTCTATTGAGAAATTTGAATTTATTAAATCTACAATGAACTCGAACATGTCTATTAATTTTAATTAAAAGTCTATGGACTAGTACATATGAACCTAGTTTGTGATAGATAAATTTGCATTACATATGAAAAAATAGACTCAATTTTGGCAAATTTGAATCCATTTCACACTTTCTTAGTGAATGATTGTGGAAGGTGGTCCATAATCATTACGAAGATGGATAATAATTAATAAAAGTCATTAATGATAGGTGATAATAATGACAATCATTTATAGTAAGTAGTGATTAATAATAATTATTGATAACATGAGTGGTGGTCAACAAAGGTTACTTAAGATGGATGATAGCAAAAGTAATCACTCGTGATGGATTATAGCCAATATAGTTCTTAGAGATAGGTGATTATCGATAATAGTCACTAATAACAAGTAATGATGATTACAATTAATTCTAACAATTGTTGATAGTAATAGATGATAATAGTTATGGAAGATGATCCATAATCATCATGAAGATGGATAATAATTAACGAAAGTCATTAATGATAAATGATAATAATGATAGTTATCTATAGTGAGTAGTGATTGATAATAATTATTGACAACATAGGTGATAGTCAATAGAGGTAACCTAAGATGGATGGTGGTAAAAGTAATTATTCTTAATGGATGATAGCCAATATAATTATTAGAGGTAGGTGATTATTGATAATAGCCACCAACAATAGGTAATGATAACTGTAGTTAACTCTAACAATTGTTAATAGTAATAGATGATAGTGAAATAAAGTATTAATAGTAATAATATCTTAATGGAATAGCAAATAAAATAGTTTATTTATATTATTAAAATATTTTCATGTCATCAAAATATAAAATCCTTACTTCTCTCTATAAAAATATTTTAGAGAATATTGAATTAAAAAAATTTATCAATATTTTTTAAAAATTAAACTAAATATACAAATATTACTTTTCATTAAAATATTTTTAAAAATATGAAAAAAAAATTCTTAAACGAAACATCACTTTCTTGTATTAATATCTTGAGAAATTAGAAGCTTTAACGTAATGATTAAGTGATTCTTAAAGTTGAGAAAGTGTTCTCCTAATTTATTAAAGAATGATACAGCGTAGTATTCACAATTTAACATTACGGTAAAACTAGAAAATTTTCCCATTTGCAGAACCAAATCCCATTTAATTACCATATCAAATGATATCATGCTTATGCGTAATGGGGTGTGCATCCCAATTATATAGACAATTTTCTCTATATATCCATCAGAAATTTCAGGTTTATCTTACTGTACGGAGAGAAAGGTAGAAATACAATCTGGACGGTACATTTCTCATTTGCCTGATCATTTGAGGAAATCATCCGTGACAAAAGTGGAAAATAATTTTAATTTTATTATAAGCCTCAAACCTCATGCGTAATTTTAATAAATAAAATATTTTATAACTATAATTTAATAAATATTAAAATTTGAAGTCTAATTTTTTTTTTTTTTTGCATGTTTAGATACATAAAATATATCCACAAAAGGGGGTATTATGGCAGACATGTGACATGCCATGTGCCCTTCCTCGGTCGCATGTGCTTAAATGGTACATGGGCCGCACATGTCTGGATCCTTATGGACCATATTGTCCTCCTTCTCTTCGCACGTGCTTGAAAGGCAAAAAAATCTCATTTTGTTGGAACACTGACTCGGCAACGCAGAAAACTTCGGCCCTAGCCCCTTGATGCACTTGCACTGGTGGATATATAATAGGATGAGATAGGAATTTGGCAACGGTAGGGTATAATATATGATTAATAGGTTATAGTGAATAATCACAATCAGGTGAATTTCACGAACCACAAATAAAAATAACGGTTTAAAAATTTAGGACACGTGGTAATTTTTAAATCGTCTATATCTTTATAAAGTAATTTCAATTATTGATGATAGGGAATATGCGAATGAAATTTGTAAAATTTCCTTCTAATTTTTTATAATTATATTTCCATTCCAATTTGTTATTCCCATTTTGTGGGAAACACATTCACTTTGACAAACCCGTTTGATAATACCATCATATTAAGTGACTCGACGATAAAGAGCATTTTGAGGCTTTGATCAGAGGCAAAATAATTTGGGCCAAATCCACTTCCCTCATTGATTATATTAACGGTAAAATACATTAACCTCCCCTGATGTTTGGATTAAATACACTCCACACCCTTAGTTTTAAAATTTGGCATCGTCCCCCCTTCATGGTTTCATTTTTAACACACTCCCTTCCCCTTACCCTCATTTTCTATCAACATCATCAACGAAAATTAGGATCAACATCAATTCTAACTTTCATTCTACAATTTGATGACCATTTTGCCCTTAAATCAAATCTTTGGATTTTCGTAAATGGAGCTTTGTGAATAAAAAGTCAAAGCAAGGAAGTTAAAAAAACTTTGTGTTAGAAAGGGAAATAAAGCAGCCTCTGATTAATATTCAATTCGACAAAGTTTTTTTTTTAAATTCTAATTCTTTTTTAGTTTGTTGGATAATTTAATTTGTCTATTCGACATTTTTAAATTAATAAATTAGATTAAAGAATATTAAAATTTAAATTTATAAATAAATAATATAATGCTATCATTTAAATATGGAGAAAATTTAGTTAAGTTTCATAAGTATTTGCCATAAAATTTGCCATCATAATTTTGCATATATATCACTTTTTCAACTCACCACTAATAGTTATAACTTAATAAATATAATTATTAATTAATTATTCAATTACTAAAAAATTGAATACCCATAAAAAATTATGATTGAGAATTTTATAATACTTATGGAATTTCAGTCGAGTTTTCTCCTTTAAATATATGTTGCTTTTATTTTTTTATAATGTTGGAGATTATAAATTACTTAACACAGTCAAAATTTTAGATTCAAAATTTGGATATTAAGAAAGAAAAAGTTGTAAATGTAATTTCAAAAATTACTGTATTGTTAAAAGTGCTATTAAAAATATACACTACTTAAGTAAGTAATTAATTTTCTCTTCTATTATAGGTATAGATGAAGCATGAAATTTTCAAAAAAAAAAAAGGGGGGTTATGTTTGACTTATATATGTATGTGAATAGCGATACAGCATCATGATATATTAATACTTGGATATTGAATGAATAGTTGATTAAGAATATAATGATGCAAATTTAATAATTACTATTTTTTTAATTTAATAATTCTAACAATAGCTCAACACATTTTAGTAAAATAAACATATTTGGAACATATTATCATATGATTTTAATATTTATTATTTTCTAATTTAAAAAATAGAAAATCAAATAGCCTTACTGGAAGTCTGAGTTGTCACGATGAATCCTTTTGCTCGAGAGGAATTATGAATTTTAATTCTACTTTTTTTAAAGACACATGAAATTAAGTGTAATTAGAATATTATTAATGCTTGTTTTGAATATTTTAGAGCGACAAATAGATTTGGTAAGAATACATACAGGTCCAAAATAGGATCAAAGACTATGTTGTGACAAATAAGAGTGCAAAATTAATTAATATTAATAATAAATTAAATTTATATCCTATTTGATATTTGTAAATTAACTATATAAATTATATGAACCATACAGGACTACTTTTAAAAATAATTTGATAACTGTATCTTTTCTAAAATTTGAATTTAACAAGATAAAATTTTAATTGAATTCCTTTAATAAAAAAATCATTTATAATGAATTACAACATTATATAATTTACCAAATTATAAATAAACTTTATATTAACTAAAAGGATTTAAATTTGATCTACTTTCAATGTAAATCAACTTTATATTATTATCCACTCATGTATTGTCATATTAATAAAAATTAATAAAATTATTTTATTGTTGTTAAAAAATTCTTGATTATTATAATTTTTCTAATGATGTGTCTTCTACTCATTGACTAAAAGTATAAAATATTTTATACTAGTAGTGAATAAAATTTAATTAAATTACAAATTAAATAAATTATTTTAATTTTATATTTAAAAATTCACATATAAAAATATTAAAGCCAACTAAATTGTAAATTTTTAAAATTAGGTTATTTACTTAGATTTAAGTTTGATCCACTATTGGTGTATATTAATTTTATGCTATTATTTATTTATGTCTTATTATATGAATAAAAATAGTTAAAATTTTGTTAATGTTGGTAAAGAGTTACTATTGATTTTTTTAATAACATATATCATCTTATTTATTGATAGGGTAAAAAAAATTTATATTTATAATGAATAAAATTTATTTTTTAAAAATTTATATTTATTTTAAAAATATAAATTTAAATTTATTCAAGTATTAATATATATTAATTTTACATTACCTTTGTAAAAATGGGAGAATAAGAGAATTAAAGCTGAATTTTAAAAAGTGAAGGAGAGTTAAAACACTAAACAAAACTAGAAAATAGAAATAAAGAAATTCAACGGTCTTTGTCAACCTCAGCCCATTAGGATATTTTTGTCAATTAATAGGACTGTTAACTTCCATTAGTTTTAGGGGGGAAAACACTAAAATTGAAAATCAAGGGGTTTGGAGTGTAATTACCTTAAACTTGAGGGGGAGGTGAGAGTATTTTATTCTTATATTAATTTACCTACATTTATGTAACCACCTTGGTTAATTTTAATATTTATTACTAAACAATAATAACCCAATTGTACTACAAACAAATCATCTATACTGATATTTAATAATGATATCATTTCTTGCTCTTAACCATAAATATATTATATTACGTATTTCTAATAAGATAGCAATAATTTTTAAAAATGATTAGTGTTTTGTGGGTTTTTTATAAAAAAAACCCAAAAAGTAAAAGATAAAACAAAAAAATCTAGTCATTGTGCACTTTTTATAAGCAATCATTTTTAAAAAAATACGATTTATTAAAAACTTTAAAAAATTTAAAAGAATATGAAGATAGTAGTCCACAAAAATAAAAATAACGGATGTACAACTAGGGAAATAATTAAAAATATGAAACAGTTCCAAAAAGTGTGAAATTAATTAATTAATTAAAAATATTATTTTAAGTTAGCAAAAAATTCTTATTTTAAAGGTAATTAAACATTGAATGTGTGGTGCAATTTTATGCATCAATATAAATGGAATTACACCAATTTCGTTTAATCACAAAAAATTGTAGTTCCATTTATATTTATGCATAATTTTAAACTATTATTACATAATTGTAATTGTACCATGATTGATAGATATTAGTTATAAGAAAAATCGATGTTTATATCAATGTACTCACATTTTTTATATTATTAGGATATATAAGATGATAGTTGTAAAAATAATTGACATTTATAGTTATGCAGTGGCATTGTTGAAATTTTCATGGGACAACGATTAAATAACAACCCAATATCATTTTATTATGGTTAACATGTATAAAAATAAAGGTGATATAAGATGTCGTCTTATGTACATTGAAATCATAAATTAGTGTAAACCATTTTATTCAAAAGGACAAAAGAACTTAAGATATTGATTTTTAAAACAACTAATGTTGAAATTGATTTGTCACTGATTTTTTTTTATATATAAATATCATCTTAACCTTACATGTCTATTTTTTTTATCAATCCAATGTCATTTATTAAAGACATTGATTTTTTAGAAGAAACTGACATATAATTATTTTATTTGCATAACTTTCATTCTCTCTTCTATTTCTTATCATTTTTTATTTGTGAAACCTACTTCTCTAGCATCACTTGCGTCATCAAAATTTCTTCAACTAGTTCCAAACCTTTGCCATGTTTCTTCTACACTTAAAGTTAGATTTATGATCATTCTAGTCATCAACAATGTTTTCCTTTCTTGTTTTTGTTATATCTTTTAATATTAAGTGATTAAATATGATTTTGTCTTTGTAGGATGTTTATGTATGTGTATAGTGATATTGTGAGGGTCTCATTCATTGTAATGTTTAAAATTATATTATATATTATGTTTGATGATACTCTAGGATTTAGTTGCACTTAAGACATATAGTTATAATATGCTTTGTTTAGTGGTCATACCCTTGCCATTTTTATTTATTGCCTTTATGCTATTGTGTTTTTTTAGGGTGTAACAGAGGAGTCTATGATAATTAATGTGATCTTAATTTAGTTGCTTATAATGCAAGTTATGTATTTTATCATGCAATTTAACATCACATTTGTTGTGAGGACTAATTTTAAATCTATTACTTTATTCATTATTAAGTAATGTCAACCATAACTTTATTATGCATACATGATTAACACTATTTTTTTTTTTGCTAAATCCAAAATATGAATACTTCTTAAAAAGTAATTATCCTTGCCAAAGCAAACACAAAGGGTTCTATAACTTTAAAGGGCATTACCATAGTGTAGTATAAGGGTGAGAGATTATCTATTGAGTTCAATGAGAAATGACAATTAGATAGAGAAAATGTCAACCAATATGTTAACTATGTTAAAGTGATTATATAATACAAGATATCGATAGTTATTTCTCATTAGAAGAAAATCCCCTTGAGATTAAAGGATAATATTTAGGATGAGATATTAATATGTGCACTTGGTTTGGATAGTTTTGTGCTATGAATATGAAAAATTATATTTGTAATATACCAATATATAATTTGATCTTTCATATGTTTTTTTTCTTGTAGAAATCTTTTAATATTCTAAACAACAAGTTAATATACAATAAACTATTATCGCATGCGATAATCCTATGAAGGGACTTCAAGTTAACTTTGAGGTAGGCATATATTAATCTTGAGACTGCTATAAAAGTGACCTAATGTAGTGATAGAATTATCTCAATTAGAAATCATAAAAAAATTCCAGAAATAATGTGAAGATAGGTATTTTAGTGAATATGGGCATTTCAAGGTAATTTTTTTACTTTTCACCATCTAATTCATTTTAATGTCTTATTTATATATCATTTATAGTTATATGCTAATATGTCCTCTAGTCAATAGGTATTAAGTAAGTCCAACCATGGGAAGAAAAATAAATATTCACATAGGTTTTCCTAGGGAAGCTACAAAAAGTTAAAGAAAAACTTATTAGTAGAAAAGTATGCCGAAGCTAAGAAGGGTGAGGATATTAATAAGGTATTTTCCATTTCTCATACAAAGTTATAGGAGTAAAGGAGAGTAAATAAGTAAAAGCAATACATGACCTTGGAGAGTCAAGTTATTTGTGGAGAGGAGTGTAAGTATTAAAATTTGTACTAAAATTTATTGTTTGATTTTGAAGCTTCCATTTCAATTAAGTTATTTCTAATAATATATTCTTTATTAATTGTGACATGATCATTTTATGCAGTAAGCCCCCCAGGATGAATTTTAATCAATTAGAAAGTATAACATCCTGATTATAGTTTTAGAAATTGAAAAGCATCTTGATCATATTCGAACTAGCAATTATGGTACTGGTTATAAGGAGCTCTTTAACCTAGCAAGGCACCACCTAGTGGGACAATTGATGGTTTATATAGCGTAATTGGAAGCGACGGCATTAACAAAATGACATAAAAACTTAATATGGACTTTGAGGTAAGGCTGTAGTAAATGCAAGAGCAATATTTGCAAGTGTAGTAACTTATGTAGCAAAAGTTGTAATAGCAGTATACCGTAGCTTTGAGTTTTATAGTATCTACCCAACTAGTCTATAGATTTATTGCTTTTATGGATATAGTGGCTTTTATGACTGTTGCACAACCAACTAGGTAAACTCTTGATCAGTGAGGTGTGCTAACCCTTTTTATAACTATCAAGGAGGTTGCATCGGCATTTAAAGTGCTAGTCACCATGGCAGAAGAAATTTAGAAGACTATATCCAAGATAAATATCACACTTAACCTTAAAATATTTTCATATATATATATATATATGCATGAATTAGGTTTCTAATGGTGTGATTCACATTGTATAAAGTGAAGCTTGATGTGCTTTAATAGTCATGGTACCACATCTATAAAAAGTAATGGATAGGTAGATTTTAGTAGGCTATTAACTATACTATCAATCATTGCTTGATAATCAAGTTAAGGTGGTGGTTAACAAGTCCTTGGTTTGCAAGTTTAAGGTATTGATGCTAAATCACGTAGTCCAAATAATGGCTTAAGCTTATAGGACCTCCATCATATAGCAAATAGCCTTTATTTAAGACTCAGTAGATGTATCATCATGTATTCCCTTCTTTAATAATTTTTTTATATATTTTAGTATTATTATTTGAGATTAGTAACTATTGTTATTTGTATTTTAGTAACATCTTGATCATGCTTAAAAGGAGTTACAACAACTAGGGGTGGGAATCGGTCGGGTGGAATTGGTTAACAGGCACATTCCAACCCGACCGACTCTAAGCATTCATGACCATATCCCAACCGAAACTGACCACTTGAAATACTCTATCTGATATTAACCGAACAAATCGATTTTGAACAATTCCAAATGGTTTTGGTCGGATTGAAGCCAACATTCTGCACCAGCAGTTTCATTTTATTTCTTTATGCTTGAGAGACATAGCTTCTCGATCTTTGTTAACAAAGAAATTAGTAAAGAAGTTCTCTCTCCTGTTATAGAAACTACTAAATCTAACGCAATCCTTGTAACTATAGTTTGAACTCAAACAAGCTTGATCCAACTAAAATTAAGCTACTTATGATTATTAAACAGTAACACGCGCGATCATTATACAAAATCACAGACGAGATCTATGAAAAACGCGAAGAACAAGCAAAGCCAGAAACAATTGGCTGTTAAATTTGAGCTGAAAGGGAAGAAATGAAGAAGCTATACCTTGCCATATGTGGTGTCATCTTCTTTAACGGTCTAACTAGCTTCAGCGCAGAGAGCCTTCAAGACCTCGTTGTTATCACAGTGTTTAGGCAAATTGTAGTTCCTCTAAGCATGAAAGCTAGAGTATATCTTGGCAGCTATGGCCCTTCCACTCCTTTCTCTCCCTCCACGATGGCTTCCTCTGACTGGTGGCCATCGAGGTTGCGCCATCGGAAGTTATGCTTATTTTCCAGCAATGGTGAGGGCAGAGAAGAATGGTGAGGACATAGCAAGTATTTTTAAAACCTAAAGGGAATCGGTCGGGTTTGGTTATAGTCAGTCAATGCCACACCAACCCGCAACCGATCAATAACCCGAAACTCCTTACTTTTTACACTCACAAATACCCGAACCATAATGCAACCTGAATTCGACCGTCCATTTTTCGGTTCGGGTCGGTTGGTTTTAATTGGGTTGAAAAATATTTCCCACCCCTAACAACAACGTCTTAGTATGTCTTAAGGCAAAGATTCTTAAGCCATACTTTTGATTGGATTAGATGCAGTGGGATTGGAAATTTTGGTTTTCATTGAAAAAGATTCCATCAAGTAGCTATTAATATTCAAAGAGCTTTATATGATTTGCATCCAATTTTAAATCATGTAAATTTGTGTTATCTTTTTTTATTAAACACAAATCAATTGAATTATTATTTGAATATAAGTTTACCTCACTTTAATAATTTTATAGGCATTTGCTATGATATCATGCCATAAATGAAAATTTCATATAGATTCCAAGATCTATATTAACTCGATAGGTAATTTACGTTGGAAGAGGATAAAAGGCAAGAGTATATTGTAAAAGCTTTAATACATAAGCCTAAAAAAATACTATTTTATGGCATACTATAAAGGTTAAGTCTCATTTATATATTAGTTATGATTTTTTTTAAAATAGATTTTGATAGCTTAGTTACTACATTATATTGTAGTTGCCATTGGATGCTTGCCTTGGTAGTGTTAAGAAGCAAGATTATCTGCTACATGGATCTTTTATCAAGGGAAGTATGATCCATCTTGAAAAATTCCTTGGAAGGAGCTTTGAATAAACTTATAAGTAAGCCTTAAAGGTGGGGCTAGGAAGATTTTTCAAATGGGAAATAATGCAAGTATGCTTTTAATAGTAAGATTGTATTATATCTGACTTAGAGGATTATGCATCAATAGGATCAAATGAACCTTCTACTTTATAGTAGTGCCTAAAACATCTCAAAAATATAAAGTGTGACTACTATGTCATGCACTACATATTTGATTTGTTATCTGCTTGTAAACTTCCTTTTGAGGCAATGACTTGCTTATTTACAACCTATCACATGCTAGATTAATTAACTAAATGATAACATATTAATTATGTATAACTTATAGTGCTTCAAGCAGAAAACCTAGCTATACATTGGAGAATAACTTGATGAGGTTAGAGAGCTTTAAGCAAGATGTTTCCTCTCAACCAGAGCTAAATTGCAATGAATGACTTTAGGTGTTCTTGAATATTATTGATGGTTGTAATTAATTAAGTTTTTATAAATTAGTTATTAATAGTTAACTTAATTGTAAATAACTTGTTGTAACTTATATTTTGTTATTTAATGAGAGTTTAGAAACTTTATATAAAAGTTCCTACAATTAGTTTTGTTATTGCAAATTTTTATCTCTTAATGCAATTGTTATGTAATATTTCTATAGGTGTCAATTGGTTATTTCTTATGTGTCAATTGATTCAGTTTTTTTTAAGAAAAATTTGGTAAGCAAAAAACTTTAGTTTCCTACTTAAAATTGACATATTTTAATTTACAATATTGGTTGTCTATACAACAACTAACATTAATTATTTATTAGTAAGATGATGTTGTTATACTTTATACATTTTTTTTTACAAATAATTAACGCCTTAACTCAAAATACTAGCATAAGCTGAAAATAAAAAAAGTTAAATAATGGTATTATTTGTAAATTTCATCCTAAGCCTCTTCCAATCCTAAATTAATTCTCTCTTTAATGATGTATGCTTTCCTTTTAACTTGAAGATGATTCACTTTGATCTTGTGTTTTTGTTTACCAAATTTCTTGTAGGAATGATTCTTTATTAGCTTGTCACTAAATCCATAGGGTTGTGTGTTCATTAGAAAAATGTTATATTTAAAGGTAAGAATTTATTTAGTTTTATTTTTATTCTTACAATTTTAATCTAATCATATTTTGTTACCTTTTATTTTAATATAACTTTTATAGGTTTGTATAAGTTTGATTTCATTTATCTTTTTTGGCTTTCAATTGTATTATTTACTATTTATTTATTTAAAATGTGTACCATTAATTTCTTAAAAATGCTTATTACATTTATAGGAATTGGATTTAATTACGGTTTTTTTATGGAATTCTAATCTCACATATTAAGTAATGGGTATTAAGATAGTATTTAATGCATCACCTATCTATGCTTGGAGTACTAGGTATAACCTTTTATAGTTTTCAAACTATTATTACAAGATTTATTATTTAAAATTATTGTCATTAGGATTTTATAGTTTTATATGAGATCTCATTTTTTATTTCTGACTACAGTGTTTTGCAAGGTTAACTATAAAAGGAATAGAGAGGATTTAAGAAGAGGTAGTGGAAAAGGCAAGTGTTGAAAGGGAGGAATTGAGGTAGGTGAAGTAAGGTAGGATTGGTAGGGTAAAATATGCCATGTTGGTTATTATTATGAACTAAAGTGATATATCCAAATTAGATATTAGTTATTTACAAATGACCAATATTAAATGTTACCTCCTATGTTTTTAGCAAAAGATATGATGTTAAGTTTCTTATATCATAACTAATGTTATTGTAATATTTTATAACTATTTTGAAGCTGGTGTGAAATATTGTTTATAATGGTGCTTGATTAAGCATCAATCACAAACTGACATTTAATCCTCTAAACATTCAACATTAATCAATTATTTTATAGTAGTAAACTTAAAGATATAGGATGTTCTTTTCATATAGGGAGTAGAGGTAAGTAACTTTTTATATAGGATTTCTTACTTTTCAAGAAGTTGCATTTCTAATGCCACTTTTACAAATTAAATGGCCTCTAAAATGTTTCAACTTTTTATATGGGTTTCAAGCATCACCTAAATCATAAATAAACTAAATTAGGATGCTTTTTACAATATGTATTTTTTACATTTCATTTAAATTAATTATTATTTTGTTAAAATAACATTTTTCATATAACAAATTTAATCTATAAAATTTATTTAATATTGATCAAATCTATATCTATACAATATGGATCCATGTTGTTCTACACCTTTTTTTATTACAGTTATCACTTTCATACCTCATCATTTATCAATTTTTTCCCTTTTAATGAATATTGTACCATGGTAAATCACACTCGCACAACTAGAGCAAGGTATTAAATCTTTTACTACCTTCTTTATTTGTTTGCTAGCTTTTTCTTGCCATTTTTAAAAATCAATCTCAAATATTTAATCCTTTGGTTCATCTCTTGAATTAATTTAAAAACTTTATAATCAATTCTTGCATTTGTTAAAAACAAAAATTAAGTTTTCAAATTTTGAATTTCAAATTCATTTCTTATATTATCCTTAATTTGTGACATCATTGTCCTTCTTTATAATCAATTCTTGCATTTGTTAAAAACAAAAATTAAGTTTTCAAATTTTGAATTTCAAATTCATTTCTTATATTATCCTTAATTTGTGAATAATATTTTTGGTGGTGAACAAAGAAGGACAATGATGGAGCTCTACATTTTCTATTCACACCTTTGTTTTGGTAGACATTAGATTGTTTAGTATGAAAAGCTAACATGATTGAGATTTGTCATAGGTAAGATTTTTTCCATTCTAGTCTTGCTAAAATAGACATCATCTTCCTTTTTAATGCCTTTTTCTTTGTCTTATGCATATGTACTATTGGCAATACTTTTTTTTTTTGCATTCTATTTTATATAATTTGTCTTAATTGATTTATGAATCTCTTAAATTTTTGTTTTTTGATTTTTTTCATCAAAATTCAAAATTTGAAACTTTACCCCTTTTTTGATCCTTTACCTTTTCTTTATCTTTCCCTTTTTTCATTTAGAATTTAATGCATTTACCATTTGCGATACTTTTTTGTTCTTGATCTCTCATTCTTGTCAAACCTTACTTCTTCTAAGATCTACATTTTTTTATTATTGTAGTTTTTCTTCTTTTTTTTATATATTGGATTTTTTATTTTAAACTTTATTTTCTTTAATTGGTTTACCCTTTTCTCACAAGTTTATGTAACTATTTCTTTGAAGTTTAGATAATAATTTTTTATTACTTTATCCAAAATATAAAAACCTACTCTAGCCATTAAAATACCAAAATGCTTTTAATAGGGTAAAAGTCAAAGTATTGATTTTATTAAAAAATAGAATAACTTTAACCTTTTGAATTTTCTTTTTATGATTCATGTTTATAACTTTATTATCATTGATCATTTTTATAATGACATAAATCAAAAGCCTTCCTTTTTTAAAATGAAAAGGAAGGTTTTTATTCTTCATTAAAGATTAAGGATTTTTTTTAATTACCATTAATGTTTATAAGCCATTAACACATAATATCAAGCTTTTTTTTCTTCATTATGACTTTTGTTTTAATTACTATTTATGTTTAACATTAACACATGATATTAAATGCTATTATTATTTATAGCAACTTAATGATCCAGGGTTTATGGAACACTCATATTGAAAATTTACTTCAACTCAGGTTGAAATTAGATTATATTTTATTAAATTTTTAATATTCTTATTGTTGCTTTTTCTTTTGTGGGATTGTAATTTAGATGATAGTGAACTGTTGTGTCCTTCTAATGACCTCATGAATTGTTATAGTATATTCTACGTCTTTCTTTCTTTATGGAAGTCATCTTGTTAAAACCCATTTGAATTACAATAGAAGTTATGTTTATATTTGTTAGTTAATTGTTTTGAACTTTAATGCATAGTAGCTTTCTTTAATTGTTTTTACAAAGGAGTGTTTTTAAAATTTATGTATGATTTCTAATGTAATTTAATTTCAAATATATATTATAATTTGTAATTTGTAACAACATTTATACAATTAATCCTTCCTAATGATATAATAAATGAGTTGCAAATATAAAACATAATAAATAATGCTTATACAGTCAAGCCAAAGAACAAATGAGAATGAAGCACTTTATAAATTTTATGATAATTGATACATATGCCAATAATTGAGAATCAATATTCAAGTTTAACTTAGTTTAAATCTCATGCTAAAAACTCCTACATTAACATAGATCCAAGCTTAATTGGCATTTGTCTTAGTTTATTTTGTTACTTTGTTGAAAAACAAAGATACCATTATTGGTAATTTATTATTCAAATTTATAGTTTGGGTTCAACTTTGATATTTCAATGAAAATTTGATAGGAAGATTTAAAAAAGTTTATTATTTTAATACAAAATATAATAGTTGCAATTGCAATATATTAGAAGAGAGTTGTCTACTATTGTTTTTCTTATTCATGACACATATAAAGTTTAGAAAAGGAAAATATAACAGATCAAAATTATTTAATCCAATTAATATTTCTTCCAATGTATGGAATAAATTATCCATGTTTTTAAAATAATTTATAATTTCTTTATTATATAAGGAGGCCATCAAATCACAATTAAAATGATATGGTAAATAACAAATTAGTATTAAAAGATATTTCACATTAATTAAGTATTAATGTAAAAAATTTCACCCTAAATTAATATCAAAAGATTTTTTAGATTAATTTAGTACTGAAAAATTTGGTGAATATCAAACAAATCTTTTTTAAATTGATACTAAATTAATATTAGAAAAATCTTTCAATATTAATTTTATATACACCAAATCTTATAGGTAATGATTTCTTAATTTCCTCTTGTTGTATTTTTTAATAAAATCAAAACCTATGTATTACATAGGTTAAAAACTAGTACTCCTTCCATTCCTTTTTAAGTGTTGTTTTAGAGAAAAAAATTTATTCCTATTTATTTGTGATTTTCAAAGCCAAGATTTCATTCATTATCTTCTTTCAGATATTACTCCTATTATCTAAATAAATATTCAATAACTTTACTCATCGGTTAACTTTTAACAAAGAATATGTTTGTAAATTAAAACTCATTTCTCCTAAAATCAAAGTTATTTATTACTTTTCTTAATCTTTGTACAATAACCTTACAGGATACTTAAAAAAATTGAAAGGAACATAACATAAATCCATGCAAACTCCCATAGGCAAAATTAGTTACATTAAATGCATCGGTGAATGTGTTTATTAGTACCAAATTTAGGGAAAAACATAGTAAATTATTACTCTATCCATTTTTTAAGTATTATTTTAGAGAAAAAAATTATTCCTATTTATCTATCATTTTCAGAAATCAAGAATGTATTTATTGTTTTATTTCAAATATTACCCTATTATCTAAATAAATGTTTAATAATTTTACTAATTAGTTAAATTTTAATAGAGAATATATTAGTAAATTATAACTTATCTTTCCTAAAATTAAAATTATTTATTATCTTTCTTTATTTTTGTGCATTATCCTTAAATGATACTTAAAAAGGAATGGTGAGTACCATTTACATGAAATAAAAAATAATTAGTGCTTAATTCATAGGGAATTAATGAAAATGGTATTTAATTACAAAGTAACTTTGGATTTAAATAAAATGGGTTAATTGCAAGGATTAAATGGTGTAATTTACTACAACAAATTACAAGTAGATGTAGTTTCATTAATTATTGATTTAGTACTAATTATAAGAAAATGTATATGTCTAGGATTAGTAACCAGTATTTAATTTGAGATAAATTCATATGAAAGTGTGTTAGTTAGTTTAAAACCATACATTTAGGTCTTTCCCTTTTTTTCTTTTTAAGAAAAGGATGAAGTGAATTTTAGAATGAATGAAATAAATAATATTTTATTGAAATTGTAGCTCTTAAAATAAAAATTTTATTTTTATCTTTTTAAAAATTATAAAAAAATAACAAGAGAATAAGGAAATGATATAGATCCACGTTAAAATTCCCGCTAATTAATAGTTCTTCATTATTGACTTGTGAAAAGAAAAACATGTAGAAGATCAGTAAGTAGTAATTAACACTATATATATTTGGAAAATTTAAATTTGTAGGCATTTAATTTGGCTTCAATATTTTTACAATTAATGTCTAGATCTCTTATAAAAATTTGAATAATTAAGAGGCATTTAATTTGGTAGAAATATTTTTAGAACTTATTTAAATTAAATACTTGTAAAAAGACGTTAATGTTCACCTCATTTGACATTATAGTACAAGTGTAACTGAACAGTTACCTTTTTGAAAGAAGCGTCCGCGAACATGGAGGGGGGGGGGGGGGGCGGGGGCGGGGGGAGGCTTGGGTGGCCTGTTTCATCTGCTCGTTTGTTTGACATTACAGTATACAATAAGCTTCGCATGTGGCCACTTCAATCCACCTTGCATCTAGCTGTGCTACACTACAGATGTACATTCGTCAAGCTTTCAGATAGGGTTTTTTAATCCATAAACACATGAAATATATGGCCTAAACCGGGCCAAATTGATTTAGTTTTCTTTTTTCTTTTTAAATTAACTCGGTCCAAATAATTTAATATATGGCCTTGGCCTGATTACTTTTATTTTTATTATTATTTTAAATAAAAGTAAATTTTTATATAAAAATATATATTTAAATAGAAAATAGATTATTTAAATATATAAAATATTTAATTATATTAAATTAAATTTTTTTGTATTAAAATGATTAGATATAATTATTTTTTTTGTAATATATAATTTTATTATTAAAAATATATTAATATAATTGGTTTAGGTTGAGTCGGCTCATTTTTTATTATTATGATATGAGTTCAGCTCGAACAATAATTGAATTGTGAAAAAAAATTCTAATAAACATTTAAGTTAAAAAATAATTCAAATCTTATATTTTTACAAGTCAAACTTATTGAATAGGGCGATCCATGTCCACCTAGTACCTTTTTCATATGTGTGCACATTATTAACATACTTGCTTAAAAATATAAAAGTAATATAGAATGAACTTTATAATTATTGATAAAAAATTAAAAATTTAGAATTTAATAGACAACAAGTCATAAAAAATAATTTGTTAATTTAGAATTATTTTATTTAATTTTTCACTAATTACTATGATAATTTTCAACCTTAAAAATAAATAAGATCATGCATAAATAATAAAATTAATATATAGTAAACAATTACATTTAATAGTTGAAACAAATCAGATTGTTCACAAATGATTCATGATTTAGTGTGTTAAAAGTTTTACATGATTTATTTATTTAATTAAATAAATTAAATTTAAGTTTATATATTGATTTATTTATTAAATAATTATAATATCTTTTTATAATAATAAAACTAATTAAACCATTAAATAACTAAATACACTTATACAAGGTCCTAAGATTAAATTTAGAATGTAGGGAAGGCAAAATCTTTAAGAAAAATCAAATTAATGACACTTAAGTTAAAAGCTTTAAAAAATAAGCATAGTCTATTTAAATTTAGATTTGACTTATTGACTTATTAGGAAAACCTATTTAATTAATATATTATCCTAATTTGGTACTTATAAATTGATAAATGTGATTACATTGTAGTTATTACTCTTTTATCATTATGTCATGTCCTCCTCCTTCAACTCATTTATCAAATTTCTCAAAATCTTAAAATATATGAATATGATAAATTTATATTATTGAGTTGTTTAATTTTTTAATTTTAAATAAATATTATTATAATTTGTTGGTTAAATTATTAAGAATTTTATAAAATTAAAGATATAATTTGGTTTAATAATGCCTTATTATTTAACAAATTTATTAACTTTTACCCCTTGTTTAATAGGAGAGCAAATAGAGGGGAAAGAAGAGAAATTTTTTAAATTTGAATAAAAGAGAAAATATTTTGAAATTTAAAAATATAAGAAAATTATAATCATATATTTCACATTTTAATTTTCTTTCTTCCCATTTTTCTCTTTAACCAAACAAGAGACAAGAAAAAAGTATAAGATTTTCTTTCTCTCATATTTTTTCTCTTTCCTTCCAAACAAACCCTTAGTAAGAGGCATATATACTACCTATATACCTAGATTAGGCCTAACTAAGCTTATAAGTCATGCCAAAATTTTTAAATTTTATAAAAGGGTGAGGCCAAACTAAAATTTTGGTTAACACATAGGTCTAGAGTTGGGCCTACACCATTTTTGAAACAAGGATGCCATATTTAAGTTAAAATATGACATCTTGACTCATTTCCACTTCTAATATTTTGATAGATATTTGAAAAGGGATTTTAATTATTAATATAAATTAGTTTAATATTATTATTCTCATTTGTTATTATATCAATAACGAAAACCATTAAAACCCTCTATTATAGGCAAAGATTCTTAATACTTATTACTTTCTAATAACATACCATCTTTACCTTTATTGTTGGTGTAAAATTATGTTGGCCATTTTAGACTCTTTGAAAAATTATAAAAATTTAACATAAAACTTATTAAATTTGTATTCAAAATTTGACTATCTTTCATGTTAAAATTTTATTAAATTTATATGTATTAAATGAATAAAATAATACAATTTTATTAATTAAAGATATATTAATTTTTAAAAATTTTGTTTTTATATGAAGATATACATTTTAATAAAAATATTAAAAATATATACAAGTACCGGAAGATATTCCATAATAGTAATATCATAATAATGTCATTAATTTGTTACAAAATGGAAAATTTCAACCCATTATTATAATTAAGTGCAATTATCCCAATTATTAAGCAATAACACTTGATTGACAATTAGGGATGGCAAAATTTTGGTGCAAATACTTGCCCACAAATTTTGCCTTGATAAGGTGTGAATTTGATAGAAGAATTTACTCTATAGGGTAAGGTGCAGGGTAGGTTTTTGCCCCAGAACAAATTCAGGGAACAGGGCAACACTAGTGCAACTTTCTTTATAAAGCTCTGCACATGTAAAATTATAAATTTACCTATATAAATAATATATGTATATATTATATATGTAAGCTATTTAATAATTTTATTTTTAATTTAACTATTATATGGAAATAAAAAAATAAATTTATACTATCATTATTTTCCTTGTAATTTGAGATTATTAACTAAACTATATTATTTCTAGATTATATAATAAGATTATATTAAATATTATATATTGTTTCTATTTGAATTTTAAATATGTAAAATTTAAAACCTTTATCAAAATTTTCTTTTTTTTTTCAAGGATTTTCTTATAGGGCATCGATGTTTTGCCACTACAATAAAAAAGACTTTCAACGATGATAATTGTCATGCTATAAAATGTTCAGCCATCACTGAAAATAAAAGTCACCAGAGAAAATGTCATCAATATAGGTTCATTGGTGAAGGAGGCAACATTAACAACTATTTCATCATCAGTAAAAGTTTAGGCTTCTGCGACCATAATATCATAAAAAAAAGGCTTTTCAAAAGTAAAAAATTTTTAAAATTTAAATTTTTAGCGATGACAATTATCGTTGTTAAAAATTCAAACTTTCAATGATAATATTGTTATTGCTAAAAGTTAGACTTTCAACGATGACTAAGTCATTACTATAAAATTTAAATTAAAAAAATTTAAAAAAGAAACCATTCTTTTAGTGACAACTATATCGTTGTTAAAAGTTTTAAAGTATAAAAAATTAATTAAAATTAAAATTAAAATTAAAATTAAATATAATTAAATAAATATATTAATTTAATAATATAATATAATATTTTTTACATCAATTTAATTGAATTAATTTGATATTTTTAATTTAATTTTATCTAATTTAAATTATACAAATAAAATACACTAGTGGTAATAATAATGTGCAACACAATCCATATAAAAAATAAATACTTATATTTATAACTATATAATTATTTATGCATAAATGAAAATTATATATACATAGCCAATATAAATCTCTATACATGAAAAAAAATCATATATACAAAATAATCTAAGAAAAGGAAAGATGCAAATAACTCGATGTATCATCATCTGTGTTATGACTATTATCATCATTATCCTAACGATGCAGATGATACATTAAAGGTCATGGATGGGAGGGATCGAGTGGTTAGGCAAAGGGTGCAGCCGTAAATTTGCTTGGCCTAGGTTGTGCACCAGCAAATGGAGGCACAAGCAATACAAGACCCTACTATATAAGTAAAGACGTGAGCTCCGTTAGGTATGTCTCAAACTACTGCTGCATTTACTAATATTGAGCAAGCTGTTGCTACTCCTAAATCAACTACTAGCTCTACTAAAGCTACTACTAGCTCTGTTAAAGCTATTATTGACTTTTCTATAGTTACTCTTACAATTCACCCATTTGAGACATGTACTGAGACTTGCCTCGAAGTTAGAGGTGGCCATTAAATAGTATGTCTGGCTAGCTAGCATATGATTGATCACCCTCATGTACCCTTGATGAGTACCAAGTACCTTATTGGTAATGGCAGTCTCATCAACCTATACAGGAGTGCTAGGCAAGTTAGTAAATGACATATTGGATTGTATGTACTAGGTGGCCAGCTCAGTCATCCTCATTTTAATTTATTAAAATAAAATTCAATTATAAAGAGTACAAGATATATTCATAAAATTTTATTTAAGATATAAAGTTTAGCTAACTTACATACTGTTTCTCAGAGGTTAGATGCATCCACTCCCCTATCTTATATGTGTGTCAATCCCTAAAATTCTTTGAGACTGGTTACAGCTTACTCGTTTCCTTATTTTTTGTTCATATTTTACAAAAGAAAAAAAGAATGAGTATAATTATTGAGTTGAAAAGAGATTGTACATTTAAAACATGAATATAAGTTGAATTACCTTATCATAATGATGTGTGGCAATGGATTTCGATCCATACTGATCATTTACCTTCCTTTTCGCCTTATTATTTGTATTCCTCGTAGATAGCTCCTACAAATTAAAAAATGACCATATAATATAGTTACATTTATAATTTAGATATATGAAATAATGACATAATTTTATTAAATATCATACTTACTCTATAATTGTCATTGTCGAAGAAGTCCATATACCTCTGCCATATTTAGGGTGAGATAGATCGCAACACGTAGCACTTAGTACCATCCAGGTTAAAATCTCCATCTTGATTGACCTCATACTATAGAAAATGCTTATTCAACCTGTACTTCTAATCTTTATACAGGTTAGCAACACTCCATATCAAACCATTGAGTGCTTTATCTTGCTCAGCATTAGAGATACCCTATAACTTGAAGTGGGATTGCATTAAAAGATATTTAACAAATTAATGAATATTATATCAAAAAAAAATTCAATATCAAATATAACTAAGTTAAGATAAGGAAAAGATAGATATTTATGCAAACCTCCTATGAGACTTTGTTTTATAATTATTGAGGCATTGATCACCATGATTTATAATAAGGTGACACATGTGCTTGAATAATGTTACCTATATATGTTGATGTGTGTCCTAGAACCAATCATATAAGATGATTAGAGTTATACACAATGTATTATATTTTATTTTAGGCAATTTAATTATTATATTTTGTTTTTATTATTATTATGCGCAATTTATAACTTAATATAATAATTATCCTTGGAATAGCTTTGCTATTCCTAAAATGCCCCTAGTCAAGTATTATTATAAAAATGATAGTAATAATATATCGAGACTAGCATGTATAGTGACTGATGATTATGAATCATGGATATGTGATATCAAGTCAATACATGAGTACATTGCTAGTGAACAATGTACTGGACTGACCCATTATGAGAATATTGCATGGATGAACGTGTCATAAGTTATTCTCATATGATTACAACTACACATAAACCTTTGACCTGAAGTCACTACGGTTCCCTACATGAGAAATTACTCACTTTAATATTGTCCTATGTCACATTTAATCAGGATGACAAGTAGGGCATTGATTGGGTGTGTCATAAATCATGCAGGGGGAAGTGAGTGATGTAAATGGGATTTTGTTACTCTTGTATAAAAGAGAAATATCCTTGGGCCCCTTGATTGAGTGAGACTTAGAAATGCATGGCCATGCTCAGTTGAATTAATATGTGATATTAATTATTTATTTTAAGTCTACTCAGTATCAAGAAATATAAATTGAACATTGACGAGGATGACACATTCCATGCCTCTAGTTCAATTTGGATATTATTACAAAAGGGTTATGATGTAAAACATTGATCATGTATTAGGTGGATGTCGAATCACAGACATTCTTACTACTCGAGTGGCAGTGATGTATTGCTAGATACTGCTCGCTGTTTATGGCTCAATAATAAGTCATTGTCAACGTAGTAAGAACCTACAGGGTCACACAAAAGGAGTAGGAATAAGACAATAATTAATTGGACTTTAATTATATTAATATCCAATTAATTGGACTTATTTTTGTGCATATATATTATTAAGAATAATAAATTCATGTTTTATATATATATATATATATATATATATATATATTATGTGATATTATTTGATATTAAAGTAATATCAAGTAATTATCTTATTAGATATTAGATAAATATATTATGAGATAATATTATTTTGATATTTGATAACTATATGCAATTATCTAATATTAAGATATTTATATTATGAGATAATATCATTATCTAATATTAGATAATTAATAGATAAGTCTTATCTCTTCCCATTATCTCTAGGATAAGGATAAGATGAGTTGTTAAGTGTGATTAGGATTTTGGAAGCATTATCCTAGTAGGACTAGGATTATGGCTTGCCTAAGTTCTATAAAAGGGGACTTGAGGGCAGCACTTAATTATCACGTTTTAAGCTTCCATATAAACCCCAAATCACTCAGAAAACATCCAATCCTAATTCTTAGAGAAAAAACGCATCCTAGCAGACGCGTGGAGGGTGAGAGGTCGTTGTTCACTCCGTGTGGATACCGTAGAGACGCTTATCCTAGTAGGACTAGGATTATGGCTTGCCTAAGTTCTATAAAAGGGGACTTGAGGGCAGCACTTAATTATCACGTTTTAAGCTTCTATATAAACCCCAAATCACTCAGAAAACATCCAATCCTAATTCTTAGAGAAAAAACGCATCCTAGCAGACGCGTGGAGGGTGAGAGGTCGTTGTTCACTCCGTGTGGATACCGTAGAGACGCTGTACCTTCCGGCCGGCGTTTGATTCATCCACTCTCAAGTTTTGATCAGTAGAAATATGAGTGCCCAATAGGTAAAACCCTAATCATTGACTTATGCTTTTTGCATGGATCCTAGGTAGAATTCGGATCAAAAAATTAAAATTCCGCTGCATGTGATAATCCGAATTCCCAACAATATAATGGAGGAGATCGCTAGTATTTTCACCTATCACATGCTATATATTAATCGTATTGAATTGGATAGGCACCAGTTGCCCTCGTTTTTCTCTATCTTCTTATATAGCCTAAGGGACCTATTTGAGCCTTTCTTTCTTGGAGCTACAACTTTAATGGATAATAGAGAATATTAATACTATAAATTCATATTTAACAACCAAATAACTTAAGTGTGCATAATAAGAAAAGATACCTGATATCTCATATTGTGATGGATAGTGAGTAAGTCGATGTGGCGGGTCCCCCTAACATCACTTTCATGGTGTCATACCTTAACATCTATCATGACTAGGATAATACATATTTTATAAGTATTTAAGAGAAAAGTCCATAATTAAATCAAATGATGATCATATATAAACTACTATATTTATATAATGAAATCACATTGTTCTTGATTTGAGATTTTATATGGCTAGAAAGAAATTTAAATTGCAATAGAGAGCATTTTTGAACAATACAATGTGAACATTTAGTATGAATATCTTTCTTTTATTAGGTAGATGATGCATTGGTAGTATAAGATTTACACTATACAATAAAAAGTGCATTTATCTATAAATCCTAAGAATTGCAAATTATCTGAGTTTTAACACTAATATGTTTAGTTTGGTTTGAAGTATAGAAGATTAATTAAAGAACTTAGGATGTCTATGGAATTGTAGAATGGATAGCAAAGCATGAACTTGATTGTGAGGACCCAATATAGCAACTATGGCTTGAAGGTTACTTTTCATTGATCTAAAAAATAATGTCCCCTTAACTCTTTCCCTAACTTAAACATAACCTCTAACTATTAGCTATCATTATCCATTCTATACGTTTTCATGCCAAAATTTTATCAGTACAAATTCACTCTTCATAATCTATGTATACTTATGTAGTATAAAAGAAGTTAGATGATTGAGGATTGTAATTTTATCAGTACAACTATGGCTTGAAGGACCCAATATTGAGAATCCTAATTTGCTTAGAATAACATAGTGATTATCTTTAATGTAACTTGAACAATAGGTATACATTATTATCTTTAGTGTTTCAAACATCCAAGATATAACTTGCATCGGAGAAGCGTAGTTCCAAATTGAAGTTGAGATAATTGGCTTGGTTGCTTATTGGAATCTCTTACATTTGTATGGTTTCTATATATTGCTTGATGAAAGGTTGTTAGTTCATGTTTTCATGCCTAATGGCAATGTTGCTAATTGCTTGGGAGGTTTGTTTCAAATTAATCCATTTTTGTACTATATGTGTGTAATTTTTAACTTGCAAAGTAGTATAAACCAATTTCAAACCAATAACATTTAGTCCATTATATTTCATGAAAAAAATAGGAAATAGTGTTGTATATGTGTATTTCAAGTATCAATACTATTTGATGTGAAACAATAGGACTTATCCTCTATATAGAGAATCAATTTATATGGTATATATTTACTATTATAAAATAGCTTATTGATGTTAAGTATTTAAAAAATTAAGTGTCAATTTAGAATTGATGTTTAATTGAACATTGTTATAAATAAGATTTCATATTAATTGTAAAATAATAATAAAAAATAACAATAATACCAATTATGATATAGGAAAATTGATATTGTATTTTTTACTAGAGATGTGCAAAGCAACATTCAACATCAATTTTTTTTAAATAATTAACATCTAATCTAGATATACTACTTTAATTTGTATAAATAACTAATTTGGTATATTTGCCTAGTTCAAATGTTTGGAAAGTAAAAAATGGTTATGAAATTAATATTCTATTTCTATCCAAGCTAAGCTAACTTTGGGTTTTGAGTCATAACTAGAGTTTAAGAGGTATAATTGAGGTTAAATCAGTGCCAATTTTAGCTAACAATAACTTCTAAGTTTTTAGTTTGGCAAAACTACGTCATTTTGATAGTCAAAATTGAGCTACAAGTTAAGTGATTAAAATCACACTATTGAAATACTATTGGTAGATTAAATTGTAAATTAGGCTATGTGCTTCAAAAATTAACAAGGCCTTATTCTTTGCAATCTAAGGAGGCATATTCACTTGGTCCATTAGTTTTGTAAGGAGAGAATTCATATTTGAAGAGTTTTATGCCTTCAAAGGCAAGAATTCACATTCTAGACAACTTTATCCTCTTTTCTAAGTTTTCTTTGCATTCCACCATGGTTGGCTAATATTTTATATTAACTTAAGGGATTAGCACTCCAATTTGGCTTGATTTTAATACCTTTCTTTTAATTTCACTCCTGGTTTAATTATCTCTTATTTTTATGTACTTATTATGAATGACTTTTTTTGATAATTTGTTAATTGCTATTGATTAGTTAATTATCTATTGTAGTTTATAATTAAATCATTAATTGTAATTAATTCTCATTTGTAGGTTAGTTGTGATTGATTGTAATTAGTAGCAATTAAGTTATGATGATTTGATGCATGGGTGAATCATTAGTTGCCTAAAAAAATAGATAATGAATTAACAATTTCTGCATGCAAAGTTGTTAATTTGATCTTAACCTTATTATTGATGTTTAGTATCACTATTGATTAGATTTAAGCATATATCTTGAATTAAAATCAATAATGGGAGGCTAATTTAGGTGCTTTTTCTAAATTAATCATCATTAGGAATTTTTCGTAATTACTATTGATGTCAAGTAATTTTTGACTAAGTAATTGAATTCTATCAAGGGTTGATGATAAATCTATATATTATGGTGTGATATTCCTTGCATTAAGCTTTCATATTCTATTATAGTATACTTTGATTTTATTTTTATTATTTTATTTAAATTCCTTTTGAAAACCCCATATTTTTACATTCTACTTTTACTGATTGATTTCTATTCTTAGATTTGGCTTGGACTCACCCTATTTACGTATTAAAGTAAGTTTAGTATTAATTTTTTTTATAAAATGACATGTATCAAAACCTACAAAAGTTACATTAAAATGAAATACAACAAAATATAGTAAATTTTGAAATAAAAAATTAAATTGCAAATTTTTTTTTTTTTAATTTTAGGGTGTGTTTGGTTCAAGGAATATTTCTTACATTCCCGAGAATGTTTCATGGGAATGTGATATTCCCATGTTTGGTTCAAATTTTCAAAAAGATTTATCCAAAAATTTAAGATTCTCAAAAATATTTTAGTGTTCAATATTCTCCTAAAATATTCTTATAAGGGAGAGGTGGGTATCTCACATTCCCATCTCATAGGAATGTGGATACTAAAGTAAAAAAATAATTTTACCCCCATTCTTTTATACCCTCATTTATTTTAAAAAATTTTTATTTTTATTTTTTGATTTTAACTTATATTTTCTATTTTTGATTTTAATTTTATAAATAATTTTTTTAATATTCTAGATATTAGAAGTGAGTTATAAAATATTAATCAAATTCTGATTTATATATATTTAATATGAAATGTAATTCTTAAATTTCAAAATAAAAATATTAATAAAATTTAAATAAATAAATTTTAATTTTAATTTTCAAATAATTTTATAAAAATATAATATATAATTTATTCAATTAAAATTTTATATTAAAATGATAACTTATTTAAAATATTTATATATATAAATTAATTTGAAATATAATATTAAAAACTAATAATAATCTAATATAAATATGAAATATTTTATATATATTTTATTTAAGTATATACTAATTGAGATTATAAGTAAATTAATTCATATAATTTGAATTAATTCATATTTTAATTATTTAAAAATTTAAAATTTTTTATTTTCTTTTCAATTTAAATTTAAAAGAGATTATTTCTCTTATTTCTCTCTTATTTTCTTTTCAAAGAAAACAATTTTTTTTTATCAACAATAGAGAAATTATTTATTTATTTTATATAATTAATTATATGAAAATTCAAATTTAAATTCTTAAAAATTTTAATGTTTTATATATTAAATTATTTATTATATTTTAATAAAATATAATTTAAATTATTAATTTATTAAGTTTACAAAAGTCTTTATTCATATATTTTTAATTAAATCTATAATTTATTTCAATTTATAACAAAAAATTAACAAGAGCATTTTTTGAAAATGTAATAAGATTCCTAAAAATATAAAGTGTGAACTAAACATAAAAATATAATATGTTTAGGAATGTAAAAAAATATTCTCAAGAATATTTATATTGAACTAAACATAAGAATTTCACATTTCTAAGAATCACATACCTAAGAATCACATTCTCAAGAATATATATTTTCCTGGGAATGTAAGATTTCATAAACCAAACAGCCCCTTAGATTTTATATTTTTCTGGTGAGCACTTAACCCCATAAACTTATTGATATGTAAGATAATGTTTATATTATTTTCTTCTATTTTATATTTTTATGCATTATATATCCTTAATTTTATGGAATTAGTCTTGTTATATGAATGCGTAGGCCACACTACACCAAAATTAAATTATAATAGTTTGTTAAAAATAATGTAATATATGATATCAAATCAGGTTGTATCCCTAGTGGTTCCTTTATTTATCTTTTCTAAATTACTTTTGAATAATGATTATACATTTATTTAATTATTTATACACTAAAAACACTAAGAAAAAAATGCAAATAGAATGCCAATGCAACTTAAATAGAATGTTGGATAGAATGTAATAGAATATAATAGAATGTAGAATGTAGCAATACGTAGTATGCAAAACTAACACAAAATCAAAGTTGGTAGGGTTCTATGAAGTGAAATTGAATTAAATGTATTAAACAAAGTAAAAAAACAAAATAAACAGTAAGGAAAAAAACTAACATAATGAAATAGCTAATTCAAAGAATTGAAAACTTTAATTTTGATTAATTATGGATCAATTGATATTTGACTTTTCTAATTAATTTTTCAACATTGAATTATCTGAAACCTCCATAATAATTTATAAATCCTATACTAAATTATCATATAGGATTTGATCAATTAAGATTAGCTGAATTAAGCAACCATTATAAAGATTGAAATTGATTTAAAGATAGAATTTGATTGAATTAAGAAATTAAATTAGAAACTTATAAATGAATCTCTTAATTCTTTGCCCTTATATGTAAAACCATAATTAAGCAACCATAATTCAACATTAAAATAGTGAAAGACCAGAATCACAAGGATGGATACTAATTATACTAAATCAACATCTAATATATACAATTTCAAGAAATCAACATAAACAATTAAGGAAGAAGGAAAATTAATTAGAAGAAGTTCATATTAGAAATTAAGACCTCATAATCAAGAGGAGAAAAGTTTCAAAATCCTTGAATCTACTCCGAGTTTAGCTTTCTATGGCTAGAGAGGACAAAACCTAAAAGAAGAAAGAAAATTGTGTTACTGAATTTTGTCTAGTGTAAAGTTTAATCTTTAATTTGTGTTCTTTCCTTTATATCTTACTCTATTATCTTAAAACCTTATTGGACCTGAATTCTATGTCTTTTAAGATTACAAGAATAGGGCTTTCTTAATTTTTGGTTAACTTCTAAAACTACGTACTTTTGATAAACTATAAACATCAAAGTTTTAAAGCTATATTTTATGAGATTTGGGCTAGTTTCACATTAATTGGATCTTTATAACTTCAGATATAGCCCAAACACTGAAGCTAACTTAGTTAGGGCAAAAACAAGGCTTAAGTTTCTTGGCTAAATAAGACTTTCAAGTAGTTTGAACTAAGTTTTAATTAAAACACTAAAATTGTAAATCTTTCTTTATGATTTCCAATGGTATAAAGATCACCCTAATCTAACATTTAAAACTTAAGATATAATTGAAAAATAGGAATAATGTCAAAATCCAACATTAACTGAAAAAATTTAGAATATTGTGAAACTAACCCTAAATTATAAAATAAAGTCAATTCTGTAAAATTAAGAAAATATAACACACTAAGAGATATGAAATAAGAAAAAATAATATAGTAAATATTTTTCATATCATTATGTGATTAGGTTAATGTTTGCTAATTTTTTTAAATTATTTTATTTATGTTAGATTTTTAGCTATAACTTGAGTTATATATGTCCAAATTAAGTGATCCTTGAGAAGATAAGAGAAAGTTCTAAAACTTTCATATTTTGATTAAAGCCTAGCATCAAATATGGTCACAAAGTTGAAGCTTTATTTTCATCCTTGCTAAATAATCCCCATTTTTGGGCTATAACTAAAGCCTCAAGAGCCTAATTAAGGTAAAACTAGATCTTAAAGATATATAAGACTTGACCAATAATTTTCAAGCTTGGAATTTAACAAAATTACATTGTTTTAGTGGTTAAACTTGAGCTACAAGCCAAGTTACAAATTTTTACTACAATAAACATTACTAGTAATTTAAATTGTAAATTTGGGTATGGATTTCTAAATTAGGTAAGGTTTTATTCTTTAAAATCTTAAGAGACATATTTATTTAGTCCATTAGGTTTTATAGTTAAAGAAATCAAATTTAAAAATTTTTATGCCGTAAGCCATTCACCTTCTCTTAATAGAAAACATTCTTTTTCCAATTTTCTTTGCATTCCATTATGCATGGCTAAATTTCTTCCATTTGTTCAAGGGATTTATGAGCTTATTTCAATTTATCTTTGAGACTCAATCTTTTACTATTACTTTTGATTTGATTATCCTTTAATGCTTCGCTCTTTCAAGTTTATAATTGCTTTGGATGTTTTTCTAATAAGGGCCTTTTAGTTGATTAGCTATTGTGATCTATTTGCTAAATGATTAATTATGATACTGAGTTATAGTTAATTGTTGAATGAGTAGCAATTTGGTGTTGGTTGATTAATGCTAAGTTAAACTAATCATTACTTAAGGGAATTAGGATTTGAATTGATGATTCAATGTTAGGCTAGATTGTTAGTTTAATTTTAGCCATTCCTATAATCTTAATGCTATTATTTATGTGTTGGACTTGAATAATAAGAAATTAATCTAAATGCTAATTCTTAGGTTAATTAATTAAGGAACATTAAGAGTATTGCTAGGGTATTCCTTATCAAATTAATCAAATTAGAGTAATTTTGTAAGAGCTGTCTAAGTTATGTCAATCAATTAAGGGTCGAATCATCCTTTGAATTGATAATTATATTTGTTATGACTTTCTTTCTTTTAATTATGTATTTAATCATTCCATTCAATTTGCTTACATGCTTTTGTTATAATACCCCACATTTTTATGTGCTATCTTTTAATTATTTAATCCCATAATTTCAATTTAGACTCACCCATCCTTTTGTGTTTTTTATTTTCTGAAAAAAAACTAGAAAATTAAAAAGAAGTGTTCTTTTTCTTTGTTTTTGCATTTTTTTACTCATTTTAATTGCTTTCCATTAATGAAGATTTTACATTTTTCATAAGTAAGAAGAAATTCAACGTAATGGTTTCATAACATGAATGAATGAATTATTTTGTTTCTTAAAATTGATTAGTATAATGATAAATTTTGATGAGTGGATTGAACTTTGAAAGCATGTCCTTCCTAATGAGATTTTGAAACTTTTGTTAAAAATTTATGTTATTCTCTTATAAAATTTATTCCTTTAAAATTTGTTTTGATTCTTTTTTAAATTGCATTTGCACATACATACACAAATATGATAAAAGTATCCTTTATTTAAGTTAATGCCAAAAGCTAACCTTGAAATTTTATCCTTGTTAGCCCCCTTTCAACCAAATTACCTTTTTCCTCATGTTTAGCTTGTTAACATATTTTCCAATGAATAATAAGTGTCTTTTCCTACCTTTGGGAATAATAAAGTATTTGAAATCATTATAAGATGGGTTCTCAAATAAGTATGGAGGTATTTATGTTATGAAAAATCATCAACTTTAATTTCAAGGTTTGATTGAAAGAAAAACAAAATAAAATAAAAGCAATAAAAAATGAATGGAAAAAGTGAAAAGGAAAACAAAAAAACATAAGCCAATAGAAGATAAGGAAAGAAAGGGGAAAAAATAGAAGTTGATAAGTAACTTGTGCTTTACGAATTTGCTAGAGTTTGTAAGATAGAGTTTCATATTAGAGGAATACTTAATTTGTAAACTGTGCTAGAGTGAAATAGTTTTGTATTTCCACTTCTGCTAGTACTTTTGTAATTTTTTATCACTTTTTGCATTAGTTTATAATAATAGATGGTGTGGAAATAGTTACATGTTAAACCAATTTGATTATTAGATATTAGTTTAGTTACAATAATAATCGTATATATTAAAGTGATATCATTCTAATTAAAATATACCATGCCAATTTTAATGTAGAAAACACTATTTTAACTGACATCTTTTTGTATGAGATCTTTTTTTTTAAGTAAGAAGAAAAAGGTTAATTTCAAAATTAATAAATAAATGTTTTCATAATCTTATTAAATATTAGCAACAAAAAATTTACATAATCAACGCATTGAACTTGAATATTGAAACAAATAAAGAAAGGTTATATATATATTGTAGGTTCTTACAAGTATGCAAATATTAACACATTGAACTTGAACATACAAAAATATAAAAAATAAAAAATTGATAAAAAAATTATTCTATAATTTTTTTTATTTTATATATCGTTATATCAACAAATGCAAATTTACAACTATATTACATAAAGAGAAAAAAAAAAAAACTCTTTAGCCTTCCAATTTCATTGTTAAACTCAGTGTCAATTCTTATAGCCAAACTTAATATCAATTCTCTGTTACTTCAAATATGATAAATTGTGAATGAAGGCAATATATTAGGCTCCATTGTCTAATTTTAGCATGTGTTCAAGAAGAAAGAAAATAATTCCCTTTCCATTTCATCTAATACATATAAATGAAACAATGGATAAAATAGTAATAATTAAATTCAATAATAAAAAGAAAGGTGTTGAATGAAATATTGAGGGACCTATTTTTCACCATCTTAAACTAACACTCAAACGAGATAATAAAAGTTAAGGCATCACCAAGATGCTTTAAATGATAAGCAAAGTGAGATATATACGGTTTGTGGAAACTAAAAATGTCAGTTTTTAACTTAAAATTAATTAATACATGCACATTTTTCAAATAAGTGGTGATTATATTGCCCAAAGAGACTTTTAATTACCTTTATATATTAGTTTATAAAAAAATGGACATGTAAATGTTAAACCTCTTTCTTGATAATCTTTGAAATACCTTTTGCATGACAGTTATATAAATAATTGTCATTTGAATTTTTTTATGACATTTCAATTTCTATTTCTATTAACTGTACACTTTGGTGTTTAATTCAACCATTGTGTTATATTTTCCTACAAATTTAAAAAATGTCATCGTGTAACTATATACATTGATTATTATAGAAATTGTCATCTTATGTTTTGCATTAATTTCAAAAATGGTAGTGCATTTTTATAGGTGTCATTTTTACTATGATTGACATCCATCGACCATCATAGAAAATCAAATTCTTTAGTAGTGTAGCAAAAATAACATAGGTATCTAATAAAAAGTGTGACTTAGAATGCTAATTTATATTGTACATATTTAAAGAAGATATTATTAAAAATTTTTGGTTTCTTTCGTTCTTTTTGTTAATGGACATTATTGTATAACTTAGAATGGTTTCTTTCGTTCTTGTTTAAAATTTATTTAACTACTTAACGATAAGAGAATTTTAATTACAAATGAATGCACTATTGTATAATTATTTCTATTTATTTTAAATATATAATATTTAAATATGGGCATTTTTGAAAATAAAAAAAATGAAGTCCTACACTCACCAACCGGTATTATATAATGGTATAGATAATAAATAATTATTCAAATAGTAAATAACAACAATATTTAGTAAAATCACTACACTGATTTTGTAAAATTATTATTCTAGTTTAGTATAATTACTACACAGTCATGGTGCTAATCATTTTTTCCATTTCCAAATCACACAAATACAAACTTTAACATAAGAAAATTTCCGGTTCTTTCAAATTCTTGTATTTTTGAAACCCTACACCACTCACAAATAATACCATAATAACTATGTCTCCCAAGCCACCAAATTAAACCAGAAAAAATCTTGCAAAAAAAAATTGTTTCCAAAAATTAATCCACTCACTGGAAGATGAATTTTTGACCACTTATCAATTTGAGTAATTTATAACCAGAAAGCAAAATAAAGAAAATAGATAGGGATTTCACAAACAAAGAAATTATTGACTGCAAATTTCCTCTCACCTTTTGTTGCTCCATTGTCTGTCTTGTATGTTGTTGCTTTTCCGGCCATCCAAAATCACGCTTTGTGGTTTCTCTACATCAGTTTGCATCCTCAATATCAGTCTCAATTTGCTGTGAGATTTTTTTTATCAATTTCTGATTCCCGGTGTTGTTTCTTTTAATCCATGAAGGGTATTATTGTTTAAATTTTTTTTTTCTTGAATAGCTGGAAAAAGTATGTTTCCAGTTTTAGACAATGGCAATGGCAGTAACACTGCTAAAGGTGAGATTTTTACTATACTACGAGTACCACGATATACTGTAAGGTGTTAGTACTATGGGAGCCCCAAAAAGGTAATTATAATAATACTATTTGATACAATTACTTTCTTGATCAATCAGGATTGTTCATTAGACGTTTGTTTAATAGATTAATTTCCTAAAAAATTTTAGATGTCTATAATTTAATAGATTACTTTTCTAAGAAGAACAAGTATGTAATTTTAGTCAATATTGGTGGCAAATTAAATAATTTATAATTTTTGTTGGTTCATTTTCATCTTGAAAATCTATGTATAAGTATTAAAGCATCAGTATTAAGAAGACCAGTTGGTTTTTATTAGACATAATACTAAAGTAACACTTCAGCAATCTAGACACTTTAAGAGAGTAAAGTATATCATTATATTAGCCGGTTTAGAATTTAAAAAATAATAATTACTAAGAGAAGAGTTTTAAATATATAATTATTTATTAGTTTGATTTTCTTATTGAGTTGCTACTTATATTTATATTCATATTATGAAAAGTAGGGTCACTTATCCTATTCTTTTATAGATCCAAATATTTTTTTTTTTACACATGGAAAGGAAAATAAGAAGAAATGAATATCAGAGAGTGCAAGTAATATTATTTTCTCTTTTTTATAGTAAGGATGATGTATACATTTTATTCTCAAAAACTGTATTTTAGAGAAGTTAAGATCAGGTATTATATGTAGAACAATAGTAGCATTAGCATTTCAATAGATTAATATCAATCATTTATTCATTAAGACACTAATATGAAAAATTATTGCTCAGCATTAAGATTCTTTTCACAAAAAAAGGGATACTCAAATAAAAGTAATTAAGATAGCACCGGAAAGTACTAATTTACTCATAAAAGATATACGTATGGTTGCGTACATAGTATCAGCGTCGTTGTCGTTTGTCAACGAATGATAAGTCCGTGTATAATTCAACAAAATAATAATAATAATAAATTATCCATTTTTATGATGATGATAACGAATTATCCATATTATTGACTCACTGAGAATCAAAACAACTTGGCCGCCAGCCCCCAAGTTATGCACATGTTAATGGATTTGACTTATACCAAAGTTGACGAATGATTTATTTATCACGTGGAAGAAATGCACAAATAAGGTGAGTCAAATGTCGATATCTCGAAGCTGATTCAAGAAACAAATAGTTCTACTCGATTCATTTTTAACTCAGTCTATAAAAGGTGAGTAATTCAATTAAAACGTAAATAATTTTTGTTGATAAAAAAATTCATATTTTAACATGAGAAATGACAAAATTATAACTAAAAGCAAGATATCATTTATTTCGTCACGTCATTAAATTTGTGCAAACCGTATGATCACTTAAAAATTTTAAAAACGAGATTAAACACTAAATATTTAAGAGGAATTGTCCAATATACAAAATAAAAGACTATAGTAACATAATGAGAAATAATTATACCAACATATATAATTATATTTTTAACAATCTTTTCTAACGAGTTCAAGCTAAATGAGTTGAATTTAAAAATTCTCACATTCACCCCATTCTTTTATTAATTCTAGTTTTATACATAAACTCACTTGTGTGATAAATGAATCAATACTTTAATGCCAAGATTGGTAAGAGAGGACCTATTAAGTTTCCTTAATATATGACAATAGGATTTTGTTGAGTTTGGATATAAAACTTTCAAGAGTTAGAAATTGCTAAAATTTTAATTTTTAGTATTTTAATGTTACAAATAGTTTTAACATAGGTGTGGAAATAATTTGGAAATTTTTGAAAAATCTTATAGATATAAAAAGTGAATTTTTATGGACCTTGGTTACAAGAGTTGAAAATAGAATTCTAAGTTTTGTGATCTAAAGTTTGGTGCTATTTGTATAATAATTATTGGGTTTCACATATATTTAAGCACAACAGGCTTTTTTAAAAATTTTTTTGTGAAACTTTCCAAGAATCAATACATAGGAACATAAATCAAGAATTGTCTATAAAGATTACCTCTTAAGGTTTGAATCACAAGCACAGTTAAGCAATTGTACCTCTACAGTGTCCATACGGAGTGAATGACGGCTTCTCTACTTTCACAAATATGTTAGAAAATGTCTCTCTTACAAGGGATTAGGGTTTAGTAGTTTAAAGTTATTTTGGTGGTAATTTTTTTCTCTTCTATACAAAGTGATGCCTTCATGTTATATTATAGAACTAAGCACATCACTTTTCTAATCTCATTAGAAAACTGCCTCCACTCATTTAATTTCATTCAACCATTAATATATTATCCTTATTATGGCGAGATTGAGGAGAGATAAGTTTATTTGTTAGTTATCTAATAACTAAATATTATTAGATAATAACATTATTTCATAATATAATTATCTAATATTAAATAACATAATTATCTGGTATTATTTTAATATCAAATAATATCACATAATGTAATATATATTATGCAAATAATATATATTATTACTTTCATAATATATATGCACAAAATAATAGGCCCAATTAATAAGATTTTAGTTCAACTAAAGTCTAATTAATTACTTTCTTATTCCTACTTCTTTTGTATAGTCTTGTAGGTTCTTACTATTTTAGCAATGACCCATCTATAGATCATAGATATTGAGCAACATCTAGCAATACAGCATTGCCACCTAAGTAGTAAGAATATTTATAATTTGACATCCATCTAATGTGTGAACAATACTTTGTAACATAATCCTTTTTGTAACAATATCTAAATTGAATTAAAGGTATGGAATATGTTATCCTTATCAGTATTCAATCCACATTTTTTAATATTGAGTAGACTAATTTAAATAAATGATTAATATCACATATTATTGATCCATTTGAGCACAACCATACATTTCTTAATATCACTCAATCAAGGAGACTAAGGATATCATTCCTTTTATATAAGAAGAACAAAAATCCCAACTATATTACTCACTTTCCTTTGTATGATTTGTGACACACCTAATTAACATCTTATGTGATATCCCATTTAAAAATGGCACAAGACGATATCAAAGTATGTTACTTCTTATGTAGAGAACTGTAGTGACTTTAGGTTAAAAGATTGCGTGAAATATGGTCACATGAAAATAACTAATGATACATGACAATCCATATTGTATTCTCATAGCATATTAGTTCAGTACATATGTTCATTAATAATATATTCATATATTGATTTGATATCACATATCCATAATTTACAATCATTAGTCACTATATATGCTAATCTCAATGTACTATTGTTATCCCTTTTATAATAATACTCGACTAAGGATATTTTAAGAATAATAAAATTATTTCAAGAATAATTATTATATTAAGTTATAAATTACACATATATTAAAATAAAACAAACTATAATGATTGCATTGCCCAAAATAAAATATAATACATTATGTATTATTACAATTATCTTATAATTAACTCCTAGGATACACACTAACAATAATTTAATTAATAAAATTTAAAATAATTGATATTCTTTGGCTATTAATAGGTCAATAAGCTTGTATAAAAATTTGATAGCAATTGGAATTAATTTAGATGTCAAGACAGCTCCTTTATTATAGTAGCTCCAAAATTTTTCAGTTTTAGCAACATTATGTATTTGGTTTTGTATGAATATTACAAATGTGATATTTTTGTGAAATAATTGGAATTTTCCATTATTTAACATGTTAGAGATATTTTATAAAAATTTAGTGATAATTGGATATGATTTGAATGTTGAAAAGGGGCTTTTATTGCAATTACTCATGTACTATCCTATTTTAAAATTTATGTTTTTGGTACTATGTGAACAATACCTATGGATGAGAAAATTGTAAGATAATTGATATTTGATGAATAATAATATATTAAAAGTATTAGATAAAATTTTGACAAAAATTTGAATTAATTTTCAAAGGCATCAAATCATGGGAGTATTCATATTATCCAACAAGCTAAATTTTCATATTTCTTATTGAGAAATATTGCAAGGAATTAAAGTTTACGATATAGTTGATGATGTTTAAACTATAATCGATAGTCATTCAAAAGAGTTAAGTGTTCTCATTACCTTAAATGGAAAGATTGTATATCAATTTTGGAGATAATGATATGTAATGATGAAAGTTGAATACATGAGAATTGCAAATTTTGTTAATAAAACTCTTACAACATAGTTATTTTTACCATACCTAATGAAATGAATAATTGATGCTTATAACATCTTATCATTGCTCATCATGAATATGATTTGTAGGGAGAAATATGCATTTTTCATAAAAAAGGAGAGGTATGGTAAAGGTTGGAAGAATAAAATTGGAAGCTTTATGTCTAAGGTGGACGAGATAAGGTTAGACCAAATATATAAGGTAAAACATGTATACTAACTATAGTCATTCTCTTTAACAAACTTTCTAAATATCATCCATTAGAGTTACAATAAGTACATAAGTACTTTACTTAATTATTATACACTATTATATATTGGATCTTTTATAGTGAAAACTTTTTAGCAATTCATTGAGTATTTCAATACTCACACTCTTTCTATTATATTTTATTTATAGATACAGAATATAGATCCCACGAGAATAACTGATACTTGTGTGAGAACCTTCCTTTCACCATAAGGAACCTTTCAAATAATATTTTGCTATATACACTAAATGTTTGTAGCAATTTCTAAATAGATTACACTATAAAGTATAGAAAGGTAAATTCTAAGCTTAACCCTTTTTTAACCAATCCCATTCAATGAACCTATTTATTGGAAGGCATAACTAGTAATTCTAACTTAGTCAACATGCCAACTTCTCCTTTTATCTCATCCATGGAATCAGATCTTGAGAAAGATGGTAAATGGAACCAAACTAGTCCTATTTAAAAGTTCTACCTTATGGTAGTACTTGTGTACGAATTTATATTTTTTAAAAAATTTGCACTCTTGTATAAATATCTTTTAGTATTTGTAAATTATGTTTTAAAGTTCTTTATGCACATGCAAGTAGTATTATTTTCTTTAAGTGCTTATTTATCCTCCTAATAGAGTTAAGAAAGTAAATGAGTTAGAAGTATCTTAAAAGCTTGTAGAGACATCTAGTTAGTGTGTTAATACTAATTAATTATCTTTACATTAGTCATTTTATCTGAGAATCGAGTTGTGACATCAATCATGTCATGTTTAGCTTTAACTTACATAAGTTGGGTCTATTTAAAATTTTTTTGACCTAAGCTTGCTCTATAACCTACTTGTAAATTAAAATTTCAATTTGTCCTAACTTGTTTATAGAATATAAGAAGCTTAGCCTAGTTATTATCCTTAATTAAGCTGTATGACCTTTTGGAAGAGTTGACATATAAACTTATAACATAAGAATAATTTATCATGTGAATGATAGTTCTGTTAATTTAATTGAAATTAGTCTCATTTGTATTTTTTAAAGATTTTTTTAGGAAAATTTCATTTTTTTTATTTGTGTATAAATGAAGGAGTGTCATATGTCTTTATAAATTGTAATTAAAAAAAATACTTTAACCATTCCTAGAGCATAAAAAATCTACATAAACTTCTCATTTATTAATGCATTAATAGAAAACTTAACTGTTGATGGATAGAAAATTTTAAATCGGGAAAAACTACAGTGGAAATTGGTTATCCATGGAAGGTTTGTGTAAGTTTTCAACACTTTAAGATAGGTTAATGTATTTTTCTCTTAAAAAAAGATTTCTAGAGTTATAATAGAAAAAAAAGGACTTTCTCTTCCAAAAAGAAAAATTTATTTTTCTCTAAACTTATTATATATAGCATTAAATTTATGAATTATTTTCCACCACTTTAATAATCTATAAATATTTTTCTATGAAAGATGTCCCTTTGAGAAAACAAAGGTAGCATCAAATTCAGATATGTAGGTGTCATTACAAAGGTTTCGCATCTACATGAAACCATGTAAGACTTGCTACTTATTTTTTTTTTTAAAGAACATTTTCTTATAAAAAGATGCTAATTTTTTCAAAATTATTTTTTTATATTTTGAAAAGAGTTGTAACTTTTTAACGAGAAGATAACTTTTTAAACATTCATGCGTTTCGAAATTGAGTTATTTGTTATATAAGAAGCATCACTTCGTAGGGGAGGGGACAACTTATTCGTGCTGCAAGCTACTTTTTTTCCCTTACGAACTTCGCTATAAAATACTTTAGTCTTAAAAAAAAAAAAAAAAAAGCTACAAGTGTATGGACTTCACATAAATAAGTACGGAAAAAGTTATAAATCTATCAATTAATCAAAACTGAATTATATTTTTAAATCTCTGTAAAAATGGTAAAAATGTGTCAATATTCACAAAAATTACAAAATTTATTACGTATACGCGGACATATATCAAATTAAGCATAATCTGAAGGCAAATGGGATGAAGTTCTGTTAGCTAATTAAGTGACCAACCGATAACAATGAGGGACAGGAGGATTTTTAGTGCTCCTCCACAGGTACCGTTAAAAACCGTTAAGAATATAGTTGAATAGTCGCTCAATTACCCATTAAAAGAAGGAAAAAAAAATCCAATATGATAAAGTTAAGAAGAAAATGATGGGGCAATATTGGTGGCTTTATTCTTACTTTAAATAAGAACAATGTAAATATATAAATTTTGTACGAAAAGATGTGTATCAGCAACATAACACAAATAACAAATCACCAATTACACGGACATTTTGGCCAATAAATCGACCTAAAAACATAAATCCCACCTTATTTCTTTACAGAATTATTTATACATATGAAAAGTAAGGAAATGCTTTTTGCTTCACACTATCCTCGTGTGTAGGACAGTGCAAAACCATATATGATTACCATAACTGACAAATACAACAATAAAGAGCGATATGTTTGCTTATCTCCTGGAATATGGAAGAGTAGGGATGCTTTGTTCATTCCTAAAGAAATTACTAGGATCAACCCTAGTCTTTATCTCAACCAATCTCTTGAAATTGTCTTTGAAATACTCAACTCCATAGACTTTCCCTTCAGAGAAACTGTTCTTACCATTGTGGTTGATACCCAAGTCAAGATCCTTGTAATTAAAGAAAGCCTCTCTAGGGTTCGTGGAAACATAAGGAGTCATATACCTATGGAGTTTTCTAGTCAGATTTATGTAAAATTCTGCAACATCCTGTCCGGCTTTGTTCCAATTTGCTTGGTATTGCACCTTCCACAGGTTTCCGGCCCGGTGCGGAAACGCCACGGCCGTCGCTGGAATCTCGGCCATCCTTCCACCATAAGGATTGAAATAAAGTATTGCATCCTCCAATTCAATCATCTTCTTCCAAATACCTTCCAAAGCCTTCTTGGAAATAGGTTTCTTTACATAGTCAGATTTCCTCTTCAAGTAATTCAGTGATTGTGGTTGTCTATCAAGTAAAATCTCCACTGGGGTTGTAATGTTGATGTCTGTCCAGAACAGCACCGATTGAAGCCAGCTTGTTTCGATGCAATCAGATTGCTCCAAACCCAGTTCAGGAAAATTCTGATTCATAATAGAAAGAAGCCTTTGGGAATCACCGAGGAATAATGCAATGAAAGAACCACGCACAGTCTTATACGTGGTTCCATTTTGAGAAGTGCCATTTACTACATCCAGGATAAGCCTAATGAACAAGTCGTTATCAATGTTAGGAGCAACATGCTGCCATTTATCCACTATAGCTGTGGCATTTTGCTCCAATGTCCTTCGAACTTGAAAAATGGTGACGGTTTCTGGAACTTGAACTAGTTTTATTGTGTAGGAAATAACTACACCAAAACTAGCTCCACCACCACCTCTAATGGCCCAAAAGAGATCCTCACCCATCGATTTTCTGTCAAGAAGTTGGCCATGAACATCAACGATTTGAGCATCGATGAGGTTATCGACGGAGAGACCATATTTCCTCATCATATTCCCGTATCCACCGCCACTAATATGGCCTCCGACACCAACCGTGGGACAAACTCCGGCTGGAAAGGCATGAGTTTTGCTCTTTTCGGCAATTCTATAGTAAACTTCGCCGAGAGTTGCACCGGCCTCAACGTAGGCGGTCTCATTCTTGATGTCAACTTCAATGGTTCTAAGATTGAACATGTCAAGGATGAAGAATGGGACCTCAGCCCAGTACGACACGCCCTCATAGTCGTGCCCGCCGCTGCGTATTTTCATCTGGAGGTTGTGCTTTTGAGCACAAACAACGGCTGCCTGCACATGGGAAACATGCGATGCAGTTATTATGAGGTAGGGTTTCCGGGTTGTGGAAGTGTTGAAACGAAGGTTTCGAATGTATGCTTCCAGCACTGAAGAAAATGAAGAGTTGTTTGGTGTGAAAATTGCTGAAGTTATGGGATGTGAGGGCTCTGAATGGTTTACAAGGCAATGAATGAAGCTTTTGTGCCCAGAATTTGAAGAAGCTGAACCAAAACATGGAAAAGAAAGCAGAAGAATAATAGAGAGCAAGAAGAGCCGTGTTTTCGCCATTTTTGCTAATTTGAGATGAAGATATGGATTGCGGTCTGTATGGCATTCTGTGCCTGAATTTTTAAGGATCGAATTGGCCTAAAAAAGCTGTAATATCTTTCCTTTTTTTTTCTTTTTTTAAGTAATCGTGGAAATAATCAAATCACTTGAAGTAAATACTCTCGGCAAACGTAATACCTTTCTTTATTGTCATTAGATAATTGTCAACTTTTTGGTCCATTTGTCAATTATTTCGAGGTCCACACATATTTAGGAAAAATCTAAATTTTTGGATTTATAAGATATTGCATATTAATACCAATTCACAATTGGTTATTTATTGAGTGAGACTAAAAATATGTGTTATACTGCTACTATTTCTTATTATTTATCATATTTTAAAAAATTATTTATCTTTTTTTATCCATCACTTTAAAATTTTAATGAAAAATTAAATACACGTTTTCAATTTTATTCTTCTATTTCACTGATAAACATTTCAGTATCCTTTTCAAATTGTCTCAAAGTATTTATTCTATCATATTTATTCTTCCATTTTTTATTGTCTTAAAATTTATATAGGCTAAAAGATTAAAGGACATTTTGAAAAGTGTATTAAGAATAAATAAATTAAAATATTTTCTTAATATTTGTGAAATAAGTTATCTACTACAGAGAAATCAAAATGAACGAATGGAAATTGAATAATATATAAACTCCTTATTTTATGTTCCGATTATAATAAATGTCTTTACTCTACTTAGTAAACTAAGTTTATGGTCACTTTTTATGAATTTTAACACCTGGGAAATTAAAAGTAGATTACTAATATGATGGTTTTATGAAAGCCATAAATAAACAATAAAATGATAGGAATTGATTATCATCTATAAGACAAGGTAAAGAAAATTTGAGCCTTTAATAATTACTCTCTTTGTTTTTATTATCTATCACAATTAACTATTTTTACAAATATTAAAAAAAAGTAACTTAATTTATTTATTCTTAGTGGTTTTTCAAAACTATCCTTTAATATCTTATTATGACAGTTAAAAATAGAGATAATTGTAATAGAATAAATATGTTACTCATACATTTCAAGAAAAATAACAAAGTATTTATTAGTGAAAAGGAAGGATATAATTGATAAATTAATATTTAATATTTTATTAAAATTTTAAAATAACAGATAAAAAAATAATTTTTTTTTTATAAAATACGATAGGTAACAAAGAACAAAATGAGTAATTTGTTAATGGGATGATGGGAATGGAGATTATTTAAGTCACGCACTCTCGATTTGACCAAGAAAATTCAGAAACGCAAGTTAACGTAACTCAAGAATACTTTGACGTTCCGATCAGGTTTCTTTTTTTCTTTTCTTTTATCTTTTTTCTGGTAGATAAGTAGCTGATAATAATATGTTTGAAAAGCTGTGCACGTATATATTTATGATCAAACTACACCTGCGTCATCCATGATTCTTATCAGATCCGCAGGCGTAGGGTTTCTAGAGCGGCGGTATGTAGATGGTGGAGGTGAACCAAATCAGAATACGCTGAGAAAAGTCGCCTTCGCACAAATTTTAAAGATTTGAAAAATTAAAAGCCCTGCAATCAATTTCCAAAGAAATTTATTAGATGTTTTATTTTATTTTATTGGTAAAAGAGGAATATATTAAACAGAAAAGCTAGGAAACAGAAACGAGTCTTGGTATGTAAGTACCCTTTACATCATGCAATGTATACAGCAGGGCCCCATTAGGAGGGACTTCCAAAATATTACTCTAATTACAACTAGTATCAACATTTTTAGCCAAAAAATCTGCCAAAATATTTGTTTCTCTATATGCATGTCTAATAGTAGGCGAGCTCATATTAAGCAAAAGTTTTCTACAAACTTCAATTAAACTTTGAGCATCAATAGAATAAGTAGTTAATTCATTTAATAAAGCATTGATAACAAATAATGTATCAAGTTCAAAATAACAAGGAGTAAATTATTGCTTTGCACCGGCATTAAACCATCCTAAAGCCCACTCAATTCAACAATAAAATTTGAACATTTACTAAGCCCTTTGAAACTGTCTATCACCCATTCTCCAAGATGGTTTGTAATTACTGCAAAACATCTACCCAAACTTTGAGTTTCCTTTGAATGATCCATTAGTATTAAGTAGGTTCCCACCTACAATATCCACAAGTTGTTGGGGAGAAGGTATTTTAACCTGTCCCATAATGGCCCAATACTTTGTTGATTAGGTAAAAGTAATTGCTTTTCCTTGGTTAGAATTGAAGATTTAATTTTCTTATTCTTATGCAACTAAAGATTCCATAGACCATATGCAAAAATAGTAACCCAAGGAATATTGATGTTGGAACTTAACTCATTTGAGGTTAGATTTCCCTTTAACCATACATCAAAATTAGAATGTAAAAGGTTCAAGGAAGAAGAAAGGATACCAATATCATTCCAAAAGGCAAAAGTAACTAGGCATTCACACAATAAGTGGACAATAGAGTCTAATCTAGAATTGCACAAAACACACTTTGGGAAAATATCTACTCCTCTTCTAATTAATAACTCCCTTGTACAATTTCTTTTTAAAATAGTAAGCCAAAAAAAAAAAACTAAATTTTAGGGATTGTAGGGATTTTTCCAAATCCATTTGAAATCTTGTAGCTCAAAAGAACATTATCTTTTCTCAAAAAGTTATAAACATTTTCAGTCAAGGATGTTCCATCTTTAGATAACCCCTAGATAATTTTATCTACAATATCTATTATGCTAAATGGGGTTCCAATAATGGTATTTTTTATATCAATGGGTAAAGAAAAAGAGATATTATCCAGATTCTAAACTCCACTATGAATTGTATCTTTAACTTTTAGATTCAAATTAGCTTGGGTTAATGGCCCTTGGATGCATTCTCTAAGAATTCCAATTTAAGTCATTTATCATGCTAAAAAGTAGTTTTTATCCCCACTACCAATTATCCATCTCAAACCTACCTTGACAAGGTTTGTTGTGCCTTTTAAAGCTTTCCAAGTATGTGAACAACATCTATTATCCTTAATTTGGTTCGTATTATTAAAATTCAAATATTTACTCCTAAGAATCCTTACCCAAAGAAAATGATGATTGCAAATAAAGTCCTAACTAACTTAATCAACATGGTTATATTAACATAAACAAAGTCTCTTATCCCAAGCCCCTTGATACGTAAAATATTTACATACTTATTTTCCCTTGTATGATGCATTTTTGGATGTTATCTTGTTAAATTAAATAAATTTAGTTGCATTTGGTGAATGGATCTTGAATTTGAGATGAAAACAAATATTTTAGATAATGCTGTAATCCGATACTGTTTCAGGTTTTAGGCCATATCTGGAGTTCTGGATGTCCGATTGGGCTGTTCTTTATATGGATGGAAAGCTAAGAAGAAGCCCTAAAACTTTCATGTTTTAAGAAAAGCCCAGTTCGGGACCTAAGGATCACAAATTCTGCTTGGAAGATGAAACAGTGATTCTGACGGAATCTGACATATGGCTACTAATCTAATCACAACTTGAGCTAGATATGTCCAAATTAGGAGTTCTTTATATGCAAATTGAAGAAAAGATCCTGCCCTACAACTCCTATGTTGACATAAAGATGTAAATCAGCCATTTCGGTGGTCAAAAGTTGCCAACAAAGTGAAACAAATTGTGCTGCGAAAATAAAAAATGTTGGCTGCGTGTGATTGGTAGCAACTTGTCAAATTGGATGGCTTGTAGCTGGTTCATTCACCTATAAATAGGTAGAAGTAGAGAGCATTCAGCCATCCCAAGCATTGAATCATTCATTCATGCATCTTAGATAGTAGTTTAGTTCATGCAATTTTAAGTTCTTGTATGCCTCCTACATGGATGGTTCTACCTCCTAATGGATGGATAGTATTTTCATTTTTATGCATTTGTAATTGTATCCTTATGTTCTCCTCCTACATGGACGGTTCTACCTCCTAATGGATGGATAGCTTTTATATTTTCATGCATCTGTAATTATAATCTTGTGTTCATGAATGTGATGATGTTTTTATTCTATGTTTGTGTTTAATTTCATTATGTTCTAATTTTTTATCTTCCTAGGGTGATGACGTAACTTGATAATAATGGATTGAATTCTAATCTATTGAAACTAATTTCGTTTTTACTTCCTAGATTGAGTTTTAATTATTGCTCTTAATGCTTTCAATTGATTGGCCACCTTTTGAATGAACTCAATATGTGTGTTGAGACCAGAAGGAGATACATGTGTATGGAACCTATAATTAAAACCGTAAATTGCATATGAAATAGGAATATATTCATATGGTTTATGTAGTCTTAATGAGTTCCATAAATCCTAATGCATGATTAGTTGTTTTAATTCACATAGGAATATAGTGGATTAGCAATTAATTATAGAATTACTTGACCTTGGAAGAGGCTAGTAATTAATTTAGGGAAACTCGACTATCAATTAAGGAAGTTAAAATTGGATTAGTGTAGATAGGTGATTCAATCCGAAATTATTAAGTGAAGTCTGATCCCTAGGTCTTTTATTCATCTTCATCTTTACTCCAATTGCATCCATATTTATTTTAAGTATTTTCTGCATACATCTTTATTTAATTGCTTCAAATCCAACTTAACAATTTGCCAAATAGTGTTAGGATTATAAATTTTGGTACTTAGTGAAACAATCCTCGTGGGAACGATACTTACTTATCACTTTATTACTTGTTTACGATAGTGTGCACTTGCGCTAATTGATAAACCATTTCACACGTAACACCCCTCTTTATCCTTAGGAAGAATAACTATCTCTCACTTAACTAAAGCTAGTTTTCTACATTTAGCTGAACCCCCCCTCCCAATAGAAAATTTCTAAGACCTAGTTTAACCTTAACATAATCTCCTTAGGAACCTTAGTAAATTGAAAATGGTACAAAAGCAAACTAGACAAAATAGAGTTAATTAAAATGACTCTACTAGTTGAGGACAAGAAACTTGACTGCCATCCATGGATTCTTTCTCTTAAAATATCAACTCAAAAATGAAAGTCAGCATTTCTATAATCAGATATAATATCAACTCCTAAATATTTGCCTAAATCTTCTTTATGAGCAATACCCAAACCTATCTCTCAATTAGGGATTAGTATTTTTTGAAAAATAAACTTTAGAATTCATAAAGTTAACCTTTAAACTAGAAACCTTAGTGAAATCATCTAAGACTTTTTTTTATAGTACTGCAATTTTTGGGATCTGCTCTAGCAAAAAAAAAATATCATCTGCATAAAAAGATGGGAAAATAAAAGACCATGCTTGCTGGATTTTATAGGGTTCCAAAGCTTTCTATTACACATATCACACTACAGCAAAAAAGACTTTTAACGGTGACATTTGTCGTTGCTAAAAAGTTCTCGGTCATCGCAAAAGAAAAAGTCATCGTTGAAAATGTCATCGGCGTAAGTTCATGCCTGAAGAGGTCATTAGCGACGACAACTTGTCGTCGCTAAAAGTCAGGCAAAGTCGTCACAAAAAATAATTTCAAAATTCAAAAAAATTTGAAATTTGATTTTTAGCGGCGACAATTGTCGTCGCTGAAGATTCAGCTTTCAGCAACAACTATTGTTGTCGCTGTAGATCTAACTTTCAGCGACGACAAAAAGTCGTCGCAAAAAGTCTTTATCTTCAGCGACGACAAATGAAAGTTAGATCTTCAGCGACGACTTATAACCTATAGCGACGATAATTATCACTGCTAAAAATTTTTTAATTTTTTTTTAAAAATTTTAAAATCAAATTGTCATATATTTCAAATGATATATTCTTTATTTTAATTTACTTAACTCATTTAATAATTTTTTTAAATTTAATTTAATATAAATTATACAATTATAATATATCAGTAGTATTATTAATAATGTCTAACAATTTGATCCAACATAAAAAATTAATACTCATAAAGCAATGGTAAAAATAATTTTTATATAAATAAACTAATATATATACATCATCTATGTAAATGTGCACATATAAAAAATATAAAGATACATAAACAAAATATACTATGGGGAAATAGGGAGGTGCAAATATCACAGTGCACCGTGATCGTTGTCGTCGTCGTCATCATCATTATCATCCTGACTACGAGGATGATAAAATGACGGTGGTGGCTGAGCGGTAGGTGCAGGCGCAAATCTACTCGGCCCAAGCGGTGTAACAGCAACAAATGGAGGCAGCGGTAGGACGATACCCTGCTGTCTAAGGATCGAGCTCATCTCAGTAAGATAAGTCCCAAGCTGCTGCTGCATCTGCTGCTGCTGCTGCATCATCTCCTGCTGCTGTGTAATCTGCTGCTGTTGCTGATTAAACCGATGCTGTTGCTCCTGAATCAATCGCTGGCTCTGCTCAACCTACTCCCGACTCTAGTGTAACTGCTCCTGCAACTCACCGACCTAAGACACGGTCTGTGAGCTCGTCCCCGTGCTAGAAGTCCCTATCGAACGATAAGTCTGACTAGCAAGTACATGCCCAACAGCCTTCCTGTACCCTCGACGAGTGCCAAGCACCTTATCGGCGTGGCAGCCTCATCTAACTGTACAAGAGTCGTAGGCAAGCTAGTGGATGATACACTAGACTGTACATGCTAAGTCATGAGCTCAGTCATCCTCGCCTTAAATTATAAAAAAAAAGTAATAAGAAATCTATCTTAGAAGATATATTTGTAAAATTTTATTTAAAATATGAAATTCAAATAACTTACATGTTGTCCCTGAGGGATCGGATGCACCCACTCCCCCGACCTGTATGTGTGTCGGTCCTTAAAGTTATCGAGCACCGACTGCAACTCACCAGTATCTTTGTTTCTCTGTTCAATTTTTGTAACAGAAAAAAAGGATGAAGGATAGTAATGCTATTTAACAAATGGATATATTTAAAAAAGATACAAAAAAATTAAATTACCTTATCAAAGCGATATGCAGTAATAGACTTTGACCCATGCCGGTCATTCACGACCTTCTGTGCTCTATTATTTGTATTTCTTGCAGACAACTCCTGCAAATTAAGAGAAAAAAGTTAAATTTTAATGTTCACAATTTACTAATTATGAAATACTAACATAACACCATAAAATATCATACTTACCCTGTACTCATCACTATCAAAGAAGTCCACACACCTCTGCCATGTCTACAGTGAGACAGATCGAGGCACATAATGACGAGCTCGATCTAAGTCATACTCCTAGTATCGATCACCTCCATGCTCTAAGAAATACTTATTCAACCTGTACTTCCAATCTTTGTACAGGTCGGCAGCAGTCCGCATCAAACCAGAGAGCGCTTTATCCCGATCACCCTTAGAGATGCCCTGGAACTCGAAATGGGACTGCATTAAAAGATATTTAATAAATTTATGAGTCATATATTTAGAAATTTCAATCTCAAAGACATTAATTCAAAAGGAAATGGATACTTACGCAAACCTTCTGCATAACTCTATCTCGAATCTCCTGAGGTATAGCCTGCCATGACTTATAATAAGGTGGCACGTGGGCACGGATCATGCTGCCAATATCACAAGGGAGATGATTGGCATTCTCACCAACCGCATGCCATGTACCAGTCGTATCAAACTATATAGGCACCGGTCTGCCTCCACCCCTGCCTATCTTCTCGTGCAGTCTTAGGGACTTATTCGATCCCCTCTTCTTAGCAGGTGCTACTTCATTTAATAAAGAAAAATATTAACAAAATAAACATAATATTTAATCAAGCTTAGGTATGCACAATTAATAACAAATACCTGAGCTCTCACACTGAGATGGAATATGAGTGGGTCACTCCGGTGGGTCGCTTCTAACGTAACCTCCGTGGTATCGTGCCTCGACATCCGCCATAACTAAAATAATACACATCATATAAGTAATTAAAAAGAACCCAATGTCCAGTTGAAGGATGAAATGGTTCAATCTCTTACAATCACATTTATTATTTTAATAATCATGCTTACACAATTATGAGTTGTAGTTCGAATATGTTATTCTTTCCCTAGTCAGAATCAGTGTCGCTGAACTTAACAAACTGATGGTCATCTGATTCTCCTTCATTATCTCCTCATTCATATAATCATCAATTGTTTCGTCTTCAAGGCTCTCGTCATCATCGATGAAGGTGTCTTCTCCATGAGCACCAGGTCCAATATTCCTGTACGTTGGAATGATTGAAGGACTATTTCTTTCATTACCTAGATGTACTAGATTGAAATCTCCCAGATCAACTGTGAGGTTGAAGCTGGACGAGTTACTATCTTGCAGAAATAACAGGTCTTGTGCATTATCTCCATCACTAGGTAGATCCCATATATCGCGATGCACCATATTATGGACGACCCTCCAATTTGGTCCATTAAGGAGATCCTCAGTGTAAAACACTTGTTTTGCTTGAGTAGCAAGTATGTAAGGATCATCCTTGTACTATTGTCCGTTGATGGAGATACTTGTGATATTCTTATCAGTATAAAGTTTCTTCTTTGTAGGATCAGTGTCATACCACTTGCATTTAAATAAAGTCACATTGTACTTATTTAAATAAGTTAACTCAATTATTTCTTCTAGTACACCATAAAACATGTTACCATCAATCTCCGGAACAGAAATGCCACTATTTTGCGTTTTATGCTTCTCATCCTGAGCTTTGGCTACAAAGCGTACTCCATTCACAATACACGCAGAGTATACCATGTTAGTGAAACTGGGACTGGATGCTAATGATAGTAACTCTTCGGTGGCCTCTGGGGAACCGTTCCTATGTAAATAGTACATCTACAAAAGTAACAATTATTCCAAGAATTAAATTAAAATATCAACAAGAGAAATGAACAATATTTAAGCTATCCGTTCAATGGATTTGGGAAGAAAAAAATCCTTACCTTCGAGTAAAACCACGAGGGGAATTTGGTTCTCTGTAAGTTATCAATATCTTCAGCACCACTTCGTTTGAGTTCCAATCGATGCTCACTGTAGAACATAACAATCTTAGTCTATTATAATCACAAAAGGAAGAAGAACACAACTGAAGTTTAAGATACTCACTGGAGATATTTTTCAATCTCAATACAATTATTCAAGATGTATCATACTACAATATCCCAATCCTTCCTATCGAAATGAGAAATAATCTTCTTCCCTATCGGTCGACATTGGGACCGGAACACCGACAATGTCCTTCTTGTTTGACTAGGTGTTACATCTTGATTTCTATCAGAGCGGTTGAATCTAGTTTCCACTCCTTCCAAATACATGGAGAAAAACGTTAATGCCTCATCAACAATATATCCTTCTGCAATTGAACCCTCCGGTCGAGCACGATTTCAAACATAATCCTTTAACTTTTTTATATACTTCTCATATGGGTACATCCACCAAAAATGAACGAGTCCTCCTTCCAATGCTTCGTCTGGCAGATGCATCACTAAGTGAACCATTATGTCAAAAAATGCTGGGGGGTATATCCTCTCAAGCTTGCACAAAATTATGATAATGTCTTGTTTGGCTTGCAGAATATCCTCTCTGTTGAGAGTTCTAGCACATATTTGACTAAAGAAATTGCATAACTCAATAAGTGGATATGATAATTTCTTTGGTAAAAAAGCCCGGACACCTGGTCCTAACAGTTTTTGCATAATAACATGACAATCATGTGATTTCAACCCCTTTAACTTCAGGTTACAATCTGTGACATTCTTACTAAGACTCCCAGCAAAGCCATCTGGAAATTTCACATTCTTTATATACTGGCAAAATCGTTTCCGCTCTTCTTGGTTAAGCGTATATCCAGCATGTGGCTTGAAAAGTTGACCCCTCTGCTCATATAGATGCAAGTTAGGCTTTATCTTCATGTCTGCCAAATCTCGTCTTGCATTGTCTGTATCCTTTGTTTTGTGCTCAATCTCCAATAATGTACCCAATATGCTATCACATACATTTTTCTCGACATGCATGACATCAATGTTATGCCTTAAGTTCATTGTTGGCCAATAAGGAAGATTAAAAAAATATACTTCTCTTGCTCCAATTAAGTTTGTCGACACCTCTCTTTTGCTTTACACCACCAAATTCAGCATGTTTTCCTGGAAGTCTCTGTGGCACTTTGGCTAACTGTTCCATGATAACATTATTGGTAAGAGGCCGAGGAGGGGGTCTCCTCTCCGACCTTCCATTGAATTCCTTCTTATTTCTCCACGTGTGACTTCTTGGAAGCTAACGACGATGACCAACGTAAGCTATTTTTCCTCTAACTCGAATCGACGGAGTATCCGAATTACATGTAGGACATGCTTTGTATCCTTGCCCGCTTCACTCGGATAGACTACTTCGAGCAGGAAAATCATTAATAGTCCAGAGCAATGCTGCCCGCATATTGAACACTGTATTTGTATTTGCATTTCGAGTTTCAACTCCTCTCTCCCAGAAATCCCTCAACTCTTCTACGACCGGTTGTAAGAACACATCGATATCTTTACCTGGCAATTGCGGCCCTGGGATTGATAGGGTCAACATGAAAAAAGATTAGTTCATGCATATCCATGGTGGCAAGTTGAAAGTAGTCATAACCACTGGCCACATGCTATAAGATAGGCTCCTATCACCAAAAGGATTAAATTCATCTGCACTTAAACCCAACCTGACGTTTCGTGGGTCAGCGGAGAAATTAGGATACCTCTTGTTGAACTTCTGCCAAGCTTTTCCATCCACGGGATGTCGCATTACCCCCTCTTCTTTTAATTTTCTAGTGTGATGCCATATCATATTTTTTGCAGTATGTCTCGACCGATACAGACGCTGTAGTCGAGGAGTTAAAGGAAAATATCAAACCACTTTTTAGGGCACCTTCTTTCCTTTTGTAATTTTATTTACCCATTGACTCTCCCCACAAATTGGACAATTATCTTTAGAAGCATGATCTTTCCAAAAAAAAGTGCGCAATCATGTTTGCATACATGGATTGATTCATACCCCAACCCCAACTTGTTGAGCCATTTCCTTGCACCATAGTACGATTCAGGCAATTTATTATCGTTTGGAAGTGCCTCTTTTAATAATCGAAGAAGAGCATCAAATGACTTGTTTGTCCACTTATGCAAAACCTTCAAATGCATAAGTTTCACTAAGAAGTTCAATACTGAAAATGCTGTGCAACCTGGATACAACTCTGTTTCTACTTGCTCTAACAGGTTATCACAGTTACTATATTTTGTTCCAATATCTTCGTCAGCCGCATTCTCACCCCTGTACTCGTCATTGTGAAAATCAACTTCAGTTACCTCAGGGCCAATGAAATCATGTATAATATCTGCCAGCTCATCTCTATTGTTAGGAGATATCTCACTAGTTCCTCTAGAAGTCGAAACATCTGCTTCACCATGGTGTACCCAATTTATGTATAATGGATGAAATTCATTATCTATAATATGCGCCTCCAATGTTAGTAATGTCTGGAATATTAAATTCACACACTTTTTGCATGGACATCTTACCATACCCCTTTCATCGGTAAAATTTTTGGCTCTTTGAACAAATCTTATTGCACCATTCCAATACTTATCCGACAATCGATTTGGTAGATGTATCCAACTTTTATCGATAGACATTGTATCAGTGAACAGGAAGGAAATTGCTTTAGGTGAAATAAAGTATGTTGATTAATATTTGACAGTCACCCTAAATGCACCGTATCACTCCAATTTTGAAGGGTAGGATCCTATCCCATTCGAGATATTTCTATAGTTATTATTTTTTTCAATTTATCTACGCTCATCGATTGACTCATGCAGAAATTTCGGCAGCATCTCCCTATGGTTCTCCAAGTGCCTAAACTATACACTTGTATAGTTTATACCTGGAGAACAGTTAGAATGCTAAGATATTTTCACAATATCAAACAAGAGCCCGATAAATTGTTAATAATAACTACATGATAATATCTCAAACTGTCCAACTTTTCAGGATAATTCAAGGATTAACTAATGTTCAGAAAATAATCAACCCTTGAATGGGTCTAAGCTTAAATGTAAATATAGTTCTAATTTAAATTATTGTAAAAATATATTTACAATAATTAAAATTTTACAATAATTTAAATTAATGATACAACAATTTATAAGTATCATTGTTTAAGTGTCAATACTGTTATTTACGTAACCTACTTTACTATATTGATGAGGTACACAATTCAGCTTCTTTATAAAGATGTCTATACTATGAATACGGACTTCCTAGTTATAAATTTAAGTAAGTTTGGTTTTATAAGGTGTATATTATTTATAAGATGCACAATGTCAGCCTTTTCCTTTGGTAAATGTAGTTTTATCTAAGAGGGGTGTGATTTTCATTCAAACTTCCTAGTGTTTTGAAATTTTTTATTTTTATGAGATGTAAATATCATAATTTGAATTGTTAGGGTTTCATTTTTATGTAGTCTCTAGTTTAATTGAATTTTCCTTTGTATGTGGGGTAAATAATAGAATTTGAATTGTTAAGTTTCAATCTTAATTAAAAAAGTAGACTATATTACTGTAATCTCTTACTGAACCTAAGATAGATTTATATATTTATTATAGTTATCTATCTTACATTATTTCATTGAATCTAATAAGTTTGAAGTTTCCTAAATTGCATCATAAATTTTAGATTTTGTGAATAAAATATCATAACTATTTTATCTTACATTAGTCTAAATGAATAATCTACACATATATTGTATACTTCAAAATTATAAATTGAGGGATGCATAATAATAATCAAATTTATATTTGTAAAATTATTGCTAAGTTAAATTTACATAAATAAATTTAAAATTTACAACATACAAAATTAAATAATACAAAATTTCGTATTAAATTAAACACATTATCAATTCTATTAATTCAAATTAAACATACTATCAATTCTATTAATTCATTGCAAACTATTTGAGTAAATTAAATATATTAGTACACAAAAAAAATTATAATTTTCTATTTACGTACTTCAATGGTAAAAATCTACTGATCAACTCTGAATACAGGCAAACTAAGCCAAGTGCTAATAATAACTAACAAATTAAAAAATATAACATACAAAATTAATACATATTAACATATATAAAAAAATAAATATACTAAAATTAAAAAAAACTAAATTAGAGAGAAAGTTTAGAAACTTACCTTAGGTCCAGAAACTTCAAACGTGCAAATGAGGGGGGAGGAGGCACGCCGCGAATAAATATCCTCTGGCTTTCAGCGATGACAGAAAAAATTTGATCGTCGCTGAAGCTTTCAGCGACGATCGAGTTTTTTTTCAGCGATGACAATGTCGTCGCTGAAAGTTCAGCCTTCACCGACGACAATGTCGTCGCTAAAGGCTTCCCTTGAAATCGTACAAAGCTTTTAGCGACGACACTGTCGTCGCTGAAAGTGGGAGGACTTTCAACGACTACTTTGTCATCGCTGATGCACCAACCTTCAGCGACGACTTACTTTCAGCGACGACAAAGTCGTCGCTGATAGGTAAAATTTTTTGCCATAAATTTTTAGGGCTTTAGCAACGACAACTCAGTCGTCGCTGAAAGCCTTATATTTTCAGCGATGACATTGTCGTTGCTGAAAGCCAATTTCTTCCCGCCAAAAGCCAAACTTTACCACTGAAATTTTTTTAGGCTTTTAGCAACGAATTTTGTCGTCGCTAAAAGCCTAAATCTTCTCGTCCACATTTCCGTTTCCCTCTAAAAAGTTTTGCCTTTTTTACCAATGACTTTCTCGTTGGAAATACTTTTAGCAACGACCGAAATTTTGTCGCCGCTAAAAGTGTCATCGTTATTACTGCTTTTTGTTGTAGTGTCAACTATCATATGATGAAGGTATTCTAAACATAAAATAAAGATGTAAGGGATAAAATATCTTGAAAAGGATACATAAGACTCAGTTTTGTTCCATTGAAAAGAATATGGTAAGTAATCCTTGAAATTAGGCTCATGACCAAATTTGTCCAAATTTATTAGATATTTTATTAATCTTTCGAAGATAGCCTTATTTCATTCACGTAGCCAGTGAACTCTTGAAAGACAACCGCGTGCTTGCAAGATTTTGAAATTGTAAAACATTCAATTTTAGCACTAAAGTAGAAGTTCAGTTGGTTTCCACAGGGAGCAAGCCAGTTCATAGGAAGAAATTCAACTCAAAATAAATTTCTTTATAAACTTTTTAAAGATATTTAAAATTATTTAATTAATCATAAAAATTAAAAACATTTGAATTCTTCTCACCTAGAAGATAGGTAAGTAATTTCATTTATTTTATTATAAGTTCTTTTTCCTTCACTTTATCGATTACTATTAGTTAATCAAACGATTCATATATATCATATTTTTTAAGACATATATACTTTCCAAGTAACATTCTAACGATCATATAACCTCTGATTTTGTGGAAAAAAATTATTAGTTATGCAAAATTTAATCTTTAATTAACTGATCCATGTCAGCTGATTCCCACCCGGATGTATAAACGGATACGTTCGTGCAAATCTTAATAGTACATAATTTTGATATTACTGAAGTATTTGCATTCGAGCGACGTTAATCATGTTACTTGTGTTGACGAGTCTGTCCAGAGGATTAATGTCACATATATCTTCCAATAAAAGTTGAGAATTCACAATGATTCCCCCCCCTTTTTTTTAATATGCAGAAATAGAAGTGAAAGATAAGCCATGAAAATAGCAGCATGTTTAAGAAGGACTACTCACTATACACTCCTAGTTAGTCCCATTAGAATAGCATTTTTTTTTTAAAAAAAAAATTACAATATACCTTTCCTAGTTATGTGTTGTGTCTTATTATCATTAAAATAAATATTATCAACTTAGTGGCAATTTGACAGTTTATACTTTATATATATATATATATATATATACAAGAGAGAGAGAGAGAGGATATGTCATACATCAAGAACATTAGAAAGAATAGAAGTCACTCAACAAAAGCAGAAATTATTTCGTAACTTATATTATTCCATGGTGTCTAAGTTGCAAATAGCCAGAATGGATAGAAATAAAAAGAAATCCATGTAATTAAGTTGATAAAAAAAAATAGAAATATTGCATGATTTGTAACTCTGTGTCTAAAAAATATAATAAGAGGAAATTATGAAATCATTACCTAAACAAAGATCAAATTAATATTAAAAAAATTATATCAACTTAGTATCAATTTAAAAAATTCTGGTTTGATATTCACCAAATTATTTTTCAATACTAAATTAATCTAAGAAAATATTTCAATACTAATTTAGAGTGAAATTTTTTACATTAATACTTAATTGATATAAAATATCTTTTGATATTAATTTGTTATGTACCATGTCATTTAAATTGTGATTTGATGGCCTCTTCATATAACAATGGAACTATGAATTATTCTAAAAATATTATTGATTTATCTCATATATTTGAAGAAAATATTAATTGCAATAAATAAATTTGATTTGTTATATTTTTCGTTTTGTAATTCATATATGTCGTGAACAAGAAAAATAATTGTAGACAACTCTCTATTACTATATTGCATTTGCAACCGTTATATTTTGTATTAAAGCAAAAGTTTTTTTTTTTTTTTTGAAACTTCTTGTTGAATTTTCATTGAAGTATCAAAGTTAAACCTAAAATCTAAATTTGAACAATAGAATACTAATTATGGTATCTTTGTTTTCTGACCAAGCAACACAATAAATTAAGACAAATGCTAATTAACCTTGGATCTATGTCAACATAGGCATTTCTTAGTACGAGATTCAATCTAAGTTAAACTTGACCATTGATTATCAATTATTGACATATGTATTAATTATCATAAAACTTATAATGCTTCATTCTTCTTTGTTGTTTGTCTTGACTACATAACATTGCCAATAACATTCCAAATTTGTAACTCACTTATTATAACATTAAGAAGGATTGATTGTATAAATATTGTTACCAATTAAAGCATATACTTGGAATTAAATTACATTAGAAATTATACATGACTTTTAAAAGCCCACCTTTGTCCAACATCAAGAAGGAACACGAATTGTATTGTAAAAAAAAATAAAGAAAGCTATGGTGTATTAAAATTCAAAATAATCAACTCATGCAAACACAAATTTTGTTATAATCACTAAAATAGAAACAGTGATTTATGTTTATTGATAGACGTCAATTACATAAGCATTGATGTTGATGTGATGACATTTTTAAAATTATGTAAAAACTCTGGATGACAAACAAGAACATGATCAATGTCTTTGTTAACGGTGGGAGCCTTACTATATTGATTTTTCCTTAACTATTGTCTATAAGGCATTTCATAAGTCCTATTAGGAATCGCAAATATATAAGATGTCTATTTTATTTAATAACCAACATCTAAAAGACACTCCAAAAGTCTCATTAGAAAATACAAATGCGTAAGATGTCTATTTTATTTGATAATTGATATCTAAAGGATAATTCAGAAGTCTTATTAGAAACTACAAATGCATAGGACATCAATTTTATTTAGTAACATATGTCAATTATTTTTTTATAAATTTTTACTCTTATTCTCTCTTTTCATATGAAACATTTCTAGCATCTTACTCTCCAACATTCTCTTAATATGATTGACCACTTTCATTGCTAGAATATCAGATAATGTTTTTACTTTTTTCTTCCTTTACTTTCATCAAGAGAGTGTACAATAGGAGAAATGTAACCTTCAGTTCTCCCATTGTATTCTCTTTTGATTAAAATAGAATAAAACTAGGATGGTAAAGTTGGTGGATGATGATTTGATACATAGTAAATCTTTTGTACTCTGTCACTTCACTTTTATATCACTAAAGTGTACAAATTGGAGAAATTTGAGCAATAAACTAAAGTTTACAATATTGATGAAGATTTTGATATATACAATAGTTTTACTATTATATTTGTGTATTCAAGTAAACATGTAGCTTTTGTTTATTAATGATATAGTTTAGTTATTATGTATAAATTTGTAAATATTATTTCCCTTTACTAATATGTTTGTGCTCTCATTTTAAACAGAGTAATGACAACCAAAATTGTATAAATTTACAAGATCATTTCTCTTTGCTTATAAATTATTTTTATGTTAAAATTCTATAATCGACATTTGGATGGCATAAAATTAACAAAGAGAAGATACATCAAAAGAAATTTTTTTATTAAATTGGTTGAAAAATTACTCTTTTTTCAAATTTGTAATTTCTACTCAAATATATTATGAAATTTATATGAAAATAGTTTGCATTTTTTTAAAAATTATAGTTGAAGATTCTTATAGTTTCTATTATTTATATAATAAAATTCTATAGATAATCAAAAAGCCTCTATTTTGGTAATGGTAAGCATAAAAATATTAGTTTTAGGATTAACCAATGTATAATATAATGGAATTTCATACAAAACCAGAAAGGTCTAAATGAATGCTATTTATGAAGTCTAAATAAATGAAAATAAAGATGGCTAAATGAATGGAATTTAAGAAGTCTAAATGAATAGAACTTCTGAATGAATGAAACTAAGGATGACTAAATGAATGGAACTAAAAGTGATTAACTGAATGACATTTATGCATGTATGGAATTAACAATGTCAATCATTTTATGGTAATCGTCATCTAAGTTTAATTCAATCATTGTAACAATTCACCACCAAACTTATGCAATCAATTTCATATTAATAATTGATACCTAATTATTTGCTCTTGACTTATTAGTAGGGCTCTCCTTGTCTACTTGTAATGAATTAGCAACCTATTAAGATAGGTCTCCTTTTATAATTGAAGAAAAAAAGGCTTCTAATATGCTTGATTCCATCAAATTTTTGTTTATTGACCTTAAGGTGCTTGATCACTTCATTTAAGCCTCTATTTGTCCATGTTTTAATGTGAGAATAGACATGATGCTTGCTTTATATGCTATCTCAAACTTGGTAAAACATGTCCTTATTATTAGTTAGTATTATTTGATGCAAAGTTATTATTCTAGAATTTCTCAAAGTTTCATGCATAAATGCAAAACATGGTTGTGCAAAAATTATAGGTTACAATAAAATTATGGACCATCAAAACTTATACCTTTATAAACCATGTTTCTTCCATCTGTAAGAGACATGGTTCATAGAGGTGTGAGTCTTAATGTTCAGTAATTTTATTATAACTCATAATTTTTGCAAAGCCATATTCTACATTTATGTATGAAACTTTGAGAGATTCCAAATCAATAGCCTAGCATCAAATAGTACCAATTGATATAACACAAAAAGAACATTTATTACCAAATTTGAGATAGTACATAGGGCAAATAGTTAACACGTTCACTCTCACATGAAAAAATAGGAACAATAAGAGCCTCATAAGAAATAAAGCAATTAAGCAATATAAAGAAATTACAAGCAAAAGATAAATACTTTTCTTTTTAATTTATGTAAGGATACATGTATCAATTATATAATAAAAATGTCATAATGCAAAAAAAGAAAAATAATGCTACCAATTTCATTTAGAATAAGTTGAATTAAAAACAAAATAGATCAATTCATAAAATGATGTTAATGTTCTTTACAAAATTTAAGCTTAATATATAAAACTATTACTTGCATATATATATATATATATATAAAACTATTACTTGCATATATATATATATATATATATATATATATATATATATATATATATATATATATATATATATATATATATATATGCAATATATATAAATTATATTTTGAGTTCTAGTTATGGGTGTGTGAGAGAGAGATGTAAACTAGAAATTATAAATTTTAATGCATATAATGCATATCGCTAAATCAATTTTAGTCTGATATATATGTATATTTGTTGCATCTGACCATTCTAGAATGATTTTAGAAAGGTCCTAGGATTGTTTCCAAATGATTATAGAAAAAGTTACCTAAGCAAAAGAAAAGAAATATGTCTTTTAATAAAAGACATTTATTTATTATGGCATTGATTTTTGTGTAGTAATTGACATTAAATATTACTAATAAAACAATGTTATTGTATTAAATATGACAATGTTTTCTTAAAACTAGCATCTAATTTATAACTTTAGACATCCGCTTGTTATATTAATCAATGTGGAAACTTAAGGCTTGAGCATGAATTAAAAATGTAAAGATTAAAGCATAGCCTAAGTTGAAAATAAAAAGCTCGATTAGCCTATAACTAAATGTGAGATTTAGCAATCACTAGAAAAGCATAGAATATAAATGTGAGAATTTTTTTTAATTTTGTGTTTGTTCTTCCAATTTAGTTTATGGTTTTCTAATAAATAATATTTAGTTTCTTATCATTTTGATATAACTTCTATAGGTTTGCACAGGTAAAAAATTTAATCTCACTCACATTCTATCATATTATATACTATTTATTTATATAAAAATATGAAATATTATGCATTAATTTTTCATAAATGTTCATTGCATGTGTTGATATTGCATTCAAGAGGCTATTTTGAGAAGTGCAAATATCACATATTAAGCAGTGGATATTAAGACAAATGGATTGTGATATTGTATATAACTTTTCACCATTTTCAATCCTTTTTTATTCAAATTATTCTTTAAAGTTATTTAAATTGGGATTCTCTATAATTATAGGAGATGTTGACTTTTATATCTAGTTAGGAATATAAGGAAGATAGGAAGGAAAAGGGAGTCAGAAATAGGGGATTAGGGTTAGGAATTTGGATGACGGAGTGAGGAATTGTAGGATAGAGTTTAGGAGGTGGGAAATATCATATCAATTATATAAATTTACTAATGTGGTATTATTGAAATTAAATATCAAATGTTTGAAAACAAATAACATTTAATGTTATTAACCATGACAATAAATTGAAAGATTACATCAGTTATTTTCAATAAAGAACTAATACTAATACTTTATTTTATGACATTTACAAAATCAATATTAAAAATAGATATACAATAATGTACAATTAAATGTCGATCCATGTTTGATATTAAATCCTTAAAACACCATATGTTGGTCAACTATTCTATAATAATGAATTCAAATAGGTCTTGAAGAGATGACTTTCATAAAGAAAGAAAGATACAAATTATACTACAACGATTCATGAGATCATTGGAAGGATTCAACACTTCATTTTTATATAAATAGCAATCCCACAAAGAAAAAAACCAATAATAAAAATATTAGAAATTGAATAAAACACAATCTAATTTAAAACTTAATTGAAGTAAATTTTGAACATGGATGTTCCACAAATCCATGATTATTAAGTTACTTTAAACAATAATAGCTTTTCATATTATGTATCAATGTCTTAAACATGAATAGTAATTAAAACAAATTTCTTAATGAAAAATAAAAGCTTGATATTGTGTGTTAATGGCTTATAAACATTAATGGTAATTAGAATAAAATCCTTAATCCTTAATAAAAAAATAAAAATTTTCATATCCATTTTAAGAAGGAAATCTCTTGATTTATGTCACTATAAAAATGATTAATGATAACAAAGCTATAAACATGAATTATAAAAAAGAAAATTAAAAAAGATTAAAGTTTTTCTATTTTTGAAGAAATTCAATACTTTAACTTGTACTTCATCAAAAGTATTTTGGTGTTTTAATGGCTAAAGTAGGCTTTTGATTTTTGGGCAAAGTAGTAAGAGCTCATTATCTACTTTTTAGAGAAATTATTACATAAACATGTGAAAGAGGGCCAGACTAATTAAGGAAAATAAAACCTAAAATCAAATAAAAAATTAAATGCATAAAGAAATAGAAAAATAAAGAAACACAATGATCTAGGTGATAGAGAAAGCACAAATTCTAAAAGAAGTAATATTTTATAGGAATATAAGATAAGGAAAATAAGCATTATAAATTGTAAATACATTAAATTTTAATTGATAAAGAAAGGGAAATGAGTAGAAGGTAAACAATCAATAAAGGGGTAAAGTTTTAAGTTTTGAATTCTGATAAGAAAAACCCTAAGACAAAAATGTAAAGGATTTAGGATTGAACTAAGATAAATTATACAAAATCAAAGGCAAAAAAAGTCACAAAAAATCATTAATTATTGTACATTTGTATCAGACAAAGTAAATGGCGTTGAAAAGGAAGATAATGTTAATTTTAGCAGCATTAGAAATGGAAAAAAAAAATCTCATCCAAAGTAAATCTCAATCATGCTATCTCCCCATATCAAATAATCCTATGTTTGTAATAATAAAAAAAAGGTATGAGTAGAAAATGCAAAGCTATCACCTTTCTTTGCTCACCACTATAAATATGATTCATAAATTAATGATAACATAATGTAATAAATTAAAATTTAAAATTTGAAAACTTGATTTCTTTTTTTAGTAGATGCAAGAATTTATTGCAAAATTTTTTAACTAATTTAAAAAATGTACAAAGGATTCAAAATTTAAGGTTAATTTTTTAAAGCAATAAGGAAAAATTAATGGACACAACTTGAGAAGGCAATAAAAGATTGAGTCCCTTACTCTAATTATGTGAGTGTACTGTAACATAATATTCATTAAGAAAAGATTGATTATGTGAGTATGACTCACCATGATATAGTATTCATAAAGAAAAGATTAGACTAGTGGTAAAGCCATGACTATTATAGTACGAGGTAGATAAGTTAAACTTTAAAAACAAACTTATCTCTATTCTATGTTAATTTTATAATCCATTATATAATCACTAGTAAATGTAAACAATTACAAGGTCTTCCATAACACTGTGTCATTCAAACTTATTATAATTTACTTCAATTGTTTGAGTTGACTAGTTAATTACAATAACCTATTGTTAATTTTCAATAAATGTTTATGGTGATTGTACTATTTGATAGGCTCAAATTCCAAATTTTTGAGATTTTGATTATTTTCTAATTTTAATTATTTTCTTATTTAAGATAAAATTTTGCATTCAAAATTAAGATTGTTCACCAACCAAGTATTTTCAGTTAAACATATTCATATTTGACAAGGATTTAAAGGATAAGTGAGATTTATTATGTTTGTGTGCTTGACTAACACATTATAATGCACCAAAATTAGATTATGCTAGTTTGCTAAAAATTAATGCAATACAATGAGATAAACTAGGTTATACACTATGAGCCCTTAATTAATCTTTTCTTATTGATTTACTAACAATGTTTACATAATTATATTAATTATTTATGAACTAAAACTTAAAGGATGGATGCAAAAAGAATGCAAATGCAAATCACATAGAATGTTGATAGAATGAAATAGAAACAAATGTAGAAACAAAATGCAATGCAATATGCAATATGTAGAACTGACATAGAATTAGAGTTAGGGGGTTTTGTGAATTGAAATTAAAATAAATGTATTAAATAAAATAAATAAAAAAATAAATATTAAGGAAGATATCATTTTAACCAAAAAGTTAATTCAAGGAATTGAGAGCTCTAGTTTGGATCAATTATGGATTAATTGATATTTAATTTTTTAATTAATCTTTCAACCTTGAATTACCTAAAACTATATAATATTTTATAAATCCTACACTAAATAATCATTTAAGATTTGATCAATTAAGATTAGTTGAATTAAGTAACCACTATAATCTCTAAGATAGATCGGAATTAATTTAAAGATAAAATTTAGATGAATTAAAAAATTAAATTAAAACCTCCATATTAATCCCTCAATACTATACCCCTAAGTGTAAAACCATGATTTACTAAGCACAATTTAACATCAAAATAGCAAAAGTTTAGATATCACAAGTATGAATACTAATTATACTACATTAACATCCAACACATGTAATTTCAAGAAATCAACACAAGTAATTAGGAAAAGAGGAAAATTAATTGAAGAAAGTTAACATACGAGTCATGATGTCATAATCCAATAAAGAAGAGCATTAAACTTCTTGAATCAACTCTAAATTTAGCTTTCTATGGCTAAAAAATACAAGCTAGAAGAAGGAAAAGAAAATTGTGTTGCTATCTAGAGTGTAAAGTATGTGTTTATGCCTTTATATCTAACCTTGTTAACCTAAAACCTTATTGGACCTAAATTTTATACCTTTTAAGATTACAAAAATAAGGCCTTTGTAATTTTTAGAAGCCTAGAATCTATTTTTATAAATTAATTAACTCTAAAAGTTACAACAATAAATTTCTATAAGTTTAAATTCCAACTTGTATAAGACTACTAAAAATAATATAATTTAGATAAGCCATAAAAAAATAAGTTGTAAGGCTAGATCTTATGAAGATTTGCATGCTAGTTTCACATTAATTGGACTTTTGTAATTCTAGATACGATCTAAATACTAAAGCTAGCTTAACAAGGATAGAAACAAGACTTTAGCTTATCGACTAAATAAGAGCCTCAAGTTCTCTGAATTGGGCTTTGACCAAGATAACAAAATTGTAGTTCTTTCTTTAACCTTTCTAATGGTATAAAATTACCTTGATTCAAAATCCAAAGTCTAAGATATAGCTAAAAAAATATAAATAATATCAAAATCTAACATTAATCAAATAAATTCAAAATATTATAAAACTAATCTCAAATTATAAAATGAAGTCAATTATGTGAAATAGCAAATATAACATATTAAGAGACATAAAATAGGAAAAAATAATATAGTAAATATTTGTTCCATCAGTACTTAAATAAATTATTTGAAAAATCTTATTTTAAAAAAAATTAAAATAATAATGAATAAATTATGATGATGAGAATCTCCACACATGTATTAATCATTAATTTGATAAAGCCCACTTCTTAAGCAATCCATTTTCACTAGCCAGTCTAATCCATAAGCTGCCAAACTAGCCTATTTTTCATTGCCTCCCCCTTGTCCAAAATGACAAAACTTCTTTTAAATGCTCCTAATTCCTGTATAAGTCATAATTTTGCCAATACAATTTATTTAAACCATAAAAATCTATCAATAACCAAATATTTGGCCAAGAAAGTTTTTTTAATCATAAAAACATAACAAATTCATAATTAAAATAGCATGTCTAATTGTCTATAACATATTTCAACTCTCCACAACAAAATCTCTCAAATTTAATTTATAAAAGTATAGCAAAGTTTAAACATTTCAATACTTAAGGCATTTTTTTATGGTGAACAAGAAGTATAAAAGTTCCATATATGCTTGCATTTAGCTAAAACTGACATTCAAATGAAATACATCTTGCCTTTTCAACTTCATTTTCCTCCTCAATCCTTTGGAAACAATTCCAAACTTGAAATGGACTTGAATAAGGAGGTGGAACATGACCATTTCCATTCCTAACTTGTTGCTCTTGTAGATTCATTAACAAACTTGTGATAATTATAACAAAATAGCAATCCATAAACATTAGAGACAATTAAGAGTATGTAAAGTAGTATCAAAACACAGAGGAAAACAAATATTAGCAACTTAATCATATTGTTTCAAATAGAAAATTTAACTACATGATAAATAGAAATTGTTGTCCACTACATGACAAACAAATAATTTAACTTCACATGAATAAAAGAAAATCCATTAGTCCAAAATTATAATCTACATTGGCAGCATATACCAACTAGAAAATTGAACATTAAAACCAAAAATACAACATATAGTCTAGAAAATTGAAGATAATTGACCTAACTAACCTAAACTACTAAAAATAAGGGACTGAGCACACAAGCAAGATACTAATGAGCAGTACCAATGGAATAAACAAGAAAATAGGAAGCTAACTAACTTATTCTATAAACTAATAGAAATTTATGGCAAAAAGTAAAGGAATAATAAACGTTAACAAAAATCATTAACTAGTAGCAACAAAGTTACAAAAACAATTGAATAATAAGTTTTTGTTGAAACAATCAAACACAAAACTAATAAAAGACAACATAAAGTTATGAAAGAAGAAGAAGAAGAAGAAATTAACTTCTTCCATTTTGTGTCTACATAAGGTCTAATGGTTTTTGGTAGTGGTAATGCAGTAGTGTGTGTTGTTGCTGGTTATGGCGAGTTGCACAACTATAATGGTTTGATGTTATTAGTCCTCAATTGCTCTTTACTAAGGCAAGTTTGAGTTTAGTTTCAATTAGAAAATAGGAATTAGGATTTGGATTAAGGCTTCGCAGATTAGGTTCTAGATAGTTTAATTTAAGTTGTGCTAGGATAAGGTCTTTACTGGGTTAGATAAACTGAAAAAAGGCAGTTGCTCTGCAGATCAATCTATTTGGAACAAGACCCACCAAGTACAACTCATTTTTTAGCCTATTTTTAAGAACTTTATTTCATAAAAAGTCCATGAACCAATCTAACATGCCAATGAAGGATAATGAAGGTTTTTAAGAAAATTATTTATTAGTAAAATAACATAAAAATGAAATAAAAGCTCTAACAACTAGTAAAATACATTTTCATAATAGTTATATATATGATGATGCTCAATGTTAGAAGTTAAAATACATTTTCAATAAAATTATTTTATATAAAATAGAATTATAAAATATTAACATGGTGAAAAAATTTTATTTATTTTAATGTTAAATATGAAAATTTTAGGCAAAAAAAATTTATTTATTTTAAAAAAGAATTTGCTTTCTTCCACTATTACACATTTAAGGATCTCTATTTTTTTTTTTAGACATATAAAAAAAACACTTTCCTAAAAAATTGTTTTCCAACAATATAAACAAATCGTTTAATGGTTTTGAATATAATGCAGTAAAATGATTACAACTCCAACAGTCCCCAATATATAAGTGCATATATGAGGCAAATATCATCTTAATTGACTTCATTATTATTAGCCCCTTTGCACATGCTCCTGCACATATTTAGAGATTTTTTATTCAATTTAAAAATATTTTTTTCAACTTTAACATTTATTATTGTATTTAAACTATATTCAATATAATTGTTTTATGTTTCTTTCTCAAATCACAATATTTTACAACCTTTTTGAGTTTATTTATCTTTTTTTTTTATTTTGTGTCATCTATTAGCTTATTTTATATAAAAACACTCAATATTATAATTTATTTATACCTTTAATTTTCATAAATAAGATTTATAAATATTATAAATCTATTTTATTATTAAATTATTTTGTATGAAACCATAATTATAATTTTCTTAGGTATAAAAGCTATGAGTATAATTTATATGTACGTAATTATAGTTTTAATTTAAAATTATTTTAAATTTTATTTAAATATGCAGTTAAATATATGATTAATTTATAATACAATTAACATAATTTAATTTGTTTAATCCTACATGCCTTTATTATTAATTAATGGAAAAATAAATTATTTTAATTAAAGTATATAATTTCTTAACTGAGGAAATATCTTTGATCACATTTTATTATGTATTAATTTACATACTGTATTGGATTAAAACTCCTTTATCTTTTTATTTTATCTATCATTTATCAAAAAAATTATTAGAATAAATATAAAATAATTTTAAACATTGTAATATTTTTAAAAATTTCATTCTATAAATATTAATTAGTTCTACCCTGTGAATTAAGAGGTAAGTTCAAAACAAACTTATTCTTCAAATTAAATTTGATTTTTTTAAACATTGTATTAATTTTATTTATTTTAATTATTTTTTATTATTAATTTAATTATTATTTCTTAAATAGAATAATACCTATTACTTCTCATTTAGTGGATAGTTAGTTTATTTAAAAGAAGTTAAAAATATTGCATTGTCCTTTTATCTATTAAATATATGTAATTCATATTTGATTTCATTTAAAAAAGAAAAGAGGAATCCAAAACCCAACAATTCTCTTTATATTAGTATAGACGGTAGCTGAATAAAATGGAAAACTCCCGTATAAATTAGCTTTTGTGGCGTGGTATATAATAATTAATTATTGATTTGATTTGACATGTTAATGGCGAGTTATTGTTTGTAATGTAATGAAGGCCAAACATCCAAATGGCTTAATACAACACAATTATATCATTGAATCATAAAAAAATCCAAATTAATGCAACATAATTATATCATAGAATCATTAAAAATACATTATGAAATTAAAAAGTAGACAATAAATACCAAAACATATTAATAACAGTTTTGCTAAGCACAGCCCTTGGCTTAAAAATCAATAAATACCTATCATTTATTTTTATCTCCAATAAGATATCAATAATGTTACATATATCTAAATGAAATCCAAAATTAAATATCAAATATAAATTAAAAATTATCATTAAATATATGATTGTAGGATAAATTTATAAAATTCAATTTAATGAATATAAAAGATTCTAAAATCAATTTCGGGTTTCAGGTACTATCGGATTTTTCTGAGATGAAGCATCACCTTAACTTACTTTATTATTATGGCAATGGAATAAAAAGAAAAAAAAATCCTGCATAAATTGGCTTTTATGGTTAGATGTATAACAATTAATTATCGACCTGATATGTTAATGGCGAGTTATTGCTTGTAATATTATGAAGGCAAATATTCAATCCAAATGGCTAATTACAACACAATTATATCATAGAATCATTAAAAATACATTATGTGAAATTAAAAAAAATAGAAAAATAATCACCAAATCATATTAAAAACGATTTTGCTAACTATGGCCCTGAGAGCTATGTTTAAAAAACAACAAATACTTGTTATTTGTTGTCATTTCCAAATTTCAAGACAATCATGTAGAGTAACATTAATTAAGAAATTGACTTTTAACGCACTTAATTAATATTTCTAATATTATTTTATATTTATAAATGAGCTATTCACTATTTTTTTCTATTTTTTTTAAGGATTCACTAATCAGTTGTATATATTTTTTACTTTATACACAGACAATCATTTTTGTTAATCTTAGATAGAGAAATTATAATCCTTTTATGGCAAGGAGAAAAACACATTCTAATAGTGAATGAAAAAAAATGTCCGATCCTTAAATAAACAAACAAGTCCATATATCTATCTAATTCTCTAGTAGTAGCATGTGAAATATTAGTGAAAACCCTGACGGCTTAGTAAAATCCCTACCAACTGCAATTTGCATTTTTTTTATTATGAAGAGTAAGTATAATCAAAATATTTTCATATAATTAAAACTATTACACCAAATACTACACAAAATATATGCAAGTGAATAATTTTTTTAATTTTAGTATAAAAGTACATAACTTTTTTTTATTATTTGAGGGATATCGCTTTCCTAAGTAATTAATATACAAAAATATTTTTGACATCCTATAATATAAAATAGTTCAAATTTTCTTTTGAAAACTTTCCGTATATTAACCTTGGTAACATTTTCTTAGACACTAGAGTTGTAAAATATTAATTTTAAATTTTCTTCTAAATATTTGTTGTACAAATTAATATGTCAAGAAATTGATTTTAAGTGACAACAATTCAATGATAACCAATAATCTTTTACTAAAGGCAATGCTTTAGTGAAAAAATATTTATTATTACTAAGTCATCAGTATCAATGACGAGAAGGATCTTTTGTCACAAAAGATATTTTCAATGGCAATAACTTTGTGACAACTAATGGTCTTGTCACTAAAAGCAATGCTTCAATTATAAAATTTTTTTATTGTCACTAAATCATTAGTATCAATGACAAGGAGATTTTTTTGTCACAAAATATTTTCAATGACAATTAATAGTCTTGTCACTAAGGACAATGTTTTAGTGACAAAAGTTTTCTACTGTCAGTAAAATATTAATATAAGTGACAAGGAGATTTTTTGTCATAAAATATTTTCAATGACAACTAATAGTTTTATCAATAAGGGCAATACTTTAGTAACAAAAATTTTTTGTTGTCACTAATCATCAAATCAACGACAAGGATTTTTTCACAAAAAATATTTTTAATGACAAATAATAGTCCTGTTACCAAAGACAATGCTTTAGCAACAAAAATTTGTATTGTCATTGAATCATTAGTATTAGTGGCAAGGAGATTTTTTGTTACAAACAATAATAATTTTTCGTAACATTTTTTATTTTTTCTCACCACAATAGTTAGCATTTTTTTAATTTTCTCATATTTCATTCTTACCCTTTTTACATTTTCTCAAAAAATTCACAACAATTGGTCATGTTATGGTTTTTCTTTCTTACTTTTCTTGTATTCTCCTGAAAAACTTTATATCAAAGAGAAAATTATTATTTTCTATTTTTGTAATTTGTAAGTTCAAATGATGCAAACCTTGTAACTTGAAATCTTGCACTTGGATTGTACCATTTTTCAAAGAAATTTGGAAATTTGGTAGTCTAATTTGAATTCATTCAAAGGAGGTCATAATCAATCATAAGCAATCTAAGGTTTTTCTCTAATCACAAAATTCATGATTGGAAAAAGTTTTATGGCTATTTTACACTTAAGTTGTCCAAAGGCATATGGGGAAAGTCCACCATCTTTGCCATAAAATCAAGGCAAACATCAAAGGAAAGAAATTTATTCTACAAATATATCATTTTGTAGCACGACAAAGAAGTTCTCCAAGAAAGGGACATTTTGACATTGGGAAACACAATAAGTAATCTCAACTTGAAGAAGAAAATTTTCCAAATGGAGAATTATAAATCGTAGATTTCAAAGGTTCTATTTCTTGATAATTGGCTTAAAGTAATTTTGGTATGAATTTAAATTGATTCATTTATGTTTACATCAATTGTGAACATCTAATTTATTCATGTAGATGCATGAATTTATGTTATAAGTTTGTTACCTAAGAAGCTTTGACAAAAACATAACAAATGTTCGTTATTATTGAATTTACAAAATTTACCATACATGGCTATTAAGAAAATCACATACATAAGTTGTTCGATAATTATCATTTACCCTATCATGGATTGGCATAGCTTGAGTTTATTAGCTTAGTGGTGCATTAGAGAAAGGTAGGTTATTCATGTTTGGATGTGACAATGATTTATTTTCATAGTGTTTTTATCTTTATAATAAAAATGAGTAGGTTTTGTTACTAACTTATCATCCTTGTTTGCTTTTTTATCTAATTATTACAATATGAATTACCATTTAGGCAAATAAAACATGTTGTCATAAAAGCATTGGACTAATTTCTCTACAAGATCAACTTTATATTAACCCATTATCAATATTAAAAGGTTTGGTGGCAGTGGTTTCTTTTGGTTTTATAGGTAACTGAAGTAATTTTAGAGCATCTTAGTCCATCTCCTTTGAAATTTATAGGGTATGGTGTAGTAAGTGTCAAGTTACTTATAAGGCATCTTGATAATTTTGTTTAATTTATATATATGCCATTGTAACAATAAATTTACTTTCATATGGATTAAAAATATAAGGTATATTTGTAGATATCTTCAAATTTTCATATTATCTAAATATTGTAACCTTAAAAAAAATTCTCTATGTGAAATACTTTTTATCACTCTAAAATTAGAATTTATCCTTCCAAAAACTATTAAATGAAACAAAATAGGAAGCTGGACAATTAGTGTATAAAAAAGACAAAGAGATTAAATTCTCCATTTAAAAAGGTTAAAAAAGTAAGACAAGATGTGTGGAATTTTGATTTAAAGTAGGTAAGGGAATTGTTGAATGCAAAATTCACTATAGAGAATGCTCATAGTAAGAGAGTGGTAAGTATTTTAAATTGGAAAAACAAGGCCAGGGCAATGACTACTACTACCTAGAATTTGAACACATCAATATAGAGTTTCTTATGGTTTCTTTACTTTAGTTTTTATCATTTGATCTAGAAATTTCAGTGATTTTCAACAAAATGCAACAATATGGTTCAAGTTTTCTTTGATTGTCTTCCAAAGTCTAGATTGAATTAATGGGCTATACTTTGTAATCTTAACATCTTTTGTCATGCAAAGGCAAGTTGGATTAGCTTATTATTGATATGGCCAAGTTGGACCCTTTTTGTCAAGTTTGTGCATTTTTCCTTTTTGAATAATTTCTTTTGCAAATATATTTTTTTCTAACTATTTATCATCCCTAATGTTAAACATATAAATCTTATAATAGTTTTTTTTATTTAAAGAAAATGATTTTTAGAAATTCTGCTTCTTTATTCATGACAGATCATGGTAATCTATGTAAGTAGTTCTCTTTGTTACTTCTTATCTTTCTACTAGCTAATGGAACAACTCCATACATAGAAATAAGTAAAAAGATATATGTTCTATTAAATGTGATGTTTTATTTATGGGTAACACAAAGCTATTATTTCATTAGTTAATTCATGTTTCTTATGAGGTGATACATTCAATAGTCCAAGTAGGATCCAAGTAGGATTGATAGGGATATCTCAACATGAGAGTTGCAAGATAAGAACCTTCAATTTTCACATTTCAAGTGTTTATGTTTGTGTATATATCCCTATTTTCAATCTTCTTGGTTACAGGAACTCAACAATTTTAATTTAGCTTAGTTAAATCCTTTGATAACTTGTTAGAGGATATCTTGTCCAAAAGTTTTATATATATGAGGATGAGCACTTTATAGCATTAAAGCATGTAAATTATTGTTCACCTATTTTTCTTGATGTTTTGGTATGATAATTATTATGATGCCTTATGGCAATAAGCTCTTCTTTTCCATATTTAACCAAAATGTTACATGTTAGTCAAAGTGTTTCTCATACCAAACAAAGAATTGGATGATAGTGTGGAATGCTTGATTTGACTAAAAGCTTAGGACCCATTCAGTAAAAAAAAATATCATTCTTACTTTATGGGATTACTTAGCACCATAAGATAATTATATGTGCATGATTTCCTTATGTACACTTAATTAAATAATTAACTCTTATTAATGGGTTATTGTAGGTTAGCCATTAAATTATTACAAGTAATACCACCTAAAAGTAGCAGTATTTGCTTCAAATTTTGATAGTTGGATTTCTTCAAGTTTGATAATTCATTTTTTATATTATACTACTTGATAATTGATTTTTTATTTTATACTATTGAAAAGTGTTAAGACCTTTAACTTTATGACTAAGTTGGTTTATATAATTGATGTTATAATTTTGACTCATGTTTTATTTTAATATCATGTCATAATTTTGTCTATTATATTCTATTTATATTATTAGCATTTAGTATATGATAATATGTCAAAAATATTGTAAATGGTGCATATTTATAAAATAAAAATAAAAATGGATTTTAGTTATAACATAAAAGCATTGGCATTGGAAAGAATTTTAGTAACAATGATAATTATTAAATTTTTTGACAACATAAAAATATATTTATGTTGTCACTAAAAAAAGATCTTTTATGACAGCAATAATTGTCACTAAAACTATTAATTAGTGACAACGATATCCTTTTATCACTAAATGTTAACCTTATAGCAACAAGAAAATTTATCACTAATGTAACTTATAGTAACAATATGATTCAATTGTCACCAAAAATATTAACTTACAGTGACAACAAATCTTGTTCCAAGATAAAAACTTTTAGTAACGAGTATTATTTGTTGTAAAAAAAACTTTTAGTAATGGGATTTTTAGGTACAAAAAATTTATTGTCACTAAACATCATGTGACAAAATATTAGTTTTTTTTTTACAATTTTTGTTATTTTTTAAAGCATTTTTTTATAGTGTGTTAATTTATTGCAAGGAATAAAACATATTTTTACATTAAAATAAAAATATTAAATATTAATTAATCATTAATTAAATTTATTACATTAAATACTATATTATTATAAATTTATAAATAAAATAAATGCCAACATAAAAGATAGAAAAAAAATGCAACTGACTTGTGCTCCCCAAATAAAAAATATTATCTACATATAAGGTAAAAGAATATGTTTAAAAATTATTTTTATACATTATTAAAATTATCTTATTTTTTCTTATATTGCACAAGAATAACAATATAGTATACAAAGTATTTAATGAAATATTTATAGATTTTCTATTTTCTCAAAATTACAAAAGGATAATGATGACTATTAAATGCTTAACTATAGATTGCTTGTGAGTAATTTAAGATTAGCTTATAAAAAATTTAATTCAAGTTCAACTATAAATGAGCATAGCTAGATTAATATGTGAGTCAAGTTTGAACTTTACATTATTTGATTTAATTATTCGTAAGTTTAAACAAGCCTAATAATAAAATTCTATTTTTATGCTATATATAAATAATATATTGTACAAAAAATTCAATCACATTAGTAATTATTTATAGTTGCATAAAGAAGTATATTGCTTTAGCTGATATAATTAGATTTCTAGTATTGTTACTATTTACTAAGTGTAATTGTTAGTAATATATAACAATTTCACAGATATCGTAGATAGATTAGATGGTTTTAAAAAAATTATATAAATAAGTAAAATGACATTGAAAAAAGTATTAAGTTTACCTTTTAGAGATAAGTTTTAAAACTATTCAAATTTAGATGAAATAACAAATTATTCAAATAAGATTGTTTAAAATCATTTAGGTTCATATTCATTATGAGGTTAATCTTGAATTTAAATATTTTAAGTTTTATAAGAGATTTTTCACAAATAACATACTATTCAATTAAACTCATATAAACTCATTGAGGTCCATATTCAAATCAAACTCAAGCTCAAGTATAAACTATTAAAGTTTCATAAGTTTAAGCTCCTTTGTTTTTTTAGGAATTTAAACTTAAGCATACATATATTCAATTCAATCCAACACATTTGTAACCCTGGCACTTTCATATAGAGAAGAAGATAGAAAGGTGAAGAAAAAAAGTATTGTAGCATCACCAAAATAAGGCCATTGGTCCATAATTGTGATTTAACATTAGATTTATCGATGGAAGTTCATCATTAAATTTTAATAAAATAATGTGTTTCACAAAGAAAAAAGAAAAATTTCTAAATTAGTGATGATCTAAAGATGGAATGTTTGCTATCTATCATTGAATGTAAAATGTTATGTTACATTTTACATTTTAACTATTATATCAAAGTCAGAGTATATAAAAATAGTAATAAAATTGTTAAAATTAAGGAATGGGGAAGAAATAGAGAGAAAATTGATATAAATGTATTGCATTCATTAGCTTTATAGGCAAGTCTATTTATATAAGAGAATGTTTAAATAAAAAAAGATAAATTAAATTACATTTATCCTTTATTATGTACAAATTAAATCACTATAACCATAAATCAAATTAAATCACCATAAATCATCATAAATCACCAATAAATCACTTATATCCCTTTTAAACTCAAGTGGATGTAAAAGAAACAAATTTAAATTTGGAAGCTAAGGTCATAAAAAGATTAGAGTGATGAGTTTTAGGGAACAAGTCAACAAGTTAATTAAGAATACCAATAAAGACCAAGTGAAAAGCACCTAAAGTGATATATGGTTAAATAAAGTGATAATCAATTTCAATAAGCTTGGTGCGTTCACGAAAAATATCATTATGGAATATTTGAATGGCACTCTAGTTATCACAATAGAAAGTGGTGGGAAATGATTAAAATATGCTCAAGTCATTGAGTAGCCAACATATTTAAAGTATTTCAAAAGTAATGTTAGCCTCAGCTTTAGCATTGGAACAAGTAGTCAAGATTTGTTTCTTACTTCACCATGAAATAGGAGAATTACTAAGAAAAACGCAATAACTAGTAATAAAGAAGTGATTAGTAGGATTTCCACCCTAATCAACATCTGAATAAGCTTACAAAACCAAAAAGGAATTAGTAAAGTAATGAAATCCATGAAACAATGCTCCCTTCACATTACAAATAATACAAAGAATAAAAGCATAATGAGTGGAATGTAAAGCTAACATGAATTGATTGACTAAATGAATAGCAAATGAAATGTCTGGTTAAGTCAAATTGTCACGACCCACTTTTGATCGTGACCGGCGTGGATCCTGTCACCAGTTTCCACAAGCCTTAACTAATATTACTCTTTCAAACTAATGAGAATATTCAAATATGATAAGATCAACATACATATAGAACAATCTAATATCACATTTATACACATACAATTAATTCATCACATTATATAATTTATCAAAATTCTATTTGACTGTTAACTCTAGTCCCAACTGTCAAATCCCTTACTAAGGCCGTCTCTGATTCTCCATGAATGCAAACCTGAAAATATTAAAATAAAAATAAAAGAGTGAGTTCTATGAACCCAATGAGCATATAACTACCACTATCTTGCAAGTGATCAACTTAAATATATTAAAAAGTAATAGCAAACTATTGTCTGAATTCCGAAGATATATGAAACCATAGCCCGAAATAGAAGTTTTGTGGCACAATCATAAGAGTTCCAATTTTCTATCAACATTTGAACCATACACTGCCTATTTCGGATAGGCATCATACACAAACAACCGTTAAAGTTTAGCTAATCATCACAATTACATCATTATAAAGAGTCAATCACAAATAATCATCTTATGTCACATATTTAAATATAATGAACACACACATAACTATTCTATGGTATCTAAATCAATTCTATGCTCTTTAACTGTTAACTAAAGATTTCTCGTCTGACTCTCAAATACTCCTTACCATCTTCTAAATTATTAGCCAAGAATTACTCAACTGGCTTTCAAATTGACTATATATCTATTCCATCTCTGTGTACCGGGAATTTCTCATCCGGATATCACGTCCCTTCATCATTGATCATGATATTCAATATCATTACTCTAGTACATTTCACCATTTTCCATATGCCTCTTAAGGCTCCATTCATAATGTAGCAATTTCGCTAAAGCTTCACCCTAATCTACTCACTAAATTCAGTGTAAGTTCACATAAATAACTATCCAACCATCACGGACTATTAAAGCATATAACATAATCATTGCAATTCTTTCACAATTAATCAATCAATGACTATTAATGACATAACCATACTTTCGCTACCCACTATCGATTATTATCAATCAAAGATTCTTATATCACAAAACTAATTCCAAATAATAGGAATAAAATCGGCATTTCTAATAATATCAATTAATCACTTTATGTTAAAAAAATAAAGTTAATGGTGAGATATATACTCACTTGATGCTCCTCATCTAATTAGAGGTTCCCAAAGATCCATAACCATCTTCTTCCATTTTTTTTTCTCTATAATATGATTCCCCTGTTACCATCCGAGGTCAACTGTATCTTACGGCTTTTCATTCGAACTTAAGCTGCGGTTTTGCTGCTCTCCTTTGAACACCAAACCATGACTTTCTGGAAAAGAGTTCACGGATGGACACAGCAATAACAGAGGATGAAAACGACGATCTTTACGGCACCAAGGGAAGATGTAGGAGCTCATCATATAGCTTGCTGATATTTTTGGTCCTGCTCTCCGCGAGGTTTCCCTGTTCGCACCCAAAGATTAACATGTCAAGAGCTAGTTTAAAGCGGTAATTGCAGCATAGGACGTTCGACTGGATGGATGGGTACGAATGAGATGGAACTGTGGCCGAAAATAGGAAAGATGTACAAGTCGTCTTGCTCGCTGCACTGGCCACCACGAACGGCTAGCTTTTCCACCACCCACAAAGGCTCTGCCGTTCGGGATAGCATGAGAAAGAAGGGCATCAACCAGGCAAAGGATGAATCGAGTCAGAAGGTAGGAGTTTCAGCTCCCCTTTCCGCCATGTCTGGTTCCAACTGCAGTTTCTTCTTGCGTTGGCTTTGGCGGAGAAACATTGCAGACGAGCAGCTCTGTTGCAACGCTAGCAAATAGGAACCATGAGAGAGGGACTGAAGGTGGAAGAAGACAGAAGAAGATATGCACAAGCGGTAGAACAGAAACTGGTACACAGTTCATCAAGCAGCTTCAACCTTAATGCACGCTACTGTTGTTACCAGCCCGAGTTGCTGTGTTGAAAGCATAGCACATGGTTGCTCCCCACTTGACTTCAATCCAAGCTTCAGCCAAAAGTAGCTTCAACCGCTAATCAGTGAGCTCAGTTGGAGTTGGTTTCGGTGAAAGAAGAAAGCACTCACACAACGAGGAAAAAGCATGAAATAGGAACGTCCAGAGAAGTTTCCCATGTCTCCCACCTAGCGCGTTTCTGCTTACCGTTTCTCTGTTACTGCTGGGTTTCCACGACAACATCATCGAAGAAATCAATAAAGGCAGCTCCAGCCGAAACCACCAAGAAGTCATAGAGGGCGAACTGAATATGAGAAAAGCTGCTTCACGCTTCATGCGGTGTTGAACCAAGAGAGAGATGAAAGACATGAGAGAGATGCATAACAAATGTAGCCAGACGGAGAAGCAGTGACAACCGATCAAAAGAAAGAATCCAGGAAAAAGGAGGAAGGCGGTGAAACAGAGATCGAGGAGGAAGAAGCTGTGATATCAGGAAAGATATATAAAAACCGCTATATTGTACTCAGAATATATATATAAATAAAGAGAGATATGGCGGTGCAATAGTAACAAGGGAGACAGCAACAATTGCTTAAGAAATCTAGAAAAAGCTGTTGTCCACGTATAAATTCTCAAAAAGAAAGGATCATGGAAGGCGCAAGAAACTAAGCTGTGTATTACTATTTCGGCTGGGAAAAGACAAATAAAAGTGTGGCATGTGAAGTGGAGGAGAAGAATTTGCTGGAAATTTAGAGAAGAGTCGGTGAAAGAGGGATATACATATATATATATATATATATATATATATATTTCCTAGAAACAGCAACAGTATTGACGGCAGAACATTTTAGAAGCTGCAGAAAAAAAAAAGAAGGGATCCACATGTTGAGAGATAAAGCAACAGCTAGAAAGCTCTAGTAACAATGAGAACCGACTCTAACATTAAATGGGGAGCACCGAAATTAATAAACAAAAAGGGGGAAGGTGCTGGAACTTAAGCCTTGGAAAATAATCCCGTGCTTCTTACCCTTTTTAAGTTCTCTTTTTGACTAAATCTCGGCCGTCCAAAGTTTACCAAAATTAATTTCAACCCTCAACTTATTATAAAATTCATCTTCATAGATTAATTTTACCTAAAAACCCAAATCAATTATTAGTTAATTAAAATAAATATTCATAAATATAAAAATTCATGAAACTAAAATTTTGGGACATTACACAAACTGCTTATTAATTACCAATAAAGAGTTTAATTATTAAGCATAATACCATCTATAAGTGTAAACCAAGAACTATGCTTAAAAGGAGTGGATTTTGTGCGACCATGGATAAGACTGGCTTGAAAGATAAAAACTAAGGCATACTTAGCTTATGATAAGAAAAAGCCATTAACAAAGGAAAGGACTTCAAGACCTCAAAAGTAATTAACAGGGCAAAGATTCCTTATGTCAAAATTATGGCTTAGATATGCTTTAAGATCAATAAAGCTCGTCATGTCATCACTAACAATCATGTCATCAACATAAATAAGCAATAACATAATACCTTGTTTGGCTTTATAAATGAAGAGAGTAAAGTTATGATGACTAAATGAGAACATAAACTATCTAATGATGAATTGAATTTTGCAAATCAAGTTCAAAGAGCTTGTTTAAGACCATGTAAGGCTTTACAAAGATAATAGACCTTATTAAATGGATAAGTGTAGCCAAATAGCAGTAGCATAAAAACCTTTTCTTCTAAGTCACCATTGAGGAAATGCATTTGCACATCAATCTGGTGAAAAATCCATTTACAAGTGGCAATAATAGTTAAAAAAGTATGAATAAAGGTGATACTAGTAACAAGAGCAAAAGTTTCTTTATAATTGATACCATATTCCTAAGTAAATCCTTTGGCACCAAGTAAGCCTTATAATGATCAATGATGCCATCAGACTGAGTTTTAAATTAATAAGTTCATTTACATCCCATAAATGCCTTATTAGGAGGAATGTCAACTATGGCCTATGTAGCAATGGTCTCCAAAGCTTGTAATTCTTCTTGCATAGCTTATTGCCAATAAGGATCAATAGATGCCTTTTGATAAGATTAAGGTTCATGTATATGAAGCATTATAAAAGAACAATGATAATCATAAAGATAAGTGGAGAAAGTTCTTACCTAAAAAGGACATACATAGGAGGAAAAAGCTATGTTAAGTGCAAGATTGATAAGCAAAAGCACTAATGGAATAGGTTGAAGCCTCGAAAGTTATTAAGAGTTTACTTGGAGTGTCAAGAGAGAAACCTAAATCTAAAGGATTTATATTGGAATCATTTATAAAAAAAAAAGATCAATAAAAGAATTAGCAAATTAAGAGGTAGAAGTAGAGGGAATTGACTTAAAATGTGAGATAAAAGAGAACATGGTGTCTTCCTAGAAGATTACATAATGAGATATACAAATATGCTGAGTAATAGGATCCTAGTAATGATAGATTTTATGTTTAGTATCATATCTAAGAATGCAATAGAGACATCTACAGGGCTTAAGTTTAGTGTACTCATGAGGTTAAGGAAGAATAAAGAAAGCAAAACCAAAAACTTCCATGACATAGAGGTGTGTGGATGTTCAAAAGGAGAGACATTACTAAGGACAGACAGAGTTAAGAATATGATGATGTTTTCTTTTAGCATGAACATTTTGTCAAGATGTGCTAGGATATGAAAAATTAGAGAGAGTTCTTTGCTTAACAAGAAATGTCAAAAGCTTTAAGTCATGATATTCCATAGCATTATCATGATGAAAAGCTTTAATCAACTTTTAGAACTAGTTTTAAGCACAGGAACAAAAGTAATGTAGATTTAAGGAAGTTTAGATTGATTTTTCATGAAATATATCCAAGAAAAATGAGAATAATCATCAATAAATATCCTAAAATATTGCCATCCTCCCATTATAGATGTGGAAGCTAGTTGCTAAACATTAGAATGCACAAAATCAAAATGAGAATTAGAAGTAAAGGTACTTTTCTTAAATAATAAAGTAGATAGCTTAGCTATTTGACAAAAAAGTACAATAAAGAGATTCTTACTTAATAGAGCCTAAAATTCCTTAAGAAATGAGTAAGCACAATTTGCCAAGGAAATATGATTAAGACATTAAAGCCATAATTGAAGAAGAAAGGTAATGGAAACTACATAAAGAGTTGACTCAAAAGACTACGGAACATAGAGATTAGTTAGCTTAAACAATCTTTTGGCTTTATGATCATTCCTAATGATCTACCTTGTCCATGAATCTTACATAAAACAACTAATAAAAGAGAAAATGAGAGTATAACTAGGGTTACAAAGTTGTCAAACAAGGGAGAGATTAAAATTAAGAACAAGATAAATGTCAAATAGAATGAGAATAGGTAGGAAAATAGTACCTTTATGAATTGCTTTCATAGGAGATCCATCAATAGTGTGAATAAGGTGGATAGTACCTTTAAAGGATAGGTATAAGAAGGCATGAGATGAAAAAGTCATATAATTACAACAAATAGAATCAAAATACTAACGATATTACCTAGTATGGTTACTAAGACAATAAAAATGTTACTATAATAGGAAAGAAATTGCTTAAGGAAAGATTCAAGATCACTGATGGAAAGTGAGATTTAGGAAGCAAAAGAGGAAATGAAACTTAGGAACCATGTTTCTACCTTTCATAAATCTCAACCTCAGTCAAATGCCTTGACTTTATACAATATTAGTAAATTAGAAATAAATAACTAGTTGTTATATGACCTTTTCTTTTGCAAGTATAAAATTCCATTTTGGGTCACTTTGGAAGAAGATGCTTAAATTGGTAACAATACTAATATAATTTATCCATTTTATGATAAGTGATCCTAAAAATAAAGCAATAAAGAAAAAATTTACAAAGAAGGATTTTAAATTAGGAATAAAAAAATATAAAAAATGATTATAGTGCGTATATTGCCAAATGAGCACAGATTGTTGAAAGATTCTAAGGATGGTAGTTCCATCAATGTCTATAAGAGAGTAGTGGTTGATCAGAGGATTCTAATGACAGTAGTTTTAGTGATATCGAATAAAGGTAGTGGTAAAGCAACAAAGTAAAAGAGATTGTAGCTATATAGGAGAAAAAATCTCTTTTTACAAAACATAAGCTCTTGATGCCATGTTATATTTAAAGAATAAAGAAGAAATGGAGAGAAAAATTATCTAAATGTATTGTGTTCATTAGCTTCATAAGCAAGCCTAGTTATACAATAGAGTTTCTAAATAAGAGAGGAACCACATTAAATTATATTTATCCCTTATTATATACAAATTAAATCACCATAAATCATTATAGAATGATACATATATTATCTATAAGCTTCAATAATTTAGAACTTTGGATAAAAAGATAAGTGCAAAACACTTTCTCAATCAGTACTTTAATATTTCAAATAAGGGGGTAAGTGAAGCTCACTCTTAGGATTCTTTTTGAACATAATTCTCTCCAATTATTTTATCTTCTTTAAAATTTTAATTAACTATCATCTTCGTTATTATTTATTATAATAACAAGCATTAATAATTCATTTCATACAAATACCTCATCAAGAATGTATTTTCTTTAAAAAGGAAAATGCATTGAATGCATAATTTATATTTTTCAATTTAAAATCAAACTTTAACTATGTATAGTAATCAATGTAGGGTAGCTCTTGATGTTCAATTTGCCATAATAAATAACTTAAAGCTCTTAAGGTGAACTTTTTTCTTTTGTATACTTTTTATCATTCTTGCTTTAAATTCTAAGGTTCTACTTGAAGTGTATACTTCTTATCATTCTTGGTCTAAATTCTAGGGTTCTAATCTAATAGTTATCTCCACTATTTATATCTTCCCCTTCATTTATTTTTTTAATTTTCATTATTTCTAAGGTTCTACAATGAATTGGAAAAATATATAAGGGCATAAACTCTTCATCTTCCTTGATGTCGGTGTGTGTCTTTTGCTATTAGTATTATATATTCAATAAGAAACTGTACATTTGTACAAAATGAAAACTTAAATTTTTCTCCCTTTAATTTAATTACATATATCTCTAAAATCAAAGCTTGATATGTTGAATTTTTTGAAGACATTTATTCATAAGGAAAATGTGATTATGATTCCAAGATTACAATTAGAGCACTTTGAAAAGGGAATGAAGCAAGTTTTTATATAATGCAGTTCTTTTTGTTAAGCTCAAGTTTAAGTTCAAGCATGGAAAAGGGATAAGATGGTGGAAGGAAAATGTTTATCTTAACACATGATTTCTTACCTTGGAATAATTATTTCTATGTTTTTGAGCTTGGATCTTTCATTTAGGAATAGATAATATGCAGTTATTCATGACATTATATATCCATGTGATCATTATTATTTATTTTTTGCAAATTTTTATTTTTGAAAATAAAAGAAAAAATAATTTGAAAGAATAATTTGTGGTATAAGTTTTTTTAATAGTAACATATGAGTTTGAATTGAATAAAATGTTATTTAAATTTTTTTCTCATTAATTATTCATTTTTTACAATTTATGGTATGATTTTTAGTTTCATTACAATCACTTTAAATTTTTATTTATTTTGTTTTGAGTGAATTTTAAATTTCAATTTTTCTTGCATTAACACATAAATAATTGAATTGAATTAAATTAAATTTTTAAAATTTTGGTTTTTTTGTAAAAGATAACCATTAATCAACACATTAAGTTAAATATTCTATAATTTCTTATCCATTTTTAATGCATATTTTTATTTAATTGTATTAATCAAATTATTGTCATCTATTAATTTTACAAATATTTATAATTCTATACAAATGATTACCATTAATATTATTATTGTTGGTAATTAATTTCACAAATTTAACTATTATTGACCATTAATATTTGTAAATTTATTACTTATTTTAATGTTAATTGAAATAATTAGCAAGTTGTAAGAAGTTTTCATTTTTTTATTGTTACATTTTCTATACTTAATAATTTATATCTTTTATCGAGGTACTACTTATTATATATTTTACAATTAAATAGGGTGAAGAATAATTACATATCATAAAAATATTCAACAATTTTTTCTATTTAAACAGTAATTAGAATAATTAGCACATTTTAAGGAGTTTTCTTTTTTTAATTTTATATTTTATATACTTAATAATTTATATATCTTATTTAAATATCACTTATTATAAATTTTGCCATTGAAAATGGTAAGGAATAATTATTGATTAAATTAAGTTATTAATTTTTTTACCATATTAGCATAGCATAGGCTAAAAAAATGTGGCTAATATATAACATATTTACTTAAATCTAAATATCCATCATTAATATATTTAATTAATTTAAAAATAAATATAACTAATTTTTAAAAGTTTATAATATAAGATGTTTGGTATTAAAAAAATAATTTTAAAATACATATATTGAATTAAAATAAATTATTAAAATAATAAAAAGAAATTGAAATAATTAACTCAAATTAGACCTTTTGCAATTATATAACTAAATTAAAATAAAGAAAAATTTATAATAATAACATATATATATGCTCATAAAATTTATGATTATAATATTATAAAATAAGTATTCATTTGATTATTAAAATGATTGTGGACATGGTTTAGCAACATTATTTAACATGATGAGTTGATATACCTAAACATGTATTGTTATGTGCTCTTATTTTTAAAAATGCCATTTTTGCTCCGAAGTTACATTTTTTTAGTAACTTTTTATATTGGCATGGCTTTGTTGCTTGGATGCTATTTTGAAAAGGTAAATTTAATGTGGAGAGTTTGTATACCTAAATACATATCATATTTTGTACTCAAATCTTGAAATTGTCATTTTTCCTGGATGTTACATTTTTTAGACTAACTTCTACATTAGTATGGCTTTGTTGCTTGATTGTTATTTTTGAAAATATTAATTTGTTATGAGTAAAGTTTTATTTTATGATCAAATTGAATGTGATAAAATAATTTGCAATTGTTCCTTGTTATTTACTTTATCACATGTATATGCTTAGGAAACTATTAAATGTTGCTTAACACATTAGTTAAATATTTATGTTACTTTTGTTAAACTCTTTAAATAGAAATGACATAGATTCAACTCGTTCTAGTAAAGGTTATCATAAGAGGAAGAGAGTTAAGGGGCCTAAAATTATGAAGGATATGATCATCAAGCATACCAAAGTAAAGAAATTAAAAGTAGACTTCAATGACAAAAACTAGACATTTAGACCTAATACAATTGAATTCAACCATTATATCAATTGCTTAGCATGCACCAAAGTGCCCATTACTAGTAGGATATGGCACTAAGTACAACAAAATATTGAAGATGCCATATGGGAGGATATATTAGTAAAGAACCCTAATACTTATCTCTATTTCATTTTTTTTCACGTGAGCATAATAATTTTTTTGGATTATTAATCATGTTTGTTATTCATATATGTGTTACCTTGTAGGCTACATTCAGTATGCTCATGAAGTACAAAGAACACATCTTGATGGTGGCAAGCAGGAGGTGGAATGATTTTAAGCAAAATTTCATAAAAGGCTACATCTTCCTTAAAGAAAAGAAGGTTAATGTCCTTCTAAAAATATTACTAGATTGATCCCTAGACATGAGAGAAGTTTATGGAGATAGGCTATTTAAAGTTAGTAAATATAACCATCTTAATATTATGGCCTTTTTTCCACTATTAACAATGAAGAATGTCTTCTTATCACTTATTTTGTTATTCATCCATAGAGGCAAAATGCAAGGAATAAGGTGAATTGAGCTAAAAACATACACAAACATAAGTTTTCTTAAGGTTGGTACAAGAAAAATCAAAGAGGAGTTTATTGAGGAAATGACTCGAGCTACTAAAAAGGCTACTAGTTATCTTGGTGATTAGCATGTACCTCTATTACCCTATACAACAACATGAGTTATTGATAAGAGGCAAAGAATAGGCAAATTCATGATGGAGGAGAGTTGATAGGTTACCTAACAAGTAGTAAGTGATGTTATTATTTTATTATAAAAAATGATGTTCAATTATCAACATATAACAAATCATGTTTGATTATATTATGTTAGGATGAACTCATATAGTAAGCCACCTAAGCAAAGTTTCAACTAAAAGGGAGGAGAATAAGCATGTTAACTGCTATCTTAGAAACTTAAGAGCTTCCTAGACATGTTTTGAGCAATAAAGGATCAATAAGTATTAAGACCTTCTTTGGGAGAGCTTTAAAATGTTGTCACAGTAGAAAACTATTTGATAAAGATTGTGCAGAGCTGAAGACACATTTTATGGCCAAGATAGTAGAGAAAGTGAAGAGAACCATTATGGAGGATGTGATAGCCATACTCAGAAAGGAAGGTAGGATACTATTTTCCATCTTAAAGGAGGAGGAAAAGGTAAGGATAGCGACCTCCATGTCATAGTAAGACAATTATTATTTTGCTAACCCTAATCTCTTCATCTAATTACCATGGATAAATTCTTGTCACCTTATTAGTTTTTACTAAGTATTCTTAAATAATGTTGTAGTTTTATATTAATGCTAATTAACTAGTTTATTTATCATTGTAAGGTGGATGTAGATATGTACTTATGGTTATAGAACCTCTTACTAGTAAGTGGTGATGGGCATGGTTTTCTTAGATCATATGCTCTACATTCTTGTATTACCAAAGGATTAATATAAAGTCATGGTAGATATTATCAAGGATGGCATAAAAAAAGTACCATTGTTAACTAATAAGGTAATTATAGTGGCATAAACAATTGGCACCTACCTAACTTAAACAAAGGTCTTGATTTTATTGTTCACAGAAGTGAGGTTTTCCATTGCTTCAAGTTCCTTATTTATGGTCAAATAAAACATTGCCTAACATTTCTGATTCTCATAATGTTTTGCAATCTATTTTAAGTATCTTAATGGAAAAAACCCATAAAAGGTCATTAGAAGAAGATAAAAACAAGGATGGAAAGTCTAAAGAATTAAAGAATTTGGTAGCTCTTCTATAGTAAGAAATAGAAGTTAGCAAATCTAAGTAGAAGCTTCGATCCATTACAAAGGAGATGTCAAATGATGATATCATAATTTTATATATGAGATTCACTATAATGTGATACAAATATAACAGTATCTTATCTAAAGAACTCATCTTGCATCTTATAAGCATGGAAAAGACCATTATGTAGACTTAAATTAGTTATGTTCATATTTACCTCTTAAGTTTTTTTCTATTTTTGCATACATATTAGACATTAAGTTAAGCTCATGCTTTTTAAAAATGATAAGTACTTGCACCATGTCAATGAGAATGTGAAATTAGGTTCCTACTTCGATTTCATAAATCCACACTTTACTTAGGAGGTGGGAAACTTATTGGAGGAATGGTATAAGTCCATAGGTATTACCAAGTTAGTGAATACAAAGTGACATTGTTACATGTTACCATACCACAAAAGGCTTATGGGTGCAAAGATGATTATTTTATCTTTAGACATATTTTCTCTTCAGTTATCTTACTTTAATATTAATAATGTTGTTTACACTGGCAAATGCTAATTGCCATCTATTTAAGAGAGGAGATGGTTTGCTAAATAGTTTAATAAGGTACAAACTAGGTTTAGGTTGGAAGGTCATATTTAATTAGGCCATGAATGCACATTAAATGATAGGCTATCATGACCTAATTTTATCATAGCCGGCATAAAGATATCAACCCAATCCTTTTTGAATCAAACTACTTTATAACATTAATTGTTTTCTTAAAAATATGCATGATGCAAAAACACAAGTTGAAATATTTCATTTACTTTCTTTACAAATCCTTTGCCAAAACTTACACTCTTCTAAAAACAAATGGAAATCAAAACAAAGAAATTATTTTACATAATTGATGATGTTCAATTTTTTAACTATATAGAAAGAAAAACTAGAAAATTAGATCTGTTTTTGTTCTTAAATTTTTTTTTTATCTTTTTCTTTCCTTTTGAATGAATTTTTGAAAGAGGATTTACACTAAATTCTTTTGGAATCAATATCCAAGACAAAAAGAAAAAAATTTTCTTTTTAATTAAGCAATAGTTGAAACATAATGACCATAAAAAATGAGGAATACTAGTGAAATATCTATTCATTAGAAGGTCATCAATTCTAACTGAATTTTCAAACAAACAGTTTGCCATGAAACTATTTCTTGAAGAGATGATTTGTTAAGTAAGATTATAAAAGATTAAAGAAAGGCATGCTTATTATACTTGTTTGAATAACTTTTTCTTAAGAATATTCCTTAAGAAACCCAAAAGATATTTTTTTAAGTAAACTATCTGAGTATTAGATAATGAATTTGCTTCAAAGATCCAAACCATGAAACAAACATAATAGAATGTCAAAAGTTCTAATCATGAAATAAACATAATAAGATAAGATCAAGTTAGAACAAATAAAAAAATTAGAAGATTCCATTTTGATAAAAAATACTTTGAGGATAATATCAAACTTAGGAAATGGGTTAGAATTAGTTTTAATTAAGACCAAATGGATATTGTTTAAAGAAATACTTAGAAAAACACTTAGACAATTCTTTGGAAGAAATTTGTATTTACCTTTGATAGAAATAGAAGCCATTTTCCTTTGAAAAGAAATCATGTGGCCAACTTGCTAATTATTAAGAAATCATTTTGTAGTAACCATAAGGTAATTGTAATAATATTAGAAACCATATATGGATAAGACATACATCACATACTTAAATTAATTATATGAAAAAATTACTTGGGCCATGTAGAAACCTAGTTAGTAAAGTCTTAAAATAATTATATAGAAAAAGATAGTTAGACTATAATTATATAGCATAAAATTCAATAAAAAATAAATAAATATGATAGTTATCAATCTAGACTAATTTTTAGCTACATATATATATATATATATATATATATATATATATATTAGAATCAAAAGTCTCAAGGTTGAGAAGAGTAGTGGCAATTCCACAAGAATAATTACTAGTGGTGTAGTTATTACTATTGCTATGATTATTATGGAATCTAAGGTCATCACAAAAATTAAAAGTTATACCAACAAAATGGAATTTCCTCTAGGTGCCATCATATGCTTGGAGATCTTAATAGATGCCATCTAAGGTTAAAGTATCTAAAAATGTATATCCATAAGTAGATTGAGTAATAATTACTTAATGAAATAGTTACCCCACAAGTTTTCTAGTCAGTTTTAATCAAGAAAATCATTAATATACAAATCATATATTAAAACATTTTCTTACTAAAAAATATTTCATATTAGCAATTCTATATGCTGTACAATATGATTTAATCACATATATTAATTATAAGCATAGTATAATCATTTGATTAATAGCTCTATGGCAAGAGATTCCTTTTTGTTAATCTAAACTAACCATAACCATGCGTATCCTAACCTTATCCTCTTCCTTTACCCCATATCATTTTATGTGATTCAGAATACAAGGCACTACGCTCCTATGATCTTCACAAGGTCGTATATCACATATCATGCCAAATTGTCACATCATCACATAAGTACTCAAGCCTCAAAATCATATAGCCATGGCATAGAGCACTCATAGGCTTATAGAGAATTCACTAGCCTAGTTTTTGCATGAGCATTCACTAGACCATTTTCTTTTTCATGTTAGGCACTTTCTAACCTATATAATAGAAAATAAGGTAAGGTTAAAATGCTATCCTTTACCCGTAACCAAAATATAACAAGAGTATAATCTAGTAAGAAATATTTTATTGTTACCTCATTACTTTTCTAGTGACAACAACATATATTAGTTTATTTTATATGCCATATTATTGTACCACTTTTATTTTTTTTAAGAGCTCATTGGCATTTAATCATTTTCATGAGCCTTATTCGTAAATGTTCTCACATAAACATATTAGTCAATATACACATCACATATCAATTCATGCCATAATTTCATAAATTTATCATATAGTAGGCTTAAAGATGAACTACATAGCCTATGGAGTAATATCCATTTTTTCATAGAATATCTCTTATTATTCAAGCATACTATGAATCATTAATATAATACATTAGTATGCTATTAAAAAATTAAAATGTCAATCTAAATAACCTTTTTCTTCATTCTCTTTATAACAAAACTATAAAGAATACAACTTGGATTTTCCTAAGATCCACAACTTTCAACTTCAAGCAATTTTAATCCAATACTTTGTATATTATTTTAATAAGTAAGAAATTATTTTTCTTCATTTATTCAAGTAAACTTAGGTACTACCTAGTAGTATAAAAATTGCCTAAAACCACCATTTATCATTACTAACTAGCTAAGAAAACAAGTATCAAACCTTACTAGGTTTCAATAAGTGTCTCTAAATTGAAAATTCCAATTAAAATATCAAACTTTATTAAAAATTTTATGGAAATTTCCAAATTTTAAAATTAATATTTAAAATTTATTTTTTAACTTTTTCTATACTCAAAACAAATCACATTAATTACCCTTTTATTCAATTATCAAAACTACATAAAATTAGCACTCTTAAATTTAAATTTCTTTTAAAAATATGAAACTTCAATTAAATTTAATAAAATTTTTCAGAATTATTATTTCCACATAAAATAACATTTTTAATTACTTTAAATCATAAGACAAGTTGTAAAAGTTATCTAAAACAATTACCATTTCATACAGTTTAGAAGAGAACTTTAGATTTATTTGTTTACTATTTTTAAAAATAGTCTTCTTTATTTTTTTTTTAAAAAACAAAGGTTTCCATTTGTAAAAATTTTTAAAAATTGTTCTTGAAATTCTTGTTTTGAAAACAAAAAAAGCAAGTTTTAGATTTTTTTAACTTGTTTTTTATTCTTGATAGTTGTTTTAAAATTAAATGAAATTGTTGCTTATTTACTTCACCAAACATCATCTATTCATTGTTTTCCTTGAAGTTAGGAAAGTTTTTGAAAACAAAAACATAATTTTTAAAAACAATTTTTAAGAATTGTTTTGAAAAATAAAAAATATTCAAACACACCCTTTATTACTTGAAAATAATAGTTTTTGAAATAGTTTTTTTGTATTATTCTATAAACTTTCAAACATGTTTTTAAATATATTCTTGCTACAAACTCTTCATACAATTATTTAAAAATATTTTCCAAATAGTGTAGCAAGTTTTGCTCACAAAGTAGAATTTTTTTGCATAAAAACTACATGGAACCTAAAAGTTCTACATGTTATTTTCAAAGTGATGTTTGCTTAAAGTCTTTGATTTCTCATAAAAAGATTTTTTTTTTTTGCATAAAACTATATGAAACTCAAAAGTTCCATATGTTGTTTTCAAAGTAATTTTTTACTTGAAAGCTTTGAAGTGATCATTCTAGTGCCTTTCTTTTAAAATGCAGTTTAGTGTTTACTAAATTTTTATCATGAAAACATAATTTCTCCTCTTTAAAAGTAAAGAACCAAAGAGCCCTCTTTGTGTCAAACCATACTTATTTTCAATTTCAAAACTTAATTTTCATGCATTCTATTATTTTTAATTCAAAGTAGAATATAGTACAACATCTTTTGAGTAATTAAAATATAATTTTTTTCCTTTTTATCATAGAAAACCCAAGAGTTTCAAATTACTCTTTTTTCATAATTTTTCTTCCATTTCCTTGTAAAATCATATTTCCTAAACTTTGCTTATAAAAAAATCATTTTCAAAATCAATACTTTCAAACTTTTCATTATAAAACTTTTCAAACTAATCCACCATGATACTTATAACTTTAGTACACCATTAACCATAAAAAAAAATAGATAATTCACCATGAATAGTCATGGCTTCAACACATTAATTGATAGCCAATCATAGATATATCTCATATATAACAATCTTCTTAAAGAAAAACTAAAAAGAAAAAGAGTGGATCTCTATTCATTGAAAAAAACTTAAGAAACGTGATTCTCCTTCCTAGAATTTAGAGTGTATCATCCAAAATCGAATAAAATCAATAAAGAATCTATAGAGCTTTTATCTAGAAGAGATAAATTCAAAAAGATTTATAAGCCTCTACCTTCACCAAAAGATTAATAGAGCTTTTATCTTTAGAAAATAGCTAGAACACTCAAGAAAATTGTAAAATTTCTCTAGAAAATAGCTAGACATCAAGAACTTAACTTCTCTTTTTAATTATGGATGCTTATGTGTGCGAGAGGAATCAAAATATGCTAGCCTATTTGTAGGAGAAATATAAGTGGGATTCAAGTAATGATATCACTATGAATACATCATCAAGATGACATCATCTTGCTTATCTAAGACTTGTATCATTTAAGAATATTCCATATTTTTATACCTAAGTTTTGCCATTATATCCTTTCTTAATTCTTTAATTGCTAATAAATTCTAAACTAATTTAAAATTACTTTAATGTCCTAAAATCAAGTCATATTATCTTAAGGCTCTTAGATTATGCCAAATTCCTCCTTTCTCTCTCATGCAATCATCCAGTCCTTTAAAATTTGTGAAATATTGCATTTTTACCATCTTGGATCAATTTTAAGACATTCTTGAGTAAAACACTAATTTACTCTAAAATACTATCAACCTTGGATATTAAATATTTTTAATTTTCTCAAATTTTCTTAGATAAATCCTAATAAATTTTCTATCTATTACAACTATTAAATACTTCTAGTGGCCTGAATAAGTAATTTTGCTAACTACTTATTAACAATCACTATCTAATTTAATTCTATCTATCTCTAACTACTAGGTTTTAATTTAGTGTTACATGGACAATGCCAACAAGATGGGTGACATCTATTAGGTCCAAGTGAAGGTAACATTATTGTTAAGGGTGCCCAAAATTTCAAAGCTTAGCTAACCCACTCAGACTAAATTGGTTTTTTGCCATTTGGGCTGGTTCAGGTCCAACTAAAGAGGTAAATTTGGGCAAAAATTGTAAAATAATAGGTTAACAGGGGCAGGTACGAGTTTTAGATTTTGAACTCATTTGGACCTATACCCGCCCTTAACCATTTAACTAATTTTCTTAAAACCCTCTCAAGTTTATGTCTCAACTTAATGTAATGTCATTTTAAATTTTTATGTGGTAGTACGACATCATTTGGCTACCACTATAAAAGTAAAAAATTACAAGGAAAGTTTTAGTGTAGCCTCATTCAATTCTCCCTCTCTAATCCTCTCCCTTCTTCTGAAAACCCTAGCAGGGCTCATGGTTGTGTCTCTAACTTTTTAGCTAAATTGCTAAAGCTTCTCTTCATTATCTTCTCCCTCCTATAATGTTAGCTCTTGAGGGAGGTATGTACAGTAATGCTAATCTTCTCTCTTGTATCATTCTAAACATCTTTCTTATGATTGTAAATATATCTTTTAGTGTTGTTATTAGAGAAGAAAAAATGCTGTAAATGCTAATGAAGATGAAGTTGAAGCCCTTTTCCATCGAGGAGGAAAAGGTATAAAGAACTCTTCTCTATATCTTATGTTTAAATTGATTGCAATTATTGACATCCTTTAATCCTTATGCTTATATAATTTTTGTAATTCTTAATCTAGGATTGATCTCTTAACTTTGGGATTAGCTGTCACCAATATCTTAACTACTTTGATATGGCTTTCGATAAGACCAAAATCTATAATTGTGATAAGTTATTTGCATCTATATCTAAAGCACTATATTAACTTGATTATTTTTCAATTGAATTTAAACATTTTATCTTCAAAGGTTTGTTCTTAATAGCATTGGTATGTCTCCATGTGTGTCTTATTCTTAATAACATTGGTATGTCTCAGTGTTGTATATCTCTATATGTTTCAAGAAGAGAGAGAGAATACAAAATACCCTTTTTTGTTAACTCTTATGTCTTTCTTTTGATAATAGTCTAGTCATGCATCCTATTTGCAGAAAAAGAGGTTCTCATGTAAAAGAGGAATTGAATGAGTGTTAAAGAATAATTATTTTTATTTTTACAATGATAGAATTCTACCTATATTCCTAATAAGCTTAATTATAATGTGAGTCAATTTTAAGAGATGTTAAGCCTATTATAGCTCTCATCAATTTGTCTCCCCCTATTAATATGCTATTCGTAACATTTTCTAGACATTACAAATATTATGAAAAAATAATATTTAAATTGAAATGCTTGACTCTTTGGCCTAGGAATTATTTTATTTGCTTTTAGTAGTTGCTTTTCTAGTTATATTTCTCTAATTTTATTAAATTTTTGTTTTTAGTTTCTTTCAATTTTGCTATTTTCTTGATTTGTTCATCTAACTAGAGACTAACATTAGAGTTTCTTTTTATTACTCTAACTATAGGTAACGATAATTTTGCTAAACAAGGGGGTCTACCATTAGAGTTATGCTTAATGTCATCCATCATTGCAAGGTATTTATATCCAAATATATTTCCTTCTTTAAATGGCTCATTTTATTAGGTTAATATATCTAATGCCCATATTGGATTCAAAAAAGGTTTTGCCTTGAAGCAATAAATCATTTGTAGGAATTAAAAGACAATTTAATTGCCATTTACAATGAATTACTTGAAAACATTGATAATCATAGTTATACACAAATAGAAAGCTTCGTTAAGACATGTTTAGCTTTCCCTTCAAATTATTTCTAATCTTTGAAAATTTAAATTTGGGCAACAACAGGACAAGAAAAGAGATTATGGAATGAATAGGATAAAAATGTTTGAACCTCACAAATAAACTACTTAAACTCTAATTTTTTTCCTTTATTTTGAACTATGAAGAAAATGCATCATTATAGCTATTTTTGTTGTTGTACCTTTTATTATTGTTAACTTGTTATTATTGTTGATATATTCTATTTCAATCATGCATCTTTTTTTAGCATCACACCTAAGATTTGATTTGAACTACTATACATAAAATCAAATATATTTAATTATATAGTATATACCATATTTAATATATATATTTCCTTATATGCATATAGAGTGTCACTACTATACATAAAATCAAATTTTAGACCTTTATATTTGCCACTTCCTTTTATAAAATAGTGCAATAACGTAACGACCCTGAATTAGTACAATAGTAATATATATATATAATAATTAAAATAATAATAAAAAAGAAATTTTTATTGAGATTGTAATGAGTGAAAATTTACTTAGAAACCTAAGAATAGATTTTTTGAAAATTTCACTTAGAAATTCATTAAATTTCTGTACTTGGTAAAGCGAAAAAGTGAGAAAATGAGTCAAAATTATAGTAAATTAATTCAAAAAAATTAATTGATGATCAAAATTATTTTTCAAAGCTCAAAATGATTATGGGAAGTAAAAATAAAATTTGTAAGATATTTAGAAGCCTAAGAGTGAAAATGTAAAGAAAATAAGTAATTCGAACCCGAATTGTAATAAACCCTTTTATATTTTTAGCCTTTTTATTTTTTTGTTGCATAGGTTGGGTTGGCCCAAGTTTTTTTCAGACCCAAATGTGAAAAATTAAAGCCCAAATTCGTGATCCAACACTAACCCAAACTTCCAAGGGAAGCCAAGGACCAAGATAAAAGAAAATGGTAAAATTTGAGGGCAAAAGAGTAATATTTAAAAATTTTTAATTTGTGCCTCATTTTTCTTGGCTAAAACATGATTTTCTGGTCTGAAACCTTAGCTACTTGGACGTCCTATGCAGCCCACCATGTGTCCCCAAAATCTCTCCAAAATCCAAGGCAAATTTAATGTTTGAAATTGATGAAAATTGTAGAATTCTTTTAGAAATTTCTTTAAGCAATTTTTATATAAAATAAAAGAGGCTTAGCAGCAGCAAATTTGCTACTCCTCTCCAGCAAAAATGTGACCACATAGAAGAAGAAACAAGGAAAGTTAGACAAAGTAGATTCAAGGGAAACTTGACAAGTTAAATAGGTAGATTTTAATACCCCTAAATTCTTGTGAAATTCTTCTTCCTCTTAACTCTAAAATATGATTTTATTTTCTTGAATTCATCTCCCTCTCGCTTAGAATTCAGAGTTGAAAAGAGGAAGAAAGAAGTAAGGATTTAAGGTGAGTAATAGCTTGTTATACGTTTTATGAATTTCTAATGCTGGATGGTCATGATGAATATGATTCCTTGGATATGATTTGTGTTGGTTGCTGTGATAATTAGTTCAACATGATTTGAACATGTGATGATGTTGTTGGAAGTGAGTATTTGGATCATGAATAATGAGAACGGAAGTGGTTTTGGCTGTTGCAAAGAAATTGTTAATATTATGTTGGAAATGGTATCAAGAAGGGTAAAAAATGCTGTTGAAATTCTGGTTGGTGAATAGTCACGTGGAACCTAGGTGATTTATCATCAAAAAATTTGAGTTTTGATATCTTAAGGTCTCTCATGATGTGAGGTTGAATTCTGGAAATTTTTATGATTTTTAGAAACTTTTAGGTATTTTAGAAGAATTTCCTAAATCAGGTCATCAGTGCTGTCCAGAAACAGGGCACTTTCACGTTGGCTTCTGTTTTCGAATTTCTTGGGGCCTAAAATGATCATGAAAAATAGTAAAAAAATTTATGGAAACCAATTAAGGTGTTATTAATATTTTGTAAAATTTTCATGGCAATCAGAGATGAATTGGTCACCCAATAAAATGGTAAAAAGAATCTGTTCATGACAAAACCCGAATATGCCCAGTCTTGTTCACGAAATTTTTAGGAGTATCAAATGGTTGAGTAAAATTATGAAAAAATTTATATGAATCACTCTGATTATGATGTAGTATGGTTTAAAATTTTAGAAATAGTAAATTTTATTTAGTTCTTCAAATAATTCCTGCCCTTATGCTGCCTAGATAGGGTCTACATACAAAATATTTTGTGTGACATGAATTGTTTAATTTGTGTGTATGACATATGAATTATTTGATTTGTATACATGAATATCCTTTAGGGTTTCATATGAGAATGAGCATAGAAGGATAAATGAAGCATAAAACACTTATGGCATAGTTGGTATTTTGACACATTCCTCGAGGAAAATTGTGGTTGATGCATGTGGCGTTCCACAATTATTTATTCTACTTACAAAAATGTGGGAGGGAGAAAACATCCTTCGCATAGAAGGAGAGGAGGGGTAAGTAGTGTGGAGGGAAAAGGTTGGTGGCCTCGGGCCTAAGGTGGCGGGGGATAAGGTTGGACCAAAGATATAAGGTGACATTACATACCAACTAATGTCATTCCTCAAACAACGTAGTATCTAAACTTGGACTTTTAATTAGAAAAGCAACCTTAAATAAGAAAACCAAAAAAGGGCAATAACAGGTTATTATTCACTGAGTATATTTATACTTATTCCATATTTTCTTTAAACTGTCTTTTCAGGTAAAGATCATGGATCCGTGGACGCGCGGTAATCCTTACAAAGGATATGCCACGACACCCTTTAGGACGTATGGAATAGAGTTCCACATAGAGATCCAGGTCACTCCTAACGAAATAAATATTTTGTATCATCCAGACTATTGGCCCATGGACAGGGAGCCAAATGTCCTTAAAATTTTCTTCCCACTAGTCCTGGTCACCTTGGATGATGATTCCGGGAGTAATGTGACACCGTTAGGGCCCACAACATCTAGTTCCAATTCTCCTCCAGAATCTAATCCGGATGAGGAAAGCCCTAATCGAGTTAGTGAGTCGGATGACTAGGTCTAATGTATTTAAAGTTATAATGGACTTATCTTTGTAAATATTTTGTGCTATTATATGTATATTATTTTGGTATTTTAACTCTTTATTATCTACTTTCTTTCAGCACGCCCTAACATTATTTTTATAAGTATATGCGATATTGTGTTGTCTTTGGGGGCTAGTAAGGATATCTTATCAGTGTGGAATACTGATTGGATATCTTATCAGTGTGGAATGCTGATTGGATATCTTTACGCTGGTCACAACTAAAGTACGTCGGGTCATGACAAATAACTCAATTATTTTCGATGTTAAAATACTTTACTTTTCTTATCTTCTACTTGGTTGTATAGTTTCCTAATGTGTAAAATGCTTAATTCTTCTTCATGACATTGATGTGCCACCTGAAAATTGATACTTGGAAATTTGTTTCTAAAGAAACCAAAGAATTTGAGGAATGTTTTTTACTTTACATTTAAGTTTGGCTATAATTCTAGTTTGGTTGTAATTCTTTTTTTTTTTATTTATATAACTCTGCTTTATGCTATTAGTCTTATTAGTTCCCTGTTTTAGCACCTAGATTTTACTTTTTTTTTTTCATAAATTGAAACTTTTTTTGGTTTATAATTTTTGTTCAAGATATGTTTTAGAACTTTGTTACGTCCTTCTACTAATTTTGATTTTAACTAAACATATAATTATATATTTTTTAAATTATTATAAAACCAATTTTGTCTTAACCGTATTTGAAAAACAAAGTAAAATAGAATCATATTTATGTATTGCATTCACACACACACACACATGCACCTTTCACTTATGAACACAGTTTTGATAGACAAATGTTTCCCTTTTATTAATCTTAACCTTGCTATAGATAATAAGCCAAATGGAAAGACTTAGAAGAATCTAAACAATTTCCAAGTCAGTGATGATTGCAATTGTCACTATTCCAAGTAAACTATGTATAAACACTAGAATATCTAGAGAAGATTCCTTAGGATTTAGCCTAAGTCACAAAGATATAAGATTTAAGTGCAAGTATACTAGTATACCCTCCAATCTAAGAGAAAGAATAAACATGTATTTAATTTAAGTATATCTTAATTAAGACAAACCATAATGTAATATATCTCCATATATCATTATTTTGTTACAAGAAAATTATGAATGTGAAATTGAGAAAAAAAAGATAATGATTTGTTCTCTTTTTTTAATTGTCACTAGCATGAATATAGATTATACAAAAGAAGGACTTTTGGGATTTAAATGAGGGAAATTGAGAAAAGGTTAAGTGGGGATTTGTTTTCAACAACTATAATGTCCTAACTATACAGATATATAACAAAACATCAATCATGATGCTGATTTGCCTTGTGTCTTGATCGTAAAATTGTGCAGATTGCTACCTTTTCTCTTGTTCATTTTAATAAATCAAAATAGGTTAGTTCTCACTACTTTTCTTTGGATTTTCTTATTCTTCTTCATTCTCAAATTCTCAAAGTTATTTTTTTTCCTTATACAATTAATCCTAATAAGCTTAATTATAATGTGAGTCAATTTCAAGGGCTATTAGGCCTACTATGTTAAAGTTTTCTGCTATTTAATACATGTACTATTCTAAAAGAATTATATCAATAAGAAGTAAAGAGTGGAATCCTCCCTTATAAAATGTAGAGAGTTACTTGGATAACCTATCTTTTTATCCTTGGAATTAGAGCTTCCATTTTTGCCTTCAAACACATAGGTATAATGTTTATGTCTTAAGCATTTTAACTTAAGTTATTCAAAGTTGAACTTAATATAAGTCGAGTGAGTAATAATGAAAATTTTGAGAAAACTTCAATAAGTATTTATATCCCATTGGCATTTTAAAGAAAATTAATTCTTTTATGTGATTTCATCCATAACATTGGTGCTTATTGCTAAATGATTATATAGCCAACCCTATCTAATCTAGGTTGTTATTATTTTTTTGTTATTTCATTAGTTCTTTTACATTGAAACTATTCATTGGCTGAAATTCCTAAAAGCTAACTTTTAAAATCATTAGACCCTTATTATGGTTGTTTATACTAAATGATTTCACACAATCCACATAATCTTTGTCATGTTAGTGTTGTTTTGAATGTTGCATTCTGTAAGATGACTAATTTGCAACATGTCTTAAAGAAATGTCTGAGATAAAAATGGCCCTATTTCATGTCACTTACATGTTTTTCAACTACTACAATGTTCTAGTTTGAATTGATATCTATTGCAAACATGTAATTATATATAAAACATGAATTAGATACTTTTTCAACGTAAGAGTGTTTTCTTCTCATTTATTTTAGTTCTTATTTTCTTTTTTCCTTTTTCCTTTTGACCTCATTGTCAACACAGAAGTAATTAAGAAGTATAACTAGGTAAATTTGTTTCCTTTGCATTCTTGTTACTGATTTTAATTCTTTTACCAATTAATTAATTTTCTTTATCTTTGATCCTTAGTAACATGTGAAACAATGTGATGCTTATATATTTAGTGTGAATGTGAGCAGCTAGCCCGCTAGTAATCTTTTATAATGTAGCCTTGTAATCTTAGTTTATTCCTAATGCTAATTGAATAACAATGTTTCATTTTATGGTTGTTATGTAGTTTTTTTACAGTAGAGCTCAAAAAGGGAAGGAGGATGCATCTTAATCTATCCAAGGAGTCCCTCAACAACCCATAACAAAAGCTCAAGCCCCACCAAATTAAAGGAATGATGTTGCATTTGGTTTAGAAGTGCCTAAACTAAAAGGCAATACAAAATCCAATGGCAAAAGTAAGAAGATTCTTGTAACCAAAAACTATCCAAAATGAAGGCAAAGAGAAATGCCTCCAGCTAATGGAACTAGGAAAAAGTAATGGCATGGGATCACTTTACATGCATGCTAGAATCTGAATCAAGAGAACCTATGGCTACTTGCAATTACTATGGAAAAAGGTATTTCTGTGATCCTAGTTCAAATGGAACTTCTAGCATGAATAGACATCTTAAGGTATGTCCAAAGTTCCATTATGCCTTATTATTTGATCTTTCTTATTCTATACTTTCATTTGAATCTAAAACAAGGATGATGGAAGTAATATGGTTGTTTGCCCTATAAGATTTGTGATAAGGAAACAACTAGAAAAGCTCTAGCAATATTTATTATTATAGATGAACACAACCATTTAAGGTTATTGAAGGATAGGGGTTTAAACATCTATTAAGTAAATTACAACCTTAATTTCATGTTCCATGTAGACAAACTATAGCTAAATATTTTTGGAAGATATACTTAAATAAGAAGAGGAAGTTAAATTTTTTTTTTAAAATCTAATTGTTTTAGGGTGTGTCTCACGACAAATTATTGGATAAGTTTCCAAAATTTGAATTACATGACATTTATAGCCCACTTTATAGATAAAAATTAGAACTTGTAAAAGAGGATTTTAAATTTCTGTCTAATTCCCAATCCTAGAGGAGAAACCATTGGAAACAAGTGAAGAATTACTCGCTTGAATGGGGAATTAAAAATATTTTTACTATTACTACAAACAATGCTTCCTTAAATGATATTGCTATCTCCTACTTGAAAAAAAGGTTTAAAAATTCAAATGGGTTGTTATTAGATGGTAATCACATGCATGTTCATTGTTATGCTTATATTTTCAATCTAATTGTTAATAAGGGCTTGAAAGATCTACATTCTTCAATTGCTGCAATAAAAATTGTAGTTAGATTCGTTAGATCTTCTACTTCTAGACTACGTAAGTTCAAATGTTGCATCCAATAAGCTAAGATTGAAAGTGCTAGCCTAGTATGTCTTGATGTTCTAACTAGATGGACTTCAACCTATTTAATGTTAGAGTTTACCCTAAAATTCCAAGAGGCTTTTGAGAGATTAGAGGATGATGAATTAAGTTTTAGGGACTACTTTGATGAGAAGACAATAGGACCTCCTACTTTAGAAGATTGGAAAAATGCTAGGGTTTTCACTAACTTTTTAAAAAATTTTAATGATGTAACACTTAACTTATCTGGTTCTTTTTTTGTAACTTCAAACAATGCATGCACTCAACTTGCATTGATTCAAACTGAATTATTGAAATTTACTTCAAGTGAGGATAATGTCTTGAATGGAATGGTTGTTCAAATAAAAAGCAAATATGATAAATATTAGGGAAATGTATAGAATATAAATCTTTTGTTGTTTATTGCTACTATGTTAGACCCTAGGTATAAGCTAGCTTATGTAAAGTGCTCTTTTGATGAAATTTATGATACTGTGACTGCCTATGACCTAATTTGTAAAGTGAAGTCAAACCTATAATAATTGTATGATTAGTATTTTAAGGTCTGTGGGGAAAGGAATTAAAGTAATCTAGTTAGCAATGAAATTTCACAAGACACCGTCATGGCTTTCAAGAAAATAAACATGCACAAGCTATAACATTTAAATCACATCTAAAAGCTAAAGATTCTATAGAAGCAAAAAAATAAAGTTGAGAGATACTTAAGTGAAGCATGTGTTGATGGAGATGATGACTTTAATGTCTTAGAATGGTGGAAGGGGAATAAGTCTAGATTTCCTCTTTTATCTTTTATGGCTAGAGATATGCTTGTTGTCCCCATTTCTATAGTAGCTTTGGAGTCAGCCTTTAGCACAAAAAGGAGAATTTTAAATGTGTTTAGGAGTTCATTATCTCCACAAGCATATGAAGCATTAATTTGCTATCAAAACTGGATCAAACCCACCCTATTTCCAACAGAGGATTGTGACTTTATTCAAGAGCTTGAAAACTATGAAAAATTTAAGATAAATGCATAACTATATGATTTATTATTATCTTCATAAGTTTCCAAAGCATGATATTTCTTTTCTTTTCTTTTCTTTTTCATTTTCAGATCTTAGGGAGATTTCAAAACAACTTGCTACTATGGAGTTGTTGTCACAGGATAATAGTCAATAGCCAATGGCTATTGGGTAGATCCATCTTCTTTTGTGTGTGTTCAACTTCTAATAGTATTACCTACAATTACTCTTTGCATTGAGCAAACTACTATTTACATTAAAATATGCTCAACTCCTTGTTATCATGCTTGCTATTTTTTTTTTTACTAAATGTAGATTTATAATAAATATCTTTTACAATATGCTCAAACAAATACTGATCTAGTTTGTTTTTACTTGTTTATGTAGGTATTGAAGCTAGCACTCGCAAATAAAAATAGGAAATAGTTATCTATTAATGTGTTATGTTGTCTTTTGATTTTTCAGGATGTGAGTAACTAAAGTATTAGTTTCATATTAAATTTATTTTATACCTTTTCTTTCTTAATGATATACTAATTGAGTTGTATTACACTTGTTTATGTAGGCATTGAAGCTAGTAGTTGCTACAAGATTTTAGGAAATATGTATAGGGAAAGGAATCATGTTGATATGCTATTTATTATTAACTATTTTTTTTTATTTTTTGGGATGTGAAAAATATAGCTAGCAAAATGGTGCCTTATTTTAGCATTAGGCACATTGATTTTTTTTTGTAAGTAAATGCTTTTTATTATAAGTAAAGGAGCCTTTTGTAAGTTATAATTGAAAAAAACAAGGATACTAAAACAGTGTAGCCATGAGGAATCACAAAATGAAAGAATTAAATAATGATAGGAAGTTCAGACTTAAATGTTCACTTTAATTTTATATAGTTCCCCTCTAAAGAAATTAGGTTGTTTAGTGCGTGTTTTGTACTATTTCATTTTAAAAAATTAGTTAATGTCTAATGTTTGCCAATAATGAAGTTAAAAAAAATTTCAAAGCTTAGCCTAGCCCATTAGTACTTGTTGGACCCATCATAGCTTAGTAATAATTGGGTTTAGGATTTATTTAGGTGGAAATAGGCCTACAAATTAAGGCCTAACAATTATATGGGTAGGTAGCTTAACTACCCTAACCTGGCCCGACCCATTAACACTCTTAATTATTTTGGATGCTTAGGTATCTAATATAGTAATTAATCATTACTACAAGAAATTGACATTATTTTAAGTTAATTTGTTATAGTGCTCTAGATAACAAGGCAATGACAATTGTGGTTACTTCATAATGAAATATGTGACAAACATGATCATACACATCAAGAGGAATGAAAATCTTGATAAAATAATTCATTTCAATTTCAATTGGGTAAACACTTATGAAAAATATAAAGTTCTATCTAATTATCAAGTTCTTTTATGCAAACATGCAATTCTTTGAAGGAAACATAACCCCTGAAGTAAAAAAGATATATGAGCCTTGTAGGAGAAATAAGTTGCATATGTCTTGAGTGAGAGACTAGAATTAGCTTAAAGTGGCTACCAAATATATAACTTATTATATTCAATTGCAAATGAAAATGTATATATGCTTGTTCTTGTGAGACTTAGTGGAATTACTTATAAATGTATATATGTTTTGTATACATTATTAATATTGTTTATAAGTGTTGTTGTTTGATTTAAAATTATTTAAAAGATGTTGCTTTTTTGTATTAACAAGTTTGCCTGCCCTATTATTTATGTAGCAAGTTTACTTTTTGTTTTTGGCTTTCAAGCAATAATAATAATTTTAAAAAAGGAAACTAGGTTAGTTGTTTATGAAAAGCTATATGAATATTGTACAATGTTAAGTTTCTAAAACTAACTAACATGAAAAATTAAAATTATGCCTTAATCAAAATAGGATAGTAAATAATAATAATTTGATAAAAAATAGAAAAATAATGTCAATTGTTTATTAATAATTGATGTTAGTATGGTACAATGTCTTTTTTCTTATTAATCAATATTTTATATTCAATCATTTGTGCCTCGTGGTAAAATTATAGGAGGTAAGTGGTTTTGTACCTTTTTAGAATGTTAGAGTGAGAATATGAAGAAAATAGAGTCGCTACTAATCATTTTTTATAATGTGATCAAAATGTTGAAAGAGGTGCATTTTTAGAGTTTAGATTCAAGAGTTAATTACTTGTTGGGAAGGTATTAGTATCTTACAATATCTATTCAAAGAATAGTTGCTTGTTTGTTGTAATTCTAGCTTTTAAATTAAATTACAATGACCCTTATTATAATATATGCATTTTTCTAAAGATGTGACTTTAGTTTTAGTAAATTTGTTAATTTAATCGTTAAATTCGTCCAACTTTATGATAGAATTTAAATAAAATAAAATTTCTCAATAATGCTAAGTACCATCATGATCATACTTATAATCGAATTACTTAACTTTGATACGTCATGAGTAAAAATTTTATTATTTTGAAATATTATTTTTAAAATAATTTTATTTTATTATTTTTGAAAGATTTCTATTTTATTATTTTTTTGAAAAAATTTTAACTTATTATATTAGAATGATTTTTATTTTATTATTTTAGAAATATTTTTATTTTATTATTTTAAAAATATTTTTAATAAAAATATTTATAATGTAGCTTTTAAAATAATAAGATGATAATTTTATTTATTTATTTATAAAAATATCAAATAAAAAATTTTAATTTAAAATACTAAATTTATCTAACTTCATGACTAAATATGAAATAAGAAATTATTTTAAAAAATTTCATTTCAATATTATTTTGTAGTTTTCAAATTTTCAAATTTGTGTTATTTTATGGCAAAATATGAAATAAGAAACTGTTCATAAAAATTGAAATCATAATTTTGATATTATTTTACAATTTTAAAGTATTAAATTTGCCCAATATCATGGCCAAATCTAAATAAAAAATGGTCAAAAAAATTAAAATTAAAATTTTAATATTACTTCATAATTTTAAAGTATTGGATTTATTTAACTTTATAGTTAAATCTAAATAATGAAATTACTTAAGAAAATTAAATTTATAATTTCAATATCATTTTATAACTTTTAAAGTATCAAAATTTTCTAACTTCATAACTAAATTTGAATAAAAAATTGCTCAAGAGAATTTAAATTATATTTATTGCACTTATAATTAATTTCAACATTATTATGTCATCATAAAATAATAATTTTTTTTATAAAAATATAAATCATGAGTGCACATGTGTAAATCTAATAAAGTGAAACAAATTAAGACATAAAATGTGTAAAAATGATAATTATAGGATAATTTTATGTACAATATTGAAATTTTTTAACTTAATTAGTCATCCAATTTAACTTTCAAAGTATTCCTTATCTCAAGAGTGCTAAAATAGCTTGAACCTCTAAACTATTTTATTTTATTTTATTTCATCACAAGAATTGCACAAAAATAACACTTTAACATCATATGTCAAATAAATAATATATTAAGCAAATAAAAATAAAAAATAAAGAAATGTAAGTTGGATGGGATAACACATTGGATGATATTATTTTATCCATTATTCTTTTTTCTTTAAAAAAATAATAATCCCTCATTTTCTTATAATTTCATGTCCTGCTTTCCTATCTTTTTTTTTGTAAGTAAAGACAAGTGTATTTCTACTAAGGGAAAGTGGAAATCAAACATGTATAACAAGAAGTAGCATTCAAGAATATGCTATAAACTTTTTTATAATAGTAAGTTTAAATTGGATATTACCTAAATGAGTAAGGCTATCTATACTCTAGTTATTGCTTCATCAATAGATAAAAGGATGTTTCTCTTATAATTCTACTTTTGCTATAAAGAAAAAATGAAGTTGTCAGGCCACTCCATTTCTACTACAAGCCTCCTTTCAGCAACTTTTCATTTACTACCAATAATAGTAAACTGTCCAAGCTCTAGTAGCCAATGATGGCACAATAATGCCAACCAATAGGAAGAGATATGGAGAGACAATGAGGAAGAGACGAAAAACTTTTTAAAAAAAAGGAGAAAAAGAAGTTCTCCTCTTTAAGGTCAAGGCCCCTAATGAATTTACTTCATAGCTTTATTTTTGGAAGGACACTTGCAAGGAAGTGCATTATAGCTAGTATCGATGAATAAGGTTAGTGGTTGCCCTTATTGAAAGAAAGGAAAATAGGAATCATGTTATAGTTTTTTCCTTTTATATATATATTTTAAATTTTAATTATACTATTATCTAAACAAATTGGGTATTAACATTGTTAAGCATTTTAAAAATAAAATTAGAATCCAATTTAATGTATATGGAAGACTAACGATGCCATTTTGCTTTTCTCAAAACTTGTGACAATGAAGGTGTGAGTTAAAATACAAGGCAATCCTATCTTAAAGCAAATTCTAGATCAAATTCTAGATTATAGAATGAAAGCATCTTCCTGCAAAATTCATAATGTCCTATGGAGAAATTCATATAAAAAATTACCATAGCTCAAGTTCAACCAATTATTCACCCTTATCTTGCTAATGTCTTCTTCTCAATATCAAGGTACATTTGAATTCCTTATTTTTTCCTATAAACCTAATTAAAAAAATGCAATTATTATGTATTATGTTAATTTCTTTGGATTCAATACTTTTTAGTTTTATTTTTTAAGATTTTCAATGGTGTGGGTATTGATATATTTCCCATGGAGGAGATAGATGTACAAACTTAAATTCCTTTTTAATCATTTTATCAAAGTTATTTGAAGTTAAAAGGAATAACATTTAGGAGAAAATTTCTAGATTTTGTCTATTGATAGATTATATTATGAAGATCAATGCTATAAGTAACATTAATGAATGATTTAGATAGGATTAATGTTTGGATTTTAAGAAAAAAAGTGGACTCCCTACTTGTAAAAGAAAATTAATAAATATTTCCACACTATGGGTCAAGACATAGGAGTATTATGTAAACAACACATAATATGATAAAAGGTTAATGGCATAAGCTAAATAATAAATTTCTATTCAATAGAAGCATATAGTATTAATATTACACCTACAACATTAATTCTTATGTGCTTGTGCCTTTCCTTTACCACAATGGGTTTCACAAGGATTTTTAACAATGGTCATGTCATTGAAAGATAATGTAGCTTCCTTCTGTGCATTTGAATATATTAGTTCTAGTTTTAGCAATATGTACATATTATATATGTTTTATTATTTAGATCCAATTAAATGTATAAAATTATTTTCATTAGATGTTTATTGTATTTAGAATATTATTTTTTATTATAGAAATATTAAGATAAGGCTTGAATACTATTTTTTATAATAATACTTTTTGTATAATAATATAGTTGTTAGATTCTGTAATTAAGTTTAGATACTACTTTAAGGGTAGTAAGGTTTAGGAGAATTCTATTAGATAGAAAAACAATAAATCACATTGGTTGTTCTAGAAAATCATCATCTTATATTAATATTCTATGTCGGTTATATAATAGAAATTGACATACAATATGAAATTTAAGATTTAAAACAAAGTTGATTTTTAATGGCCATTTATGAACCAATGTCTAATATAAAAAAATCATGTTGGTTATTAAACTAAATGGTTGATGTTTTATTTCAATGATTCAATAATATCTAGAAACTAAACACATTAGTTTTCATGTAAAAAATCGACGTCATTACTCATATTCAACATTAGTCTAAGAACTGACATTGAATATACTAGATATACAATGATGGCTATATATACATTAGTGACTAACATATTGTAATAGGTTAAACAACCAATGTTATATAGTAATCCTGTAGTAATGTTTATTAGTAGCACTTTATAATTGTTGCCTATAAAAAAAAACCATTGCTTACATCTTAAATAGGCAATAATTAAAACATGTTGTCAAATGTAATTGTTGCTAAAAACTTGAAAGAATTATTGGTTAAAGGGATAGGTAATGCAAATTATGTCTATGGGTAAATATCCTTGCCTTGCCTATATTACTAGCAACAATTCCATTTTTTTTAAAATATAACAACAATGCCATCTTACTTGTATTTAATATGTTTCCATGGATTTTATACTTGTGGATCCACTAACCAAGGGCTTACAATACTATAAAATTGATGATTTTTGTTGGTTGACAAATGTCAATTTATAAAAAAAATTAATATTTATTTCAATACAATGGCATTTTTAAAATTATACAAAAACTTAAGATTATGTATAATAAAAATTGATCTTTTAACCTTGTGTTCTAACTTACAATGTCAATTATTCACTTAAATATCATTTAAAATGCATTTTAAAAGATACACTGGAAACTGTAAAGGATATAACATCAGTTTTATTAAAATCCATCATCTAAAAGGCATTTTAAAAGTCTAATTGAAAAACACAAAAATAATAGGATGTTAATCCTAATAGTTATCATCTAAAAGTCATTTAAAGAGTTACATTGGAAACCACAGAATCATACAATGTTTATTTTATTTAATAATCGACGCTTATTTTTTACCTATAAATCTTTGCTCTGTCTTTATCTTTCTATATAAATTCATTTGAAATCTCTCTAATGTGCTTTTGAACATAATGAGTTTGATACAACATATTATTGCTAATCTTTCACTCCATTTTTATTGAGAGAGTGTACAATGGAAGAATCTAAACTTTTATTTATCTCTTATTTTATACTCTTTGATTTTGCATTAGGTAAATGTGGAATAGAAAAGCTAGTGAATGGAATAGTTACTTATCTCTTACTCTATTTTCATCAAAAGAGTGTACAATGAGAGAACTTTCACCTTTGATTCTTTCCTATTATGTATTATCTCATTTCCATGTACAATAGGAAAGATTTCAGTAACAATATTGGAGTTTGCATCAAGAATGATAATTTTGAAATAAAATTATTTTTGTGTATTCATATGTAAACATGTAGTTTTTATTTATTAATGATTTACTATAATTACTTTGTGTAAATTTATAGAGATATTATTTCTTTTTACTCATCGATTTGTACTTATATTATGAACAGAGCAATAAAATTTTGTAAATATGCAAAATTGTTTCATTTTACTTATATATATTATTTTTTCTTAATATTCTATAATAATCATTTAGATTATGAAGATGATTAACAAAGATAAAACATATTGACATAAATATAACATTTTATGTTAAATTGGTTCAAAAATAACTTTCTTTTCATATTTAATTATTTACATAATAGAAATTGATAAAAATTGAAAAACCTTTACCTAGGAAATGACAAACATAAAAATTTTAACTTTTTTACGATTAATTGACATTTAATATAATGGTATAATCTATAATAACTTGAGGATGTATAAATGAATGTCATTTATAAAGAAATTTAAATGAATGAAATTGAAGACTTCTAAATGAATGAATTTATAAAAAAAATATTAAATGAATGTAATTAAAGACATGAAAACATCTAAATGAATGAATTTATAAAGAAATTTAACTAAATAAAACTAAAGAAGTCTAAAAAGAATGGAATGTAATAGAGAGCGAACTTAAAATATCAATTTTTTTTATAATTATTATTAAAGTCCATTTCAAATGTTATGACTTATAAATGTTCATCAACTTGAAATTACAATGTTGGATTATTTTTTATGACCATTGTGTGAGTCCTTTTCAATTGTCATGACAGTTTATCAATAATTTACACATTATTTTATCACTTAACCAACATCTTAAGTCATTACAACTGTAGAAATATCTAAAATTATGATGCTAATTTTAAATTAATAATTTACATTTATTATTTTTCTTTTAGCCTATAAATAATACTTTCTATTCCTATTTAAAATAAATTGGCAATCTAAGAAGATATCTCTCCTTTCATTAAAAAGAGAGCTTTTGAGATGTTTTATTTCATTGATTTTTGGTCTAATGAGGTTTTTTTTTGTTTGGTACATGCCTCTAACTGTGACTATATTTCTATGTAAGATTAAAGGCATGTTGCTTGTCTTAAACTTGGTAAAACAAGTTGTGTTTATCCTATTTATGCTTTGCTAATTGCACTCTCTGATAGTGGGCTAATGTTCTAGAATCTCTTAATATTTCATGTATAAATGATGTATATGACTATGCAAAAATTGTGATTTATAGTAGACTATCAAAACCCACACCTCTAAGAACTATGTTTTTGCCTATCATAAGAGATATGGTTCATATAGGCATGAGTTTTTATGCTTTACAAACATGCTATAATTGAAGAATTTTACACTATTGTATTTTGCTTTTATGTATGAAACTTTGAGTAATTCTTAAACAATAGCTTGGCAATAGATAGTACAAATTGGCAAAGTACAAATAAAACTTGTTTTACTAAGTTCGAGATAATACATGGAGCAAGCAACTTGCATGTCCTTCAATAATTGA